>JAUJYZ010000534.1:47500-387389 GCA_033675265.1 Actinostola sp. cb2023
CTTAAAGTGCCTATGACGCTTATTTTTTAAATTTTTATTTTAAAAATCGATTACATATGAAGTGAATGGTGGGATGGTTCAGTATTTTGTGATTTGAGCTTCGCATTTGCGAGTTATAAAGGTTTGAAATCGTGATATGCTAATTTGATGACGTCAACGTAGGCATTTGCCGTAACTTATTTATATTTTTTCAAGTAGCACTCTTTTCTGAAATGGAAAAAAAAGTTTAACATCATGTATATAAGTTGTACAAAAACTTTTTGCCAGATTTAAAATTTCAGTAATTTGCACATTAGGGCACTTTTGTATAATAAATGATGCCTACGTTGACGTCACTGAATTACCATATCAACATTTCAAACCTTTATAACTCGCAAATGCGAAGCTCAAATCACAAAATACTGAACCATCCCACTATTCACTTCATATGTAATCGATTTTTAAGATTAAAAAAAAAACGTCATAGGCACTTTAACTTCAGGCGTTGAGTGCTAAACAACGACGTGAAATGCCTATGTTTGACGACGCAAAGAGAATGAGAACGTCAGTTCGTTATTTGTGTAGATAGTTGTTTTCAGTCAACCGGACCACAAAAAGACGATGTCATTCATGAAAGGCGGCGCAAATTTAGTGGAAACACGGAATATGAAGCAATTATGAAAACAATAAACAACAAAACACTTTATTCGAACTTCGTCGTCCTTGACGTCGTCATCCTGGTGCTTAAAGTCCCTAATATGTTTATTCAGTGACTAAATAAGTCACTTCCAAATCTAGGGTTCCTAGAGTAACAGAGAAATACAAACATGCATATAAATATACAGTTGTTTCAATTGTCGCTAAAAACGTAAGCCAACGGGACACAAAGGTTACATGGGAAATGTTGTAAAGAGTTGCGAAGTACCTGTTGTCGTAATCACGGTGACTTGTGATGACTACTGATATGTGTTTGTAATGGTGTCACCTTTTAAGGTTCATTTTAAATCGATGTTTTGAGCAGCAAAACGTTAACCGATTTCGGATATTTTTCATCTTGATAATGAGGTATTCGTAAATTTAATACAATTTTAGTGTGATTAAGACTGAGTGATTTGTTGAGGTACAATCGATTTTGAAACAATCCATTTTCAGAGAAAAGGCTTATATTTTCCAAAATCCAAGATGGATTTTTTTTCAAATTACCTCAAACAAGTGTGAAGGATTACTGGCGCCAAGTTTCAAGAAAATCCATCCGAAATCGGTTAACGTTTTGCAGCTCAAAACATCGATTTAAAATGAGACGCATCGTCTAAAGATATAGGCGCGGGCCACCTTAAAGACGTCTTATTTGTTTAAAAAAAGTCAATCAATATTACCCATGCTCCCTTTCAGTCTTTACGACAACGTTTTTTGAACCAGCAGTATCTTTATATAACCAGGTGTTCTCCGAGCAAAGCCAAGAGAGTGCCAGATACAAGGAACGCTCAATAGAACTGGAAGAAACCATCACTGACTTAGAATCAAAGCTAAAAGAACGCAGCGATGAATGGCAAACTGAAACAAGAAAATATGTGAATGAGATCAAACGACTTAGAAGCCAGGTAACACAACATGCATCAGTTAACCCTTCTAAGAAAATGGCAAACACTCCGAATACCTTTGACTTAAAGTGCATATGAAGCGAAATTGTTTCTTTTACAAATCAATATGAAGTGAATAGTGGGATGGTTCAGTATGAGCTTCGCATTTGCGAGTTATAAAGGTTTGAAATCGTGATATGCCAATATCACCTCGTCATTTAGACGTCATTTTGGTTGCAATTTATTATACAAAAGCGCCATTGTGGAAATTATTGACATTTTTTAATCTGGCAAAAAGTATTCTACAACGTACTTATGTAACTGATGATGTTAAACTTTTTGTTCTATTTCAGAGAAGAGAGCTGCTTGAAAAAATATAAATAAGTTACGACGTGCAACCAAGTTGACGTCACCGAATTCGAATTAGCATATCACGATTTCAAACCTTTATAACTCGCAAATGCGAAGTTCAAATCACAAAATACTGAACCATCCCACTATTCACTTCATATGAGTCTGATATAAAAGAAAAAAATTCGCTTCATTGACCCTATGCAAAAATGGCCGCTGCTAATTAGCATAATAGTTGAACATTTATGTTTTAAGTAGAAAAAAGGTTCAAAATGATAGCAAATGCTCCAAGAAAGTAAGTCTATGAGTTTGAAGGTGAAATATTAAATTCCTGCGAAGTTATGAGTACTTTATAGTGTGACAAAACATGAAAACGAGGCCCTAAAGAACTCGGTTAATAAACACATACAAAACTCTCTGTTTTTGATCCGTAATAACTTCTTGAATATTAGGTCTATAACAACCCAACTTTCAAATTTAGTGTATTTTGAAGTACTCTTTCCGATGGCTGAAGCAATTTGTACTGTAAAGATTTGCTTTGTCTATTTTAAAGGCACGGAGTTATGCATAGGGTCTAAAGCACTTTAAGATAGTTGCTCATGTTTCTCTCCCAGGTTCAGCTTTTGAAGAACGCATTGGAAGGCAACAAGCAAAACGCTATGAAACTAGAAAACAACTTCCTCCTCACAACCAAACAACTCGAAGAAGAACAATCACGACAAAAAGACATAAAGCAAAAGATGCATAATATAGAAGTGAATAAAGTGGAAATCGAGAAGGAACTTCAAGACAAGATACATGAGATGAATGACGACATGAAAGATCTGAAGAGTAAGATTGTATCGTTAACTAGGTTTGTACTATTATATAATACAATACTCCAGTTTCGAGTTATTTTAAAAAGTTGTTTAGACACCGCTGTACTCCTTGACAAAAGACGCGTTTGCTCAGGCTTAGCCTCAATCCAGAGAATAACCCGTGCAATTAAAAATGGTTTCTATTGTTGAATGTCAACACTTTTTTCGCATTCTCGTCGAAACATTCATTTGTTCAGACTTCATCAACAAAGCGAGCTTTGTTGCCTTTTGGTTGCTCTCAGTATCATTTCTTCTACGTATTTGAGTTTATTCAACCTCACGGATATCAGCAAACGCCATCAACTCTTAGAACAAGAAATGTTCCTTCGCTCTCATTGGTCCAATAAGGGGAACTGTCAGAGGATAGTACAAAAGCATTGTTTTTTAATTTCCGTAAGTAGGTGAAACAAAATCATGTTGCATGAAGAGGGGGGAGTGAATGCAAAAATCCGTAAAGGTGGTACAAATGAAGAGCAATAGGCCCTTTGCAGTTTACAGTCACATGCCAATATATCGCTTGAATAACGAATGAACTAAGCCGAAGATCCCATGGGAACGGCTCTGCTGACTGGCAAACAAACTTTGAGACGTTGATTGAGAAAGATCGACAATCAACTGGAGGTTGAGATATAGCATTGCAAACAGATTTCTTTACTGTCACTACTGATATCATGTAAGATTCTTCAAATAAATCAAGTCAGATTTGTTTTGCCAGTCAGTACAACCACGTGATCGTAATCCTGCAAAAGGCCTATTGGGGTCATTATCATGGCAGATACTGTCTGTTCTCATTGCTGTTTATGCATTTACACCAACAAAATGTTATTTTCATACAGAGAAAAGGCCGAGCTTTGGGAAAAGGCTGTTGGATTTGAACACGAGCTCAAGTTGAAGGCTGAAGATCGTTGGGTAGAAGACAGTGAGGTCAACAAATGTTCCAGCTGCAAGGCTGAGTTCTCTTTCTTATTGAGAAAGGTAACTTTAGAATATCCGATAAACCGAAACGTCGGCGTTCATTGGTTGATTTGTAGTCACGTGACCCTTACTAAATTCAAATTGAAAGTTATTGTGATCGTGGGATAAAATTGAAGACTGTGTTTTCCTCCTGCTAATTATTATTATGCTAATAATTATTATTGTTGTTGTTTAAAGTGCCTATGAAACGAAAAAACAGACCCCGTTTTTATTTGCTACTACGAAAGTTTACTATTTGCTTGTTTACATGGCGTTAATAAAAAGTGAATTGAGCTTCAGGAACATTTTTTATTTCGCGCACGAAGTTGGGCATTTTGGGTTTCAAAGTGCGACAATTCCCGCTCGGTCAAACTATAGAAATGTGATGTCATAAGTTGTGCAAACAAAGGTATACACAACTTATGACGTCACCGAGCCATTGTCAAGGGCCCAGTCTCTTGTCGCACATTTTGGTTGAAAATGATAATTTTCGAACCGCGAAAAGAAAATGTTCGCACGCTCAAAGTCGATGTTTAAATACAGCAAATGTTCAGAGAAAGACCAAACAACAATAATGTACAATAAACCAAGGATCGACATTTTCGTTTCATAGGCACTTTAAGTATAACATCATGTATGTTTATACTCAACAGCACCATTGTCGTCTATGTGGTTGTATTTTTTGTCATTCTTGTGTCAATAATTGGGTGAAAACCGCTCACAGTAGGTAAGATGACATTATAACATTACAAATTATAGAAACCAAGCGTTGCATTAGGTGCTTTTGCGAAACAAATTGTGCTTCATACATAATTTCAAATTGTCTGAAATTCAAGACTAGCAGCTATCATCCAACCAGAACATCATCAAACATGTTGTTTTGTTTTCATTATACTGCTTGTCTATGGTTTACTTGCATATGGGTATGGTGCAACAGGCGAGACATGTGGTGGAAACACATTTTAGAATATGGACAGTTAGTACGGAACAGGTAATCTTTGTGGAGTAGAACTGAAAGGTAAAAAGAAACTTAATCATTTCTGTTTCTGTAAATCATGTGTATACTTGTCCATTTGCAGCAAATTAAAACGGGTCTGCAACTACTGCCTAGCGAAGGATCAGAGACTGAAACCTCAGCAAGCACCTAAACGTCGTAACGACACAGAAGATGACTTCGACGAAACTATGTCAGACATCTTTGTAACGAGCCCAAGGAAAGGTACGTCAGATAGTTCGAGCGTCGAAAATATGAGCGACGCTGAACGACGCCAGAGCCCTTCTATTGCTGCTACTTCTCCAAGGCTTTCCGCTTCAAAGCCATCAACTTATGAAGAAATGGGTGGTTCTGAAAATAGTGCAAAAGTAACGAGAAGGCCCATTAAAGAACAATCAACCACTAGTATTCAAGATACTGTAGAACACTACCGTCAAGACGAAAGCGCTTCTGTAGAAACTAATGAGTATTTAAGCTTCGCCAAAAGTCCATTGGTGTCCTTTGGAAACTCTAGTGCAGCAGCAGAGAGACTAGGAAGTCCAGATGGCGAAGGGTACGAGGTAATTGATCCAAATGAAGAGATTTGCGATTCTCTATCAAATATAGTTATAAACGATACAGACGTCAAGGAAGATCTCGTCATACCTGCTGTTAATGATGAACACGGTGTATCACGTGACTTTACAGTACTTCCTGGGACCAGGTATATTTTACCTATCATGGTAGCAACGCCTGGAGCTATTTTAAGCTGGTCGTTTAAGACAGTCTATAAGGTATTGCGTCTTATACAGTTATTTCGCTATAGCACTCAAGCCTGCGCGAAAAGACCGAAAGGAATCATGGGAAATGTTACTGAAAAGAGCTTCATTTTACCTTTGTCATGATGGTGACTTATGGTGACTCCTAACACTGCTGATAATGTGTGTTTGCAGGGATGTTAGCATATATATAACAAACAAGCAATATTACCCATGAAGCATTTCGGTCTTCTCGGTTTGATTGCTAAGCTGTTTACGCTGTTGTCTGATATAATGGTAATAGCAATCAAGTCGGTGAGTGGTATACCACTGTGGAAAATGACAGTCGTTGTGGCTGATGACAATGGTTGTGTATGATGACAGTGGTTGTGTATGATGGGATGATGACAGTGGTTGTGTTGTGGCTGATGACAGTGATTGTGGATGATGAAAGTGGTTGTGTATGATGACAGTGGTTGTGTTGTGGCTGATGACAGTGATTGTGGATGATGACAGTGGTTGTGGATGATGATAGTGGTTGTGGATGATGACAGTGGTTGTGGATGATGACAATGGTTGTGGCTGATGACAATGATTGTGTATGATGACAGTTGTTGTGATTGATGATAGTGGTTGTGTATGATGACAGTGGTTGTGGCTGATGACAGTGGTGGCTGATGACAGTGGTTGTGGATGATGACAGTGGTTGTGCTTGATGACAGTGGTTGTGGATGATGACAGTGGTTGTGGATGATGACAGTGGTTGTGCTTGATGACAGTGGTTGTGGATGATGACAGTGGTTGTGGATGATGACAGTGGTTGTGCTTGATGACAGTGGTTGTGGATGATGACAGTGGTTGTGGATGATGACAGTGGTTGTGCTTGATGACAGTGGTTGTGGATGATGACGGTGGTTGTGGATGATGACAGTGGTTGTGCTTGATGACAGTGGTTGTGGATGATGATAGTGGTTGTGGATGATGACAGTGGTTGTGGATGATGACAGTGGTTGTGCTTGATGACAGTGGTTGTGGATGATGACAGTGGTTGTGGATGATGACAGTGGTTGTGCTTGATGACAGTGGTTGTGGATGATGACAGTGGTTGTGGATGATGACAGTGGTTGTGCTTGATGACAGTGGTTGTGGATGATGACAGTGGTTGTGCTTGATGACAGTGGTTGTGGATGATGATAGTGGTTGTGGATGATGACAGTGGTTGTGGATGATGACAGTGGTTGTGGATGATGACAGTGGTTGTGGATGATGACAGTAGTTGTGGATGATGACAGTGGTTGTGGATGATGACAGTGGTTGTGGATGATGACAGTGGTTGTGATTGATGACAGTGGTTGTGGATGATGACAGTGGTTGTGGATGATGACAGTGGTTGTGGATGATGTCGTAACTGGTTGCGTTCCTGAAACATGAACTATTAGTTGGTGTGTACTAGTCAAATGAAAACAATAGAACACAATGGAATTAGGGTGTACTGATGTGCATTAGACTAATGTCACATGTGTATGAAAACAACTCTATCTAGAATAAACTGCCTGTGTGATTTCCTTGTATTTCATATTCAGAGCATAATCTTTGGACTTGCCTACAAAGAATCAGAATCGGTTCCTTACGAAGCAATCGAGGTTCGTACATTTGTGGTGTGTTGTTCATACAATAAATATTCACGACATGGCGAGCGTTTAGTCGACATAGGCGACCTCTGTAGGTTGGGCATTCTGTGCTTCACTTACCCAGTTTTTACCTGCATGTCTCTATTGAAATCCTGGTTCAGACTCAATCTGGTGAAGAATATACTCGTCCTGTCTCAATAATCAACAATTTCTACAGTAGAATCTATCGGTATATTAAAACTGTTCTTTTTCCCAGACTCTTTATCCTCTCGCACGGTTCAGTTCTAACGTCACACCAGTGGAAGGGGAATGGAAGACATGCAGTCATGGAGTCTACGTTCTTGTGTTTGACAACTCTTTCTCAAGGTACAGTCGATTATCATACAAAAACATCGAGATCGTTTGGATGTGTGATTAATTCCTATGGCGGCAATCTCATCCCAACAAGATCGGTGAAGTGCTGAAACAATGATATCAGAAAGTAATAATTCTCGGGAGTAATAACTAAAGTACATTGAATTTGTTTTTGTTTGATCAGGTTGACATCAAAGCAATTATCATGTGTTGTACTCGTAAAACGAAGACCTTCGATATTGCAGCCATCGTAACTCAGGGAACCTATGTTGTATATAGATTGAATTTCCTTCTCCTTTTCTGCCGAATCTACACGAGCAAATTTTCCTTGACAAGTTTTCCTTAACAAGGAAGACTTGCTCATGTAGACGACATAAACATCGCCAATTTTTCCAAGGAAAACTTGTCAAGGAAAACTTGTCAAGGAAAACTTGTCAAGGAAAACTTGTCAAGGAAAACTTGTCAAGGAAAACTTGTCAAGGAAAACTTGTCAAGGAAAACTTGTTCTTGTAGATGCGGCTTTACTCACAACGATCTGATAGAGTGCCATGACCAGTAGCTCAGTGGTTAGAGCATCCGACTAGCAACCGGGGGGTCATGGGTTCAAATCCCTTCTGGGGCTCAGATTTTCCCTTAGTCACTTATGTGAAGTTTGGTTAACTTCAATTCACACTTATTATTATAATTACATACGTACATCATATTTCATATCTCATAGCGATTTATAATCTTTACTCGAACTGATTTTTAAAATAATATAAAATAATAATAATATTCTTATTATTAATAATAATAAGTAAAATATTTGTGTGACTGGTGTGATGCGAGTTATGTAGGGTACACCTACAGTAAATAATAATAATAGTCACCTTCACGAGCACATCGAAGAGCACAAAGTCATGTCTTCAAGCATCGATATGCACTATAGGATGGAATATGACATTGTCCCAATTAATAATAACTTTACCATCTGAAAAAAGTGCAAGAGTAAATTTGACTGTTTACTTTACGAAATGCTGTTATATAATTAGAGAAAGACAACCTACTCTGAATGTGCAATCCGATTCCCTAAGGGCCAAACTATTGACTAATTTACAGCTATACTCTTGATGACACTGACTTTTCAATTTTCATTATGTACTTCTAAATCGCTACTTATAATAATAATAATAATAATAATAATAATAATAATAATAATAATAATAATAATAATAATAATAATAAAAATAATGATAACTTTATTCCTCAAAACAAATTACAAATAAGAGATAGAAAAATAGATAAAAATCCTTATTTACAAAATTTAAAATGATCGCTTGGATTGTTCAATAACAATTAACTAATGATATTAAAATACAAACAATAAATATGAATAATATAATATAAGCAATATATATATATAAAAAAGATAAAAATAAATAAATTAAGATATAAAAATATTATTTACAGATGGCTCCTACTGTGGTTTCTATATCTAAATCAATGTTTTTAATGTCACTGCGGGCCAAACTCAAAGACTCAACCGAGCAATGTTGCAAGCATAAGCGCAATCACAAGAGGCCTTATGTCACTGAAAACTGTTACGCAAGCATAAGCGCAAAGATAAAACAATATCCACTCTTGTGGTTTGCGCTTATGCTTGCGTCGGCTGGGGGGCCGTTTTTAAATGTTCTTGAGCCTCTCAGACACAGCAGTGCAGATCTCAATATTGAGAATGAGACTTTGGCTCTAATCCATGAGATAACTGTTGCATATTGTTCACCTTTCTTTATAGCAATATAATAATAATAATAATAATAATAATAATAATAATAATAATAATAATAATAATGATAACTTTATTCCTCAAAACAAATAACAAATAAGAGATAGAAAAATAGATAAAAATCCTTATTTACAAAATTTAAAATGATCGCTTGGATTGTTATTAATAATAATAATAATAATAATAATAATAATAATAATAATAATAATAATAATAATAATAATAATAATAATAATAATAATAATAGTAATAATAATAATAATAATAATGATAATAATGATAATAATGATAATAATAGTGCAGTCTGTCCAACATGACCATTATCTTAATGTAATTTATTAATTGACTTTTGTTTCTTTATCTGAGGCCCAGGTCGCACTTGGGCAAAGCTATGAACAAAATTCACATATTTATTTCAAAGTGCAATAGTGATGGAAATAAGTTATTTTCTCTTTAGGGTCGCACTAGCAAGAAACTATTTCTCGCAGTATCGTTTCACTGTTGTTGTTTCACTTCCTCTCGCGACGATGGAAAATAACGATGTATCTTTAACTCGTTGCCATACTCACTATTCTTATTCGATCTTATTCAAACGTTTAGGATATAACAAAGAGTTTCTTTTGAATGTACCATAGTAATAGTAATACAAACTGTGGTAAGTCTCATTTACACTACCCTATACTAGCAGAATCCATTGAATACTTTTATAACTAAAATACAATACACCGATACATTGGAAGACTGGGTACAAGTGTTATAACCATTGAGAAAGCAGCTCTTCAATTTTGACACTAATATTATATCCAATTTAAGGGGGGATTAACATATTTATTTGGCCCGTTGCTAGGGAAACTTTGAAGGCTCATAAAACTCTTAAATTCAATACATAAGGCATGAAACTTTTGGAATGTGTTAGTTGAGGGTAGAAGTTCGACATGTTATGACGTCATCACGTACGTCATTATGACGTCGTCACATTGTAAAAAAAACGCCGTTTTTCATAGGGTTTTGATGAATTAAAAATATTTTGGTATAATCTGAAAACTTATATCAAGGTGCAGAAGACTGAGCATGCGTTTTGCGTTTCAATGAAATTTGATTTTTTTATGGCAGTTTCTTTGCATTTTTAACGACATTTTTGT
Source organism: Actinostola sp. cb2023 (assembly GCA_033675265.1). Classification (NCBI taxonomy): domain Eukaryota; kingdom Metazoa; phylum Cnidaria; class Anthozoa; order Actiniaria; family Actinostolidae; genus Actinostola; species Actinostola sp. cb2023. The sequence goes on from JAUJYZ010000534.1 coordinate 57,845, forward strand.
CCATAACTTTTCCATTTTTTTGTTTGTTTTAAAATCCATGCTCCAGTTTGTGGAGAATACTTTTCGTAGCAGATACATAGAGAAAAAAGTTAACTTTCTTGAAAACGTGAAAAGAACGGCGTTTTTTTCGAAAATGCCGTTTTTGTGAATTGGGCCACCTGTGTCGTTATAATTTTCGTTCGCAAGACAAACACATGACATTTTAGGTGTGTTAGAAAAATGTCTTTTCTGCACTTTCTTTTGGTTCAAGGTACATAAAAATGTACCCAGAAAGGAAGATCGATATTTACTTGTCATTTGTGTGGTTTTCTCATGTTTTGAAGCATTTTAATGCAGCTCAAATTAATTTGTGCAAAGTCTTTCGATACGGCAAAGTTTTTCAGTCGTGTTTTCAAGGTGTTTTCACCGATCTTCGACGTACTTGATCTACTGTTTGACATGTTTCATTTTGACAGGCAGAGTCTAGAACAACAACCTGTTGAGTAAGGTAATCTTTGATTGTTTTTTTTATTGATTTATCGGCACCGTTTTTTACTCTTAGGTTGAAGTTTTTGTGACGACAAGTCGGCTTGTTTTACTTCGGTTCAATAATCTCTGTTGAGTGATGTTGCTTTTGAACGACTCTTCAAGTGGAATTATCGCTTGCTTTCTTTGACTTTAAACTACTGCAGTCTATCATATGTCGAATATTTATTCATTGAACAAACTTAAAATTAAAAGAATAACGTTCAATAAAATATATAACTTGTAATTTTTGAAGTGAAACTCGTGTATGTCTTGCGGGAAAACACTGGGCGCTTGCTCGATGAAATTCCTCTCATTCAAGCTCTGCATAGCAACGAATTACCATGGCAACGAAATATGTTAATCCCCCCTTAAACACTGTATAGCCTATCCAATGTGCTGGAGAAAGAATGTTGAATCCATTCAAGTGATATTTCTACTAGTCGGCAAATCGATACCCTGGGTAGCAAATGGAGGGCGAACCTCGTAAAACTTGTAACAATTTCAGCCAATCAAAACACTCGAACCCAGTCTTCTAGCATTTCCTAAATACCATTGAATACCACTAATCCTATATATCTGACACGCCCTAGTCACATGACTAGTAACTACAGTCGAACCTCTACTAAAGGCCACCTCCCCACAACGGCCACCTCTCTGTAACGGCCAGAGTTTTCTGTCCCAAACAACAGCCAGCCCATACATCTATTCGTTTTTCAAACCTCCCCATAACGGCCACCTCTACACAACGGCCACAAAATTTTGTCCCGAAGTGGTCGTTGTGGAGAGGTTCGACTGTACTAGTAACACAAAATATTTCCTCATTTCCTTCCCCCTTATTGAAACAATAAATGATTTCTTTTTTAATCTTTTAACTAAATGTCTATTAACCATGACGAATTTAAATATTCATTTAACTTTCAATGTACACTGTTATCAACATGCACGAATCATTGTTCATTCAATAAAGATAGAATATGTGTATACACTTTATGGTACACTGTTATCAACATGCACGAATCATTGTTCATTCAATAAAGATAGAATATGTGTATACACTTTAGGTAGTAAATATATATTCTGTTTGGTTGTGGTCTGACGTTATATCTAATATCATGCCGCTGATCTCGTCTCATCGTTATGTTGTTCATTAGCGCCATCGTCACTAGAATCAGTTATCTCTACTTGACGCACAGGCAGCCCAACGTACCATTTCGTCTGAGGTTTCAAATTATAATAAATATGCGCGCCTCTCTTTGATGGGTTTCCTGCAGTAGAGCGCGCGTAATACGTATAATATTGGGCACGCCATCACGTGACCGTAATTTCATACCTTGTTTTAATATGCACTCTGAGGGCGGGTTCTGCGGGACGCACACAGGAAGCCCAACATACATTATTATTATTATTATACATATGTATGCAACCCAACAACACGTATTGAGCGCGCGCTCTACCACAGGAAACCCATGAAAAAAGACGCAGATATAGTTTTATTTATTACTAGTAGCCTCAGAAGCAATGGTTGGGCTACCTGTGTCACTAGGTGATAACTTTCAATTAGCCATTAACAAAACGAGCAGGGGACTGGGAACGAGTTTATTAGAATTAATGCAATTACGAAATTAAGTTCATGACATGAAACAGCATGTTGAAATTAGCATCTGTGCAAAGTTTGATGTGATTTGAGCGAATTCTGTCGGAATTATAAGCTTTTGAAATTGTGTTGTCCCTCCAAAATTTTACAGTGAATGTATGGTTTGGATGGACAGCGTCAAAAATTTACAGAGTTTGTATGGGAAAATAGACATATTTGATGCCCTCTAGCGTCGTCAATATTAAGCCGAAGTTCACCAAACTTTCCAGACTACAATGAGCGTCAAAATTGTTGAAACATTACCCATTTTGGAACCTAGCTATCGGTGTAGGATTGCATTTTGTGTTTAAAATATGAACTATACGCATCCAAAACCCCTCCCCCTCCCCTCCCCCTCTCTCCAATGTTGAAGATACATCATTGGCCATGAAAGAGCGCAACTGATGGTCAACATTGTGCGGTGGGGGGAGGGGAGGAGTGGGTAATCTCACCATCCATAGTGGTGATAGTGATTTTTGCTGATAACTGTACAGTGTTTCAACTAATTTTGACGCCCATTGTAGCTAAGTTGGATCTGCTCTCTCAGAAAATGATGCCCATTTTTGCTAGTTTCTTATTTAATTAGTTTTACGGACTAGGTCCCAGTCCCCTGCTCGTTTTGTTAATGGCTAATTAGGTTTTACTGCGAGCGAAGCGAGCATCGACACTAATCTTGGGCTTCCTGTGTTGAGATGGGGTTCCTCTGGAGATTTCGAGATTTCTGTTAGCTTATTTGTCGAGATGATTTTCGAAGCATGCAGTACTATGACCAGCGGTGCACTTGATATCTGTCGATGTTATCCGGGGTGTTATCAAATCAGTAATCATGTCAAACTCAACGTTATTCCTTATACTGCAAGCATTCTTCAAGGTCACAAACGATTTAGTGACATTTCTAGGAGAAGACAATGGGTTTTTAGAATCTGCTATGTGCTCAGTCGGTAGACGACCCGAACAGTCAGGTCGACCAAATATTAACCGAAGGAGACAGAATGTATACCTGAATGCTCTTGATTACTTGAAAGCCAACTCATCGCAGATACAGAGACTTTGTCGTTGGACTGTCTGCTCGTTTTAAATTATCTTAAACTCCTCTTTATTTGTTGCTGGAAGTATAGAGTACAAACCATATGTCCGTGAAATAGTACTATTATTAAATAGTACTAAATAGTGTTATCTCCATTGTTTTCTATTGTTTCATCAGTGCTATTTAGTACTAATTAGTTTGTACTGTTTCACGGACATATGGTTTGCACTCTATATTCATCAAGATCATGAATTTCATGTCCACAATATGGCTGGTGCTTCAAGCTTTTGGTGATGTTGGTTCTTGTATAATTTCTTTCGTGTTTGGCCGAACAAAGACTTGGGCTTTTTGAATAAAAGTGAATACAATCCCCCGGTAAGACCTCATTACTTAGTTTGTTCTCGTGATTGCTTTAAATTTGATCGTTGTGTAGTTTATATTTGTAGCACCTTAATCTTTGCTCAATCCGTCTGAGATATTTGTAACGTCCTTCAACTGAATGAGTTACGGAATCGTGGCATTCCTGAGAAAGTTGACGATATTGATTTCGATCAGTTTTGTCTTCTTTATTCGTTTGCTTGTCACATCGTAGAAATCGTGCAACCACTGCTTTGTTTTCTTGGAGCAGCAGCTGTGTGGTCTTTTGCTTTTATGTTTTTAATGGCAAAAAATTAAACATTTATGAAAGAAAAAACCGAGGTTGCAATTGAGTATTTACTAAAACAATTATTCCATTTTATCATTCCAATTTCATCACCTCTAACCCACCGCGCGTTCATGGAATAAGCCCAACTTCTGCTACATGTTCGCTGGAAAAGGTACGAGTTTACAAAACACTAGAATGAACTGATTAAAGACTTGTTTCTGTAATTACTTGTTTTGACCAAATATTTGAAGTAAAACTGATCTTACAAATAATCAACTGCAATTTACCACCATCATTTGCATTCCCTTGAATCAAGCAGGTGATTGATGGTTCCGATAACCCATGGTTACTGTTGCTACGTCTCACACACAAAAAGTCGACATCGATTGCAGAAGCGTTTACGTCTTATTTGACATTCAAGTCTTCTTTAATTTCATCACAAAATCCATGTGTTTGTGGGATATGATATATCTCCACGGGGAAATTGCTACGAGCGTGATTAGTCGTGCTATTTAATACTCTAAGGCACCGTCCAAACTAACCGTTTTAGAAAACCTCCGTTTTCCTTCGACCGAAAACGGATTAAAAGCTCTGCGTCCACACTAACATTTTCGAATCGTATTCACCCGTCCACATTAAAACGTTTTCGTTTGAACACGCATCAGTACATTTCGATTCGTTTTGGCCTTGCGTCCACACTAAAACGATGAAATACGATGTTTGTTTACACCGAGAACTCTAGGTGTGTCGTCAGCGCGTTTTCAGTTCGAAAGCCTCCGTTTTCGCCGCCCACATGCACTAATAATAATAATAAGTTATTATATAGCGCATTTCACATTGTCTCAATGCGCTTTACAACCGATGGAGGACTTTTTCGGGCTGCATATGAAGGCGTCTACGGCATCCGAGCAGCTTACAATCATGAGGAGTTAGTATGTTAGTGTGTTATGCCTCCAATTTGAAGTAGGCTGTTGAACCTGGTAACAATCCGCTATAGACCTGCGTTTTCAAAAGTCTCCGCTTTGGAAAGCGTTTACGAAAACCTCGGTTTTTATAGATAAACATCTCCATTTTCGATCGTTTTGAAATCTAGAAGCTCGAAAATGCAATTTCCATCCATTCTGGGCATCAAATGGTGGGGAGACGTGGGCGAATATGTATCGGGCCCAACTCAAGGGAGGGGGGGGGGGGGGGGGGGGGGGGGGGGGGGGCACCGGCCGGCCCCCCATGCCCCCCTTGGATCCGCCCCTGTGGACGGGGCCTAAATAACGTCAAAATTCTACGTGTTGAAAAAACATTTTTTTACCAGATCAGGTAGTGTTATTTGCCGTGCACAAAGCGTTGTCCATCTTGTTCATTGCAGTAATATTTGAAGCACAATAATTCAAAGAATGGCTATTGAGACGTTCATCAGTCTCTCCTGAAATTCAGTGAAAAACATCACAAGCAATAACGCATTCTTGTTATTTAATATAATTTCTTATAATTTCTTAACAAGAAAAACTCTAATTATAGGAAGTTCATAATTACATTGGCACAGTTATTGAGGATTGACAGATGAATCAAGCTGGCCTTAAATACGGTAACTCCTTCAAACAGCAAAGCAATTCACCAACATATATTAATCAAAATGAGTCGTTTTTCAAGAAAACTTCTGCAAATGTTACGCGAAATTACGTGTTTCTCCCCGTCGATGTACGAGTCAAAATCAATGTATTTTCCGTTGGTATGTAGAGTTGCATAAACTGTTATGTCACTATAGTGTTGATTGGACGCATGCTCATTTGCACGGAGTGCGTGCAAACTGGGAAGGTATTTAAAGGCGTGCAAGATTCTGTTCTTCACTCACGCTCGCGGACCCATCCTCAACGTTTAGTGTGTCAGCCCGCCCACCCGCCCGATTCTAGCGTCTTTTATAAATTAAAATAGGGTTTCAATTGTTTGTCTCGCCTGATACTGCACCATTCTTTTATTCATGAGACCGTTCAGAGCATAGATTGGAGCAGATCCGTTGCCACCGATGCCACTGGCTTGGTCACTGGGCAAAAGATTGCAGAGTCACCTGGGCCGCTCCTTCACGATCACAACCAAGTAGCTACGCCTTACCAAGATACAGCTACAAGTTGCCCACAAGATTCCCCCATGAGACAAGTGGAAGCAAGTAATAACTTTGATAACATCGATGTCATAAGTCAGGTACGTTGTTCGGTTGATTTATTTGAGTTTGAATCTCAAACTGACATTGTATTCCCCAAGTTAAAGGGAACTTGCGTAAGAACGTAGAGTTCTGGGAAGGTATTGGGACTTCCAAGTTCATTTTGGACGTTATAACCCACGGTTAATTTATAAATTACCTTTCACTGTTTATCCAGAGAGCACGTGGCTCAAAAATAACAAATCTTCTCTTTCACACCGAGATTTTGTTGACGAAGCCATCAAAGAATTAGTACAGTCGAATAGAGTCATCGAAAGTCACGGGCCTCCTTTGGTTATCAATCCTTTATCAGTTTCAGTTCAAGCTAACGGCAAAAAGTGGTTAATTCTCGACTTACGTCATGTGAACAAATGTCCAAGGAAGGAACACGTCAAGTACGAAGATTGGAAAGTAGCCTTAAATTATTTCACCTTGGGTGGATTCATGTTATCTTTAGTGTTACCATTCGGCTTAAGTACGGCACCATATAAATTTATGAAAACATTGAGACCGCTTGTTAAGTTTTGGAGACGCCAGGGGATTTGCCTAGCTCTGTTTTTAGACGACGGCTGGTTTATTGATAAGGATTATAATTCGTCTAGTACTCTAGCCAAAATAATTAAGAAAGATCTGGAAGGTGCGAGTTTCGCGACAAACGACAAAAAATTAGCTTGGGACCCCTGCCACATAATCACTTGGTTAATTAGGTCTAGTTTGGGACAGCTCCCAAGGTATTATCGGGATAACACCAAGAAGACTTGAAAAAATACTAAACACTATGGATAGTTTCAGAGAGTTTGTGGTTACGACCATATAGGGTTAGCCTCCTTCACCGGTCAGATCATTTCCACTAGCCCAGTATTAGGAAACATTACTCTGACTAAACACGGCTGTATTCTATTAATCGTATGCGCCGAGCATCGGGACTCCGTCATGCAGCTTGCACAATATTGTATCGAAGACGTTAATTTCTGGCAGAATAACTTATTAAGTTCAACAAGGGTAGGCTTCTATTCTCTTTCGCTTCGCTCAGCAGAATAGAAAACGTTTCATATTTAAGTGATAATGACAATACAAGTTGGAGGGTAGCCATCCAACAAATCAGTGTTTATTAGTGTACAATGTATAAGATAACAGTGTACAGCGTAGAGAGTTGATAGACCAATAACTGGTTACAAGTTAAAGAATCGATGAGTTAACGAAGGCTGTTTTAAGAGGAGACTTTTTACGAATACAAGTATCAGTTGAGCGCCAAAAACCAATAGCATGGCCATGATAAGGATACGTTTTGTACAAGGCTAAAACTGCTTTAGCAAAGAGTTCAAGTTATTTGTGATGGTTTTTGAAAGGCAAAAGTGAAATTAGAGTGGTTAATCCAAAGCGAACATTTGATTTGATCATAACTGTCCACATGGGCTAGATCTGTATATTTACCATTGTTGCTGATGTTTTCCCCTGAATTACCCAGTCAAATTTGAAACGGAAAGCAGTAAACGGACATGGCTTTGTACAACACTAAAACAGCTTTAGTCGGACAATTTATTTTGGTGTTAATAGTTTGTGCTCGGTTAAAATAAAATTAGAGTGTTAATCCAAAGCGAAAATCGAAAGACAAACTGTCCAAAAGCCCTCGTCCCATCCTGGCCGGAGCGCACGTAAAATGGTTTCGGACAACCAAGCGGCAGCAAAGATCGTCGAGATCGGAAGTATGAAACCAGATTTACACATACTAGCTATCGAAATATTTCAATTAAGCGGTCGAAGAAGGTAGAACTGAGCTAGAGAACGGAAGAAATTATAATCCCCTATACTGGGATCTGAAAGATCGTTTACGGACATATCGTGGCATTTAGCCTGTGATGTTACCGCTATAAGTAACTCTAGAGTTCTGGTCAAACATCAGGAAAAAATAAATTGAGTGTTAGCGCAACATAGTCCAGTCAATCTACGGATTTTTTGGGGTCCAGATCAAACTAATTGCAATAGAATGTTTTTCACTGTTAAGATATCAAGAGAAGTAACCTAAGTAACATACTAAAAATCCCAAAAAATCCCTTCGGTGGAACATCCCGAAAATTGGAATTAAAGATATTGATATTTTACCACAGGGTTCCCGCACCATGAAAAAAACAGCCAAGCTGTTGTTTGAGGTCAAACAAATTGCAACAGAAATAATTTTACTTCCATATGATAGAGAGGAGTGACCTAAGTAACATATTGAAAATCCCACAAAATCCCATAGAAGGAACATCCCAAAATTTGAATTAAATATTTTCATGCCACACCACAGGGTTCCCACATCATAAAAATGTAATATCCCACAAAATATATTCTTTCGAAATGATTTTCGAAGTTTTTCAGAGTACAAGTGTCTGAGAATGATAAAACAAGTTTGACAACTTTGATATTGGTCTTTTTGAGTAAAAACAAACAGGAGTTTTAGGGGGGAGGGTTAGGGAATTAACTGGTAAACTCTTATAAATTAATAACCACAAATTGGCTTTTGAAATCATGTTTCTGGTCGTTTTATTCGAAATTTGAAATACTACTCATTTGGGGTAGTTCAATGTTAGCATATAATTATCAAAATTAGAACGCCGAATCATGCAAATTGGCATCTGCCCTCACGATCAGCTTGCACATTCATGGATTATTATTAAAATATCGCGAAATTGAATGTCATCTTCAGCGATCAAGTCGGGCGCCAACGAGTTCAGGTAACTTTATACCCCTGCCACATTCCACATGCAGGAGAACAATCTAGTACATGTACATCTCAGGGTTCTGCATACAATCGCATTTGACCTCGGATCATCTCCAAGGCCTGGACTTGGTGTTGGTGGCGGGTTAGTTCTAATCGGAAGAAACTTAATTTTCAATATAGACAGTTACCATTCCCACCCTGGACACTCGCACTGATGTTAGTTCTTGATTACCCTTCCACAGTACTGAACCTGATAGTACACCTTCTTGTTGTGGTATGCTGCCACTGATGATGTATGCAGGGAAGGATTTTTTTTTGCTGTAAAAAGGATGACGGGCCTGCAGTAAACTAACCGCATTCTCAGTTTCAGGCTTTTCGGGGGGAGAGAAGGTGGAAAAGGGAATGAAGAGGCGCGGGAAGGACAGAGGTAGGGCCTGATACTCAGGTTACATTCTGACAGAAGTGTGTGTACCTCAAGGAATCAATCTATCTTCAGATGTTCCACCATAAAGAGAGACAAGTGCATTTTCTATCGCATTTATGGCATTCTTTTGTGTGGACTCGTAAAATCGGCAGCTTGTCAGAAAAAAAAACACACTGAAACTTCTTCAGAGCGCAGCTGATTTGCGTATTCCATGCACACATGATGTTGTCACACTGAGCACTGCATGCAAAATGTTTGTGCATACAGTTTCCGTTCCCAAGGCGCACTTTGCTTGCTTGATGTCAGGACACACCACATGATTAGCAATTTGTGCATCAAGTTAAGTGCGGAAACACCGCAGACTGAATGAGGAGATCCGTGACAACACCAATCAGTGCTGTAGTCAGTCGTGCTACTTTTCCCAAGAACGCAGATCGAGAGCACCTCGAGCTTCTAGGGGGTCAGGGGTAGCCCCCTGGAAATTTTGAAATATAGAGCCTTGGAAATACCATTTTCTTTCTTTTCCAGCGGACTTTCTCGCTACATAAATACATATAGCAAAATGCTGGCCATTCATTGTTATGCTTTACTAACTACAATAATTCATGCATGTATAATGACTGAGGATAAATACACTCTCTAAACGGTGCCATTTCCATGGGTTTTTGACTCAGTGAGTCGGCGAGTCCCGGGCGGCGAGTACAGCTAGTAGACAAATGTTAAACGCTGTAAACCGGTCTGATCTGGTCCTGACGCATAACGGCACACCCAAAAAAGCAATAGGACTGTTTGGAACAAAACCGTACGTTTAATTATACTTCTAGGATATTACGTACGGGATTACATTGCCGCCATGATAGTTGTAACTGTGCTAATGTGTTTATTTCGAGTAGCAGATAGTACATATAAGAGACGATTAAATACATTAGAGGCAAAGGCTCAAGCACCTTTCTTTTTTTCTGCGAATTTGACGATAACATCAAAGTTAATATCCTTGTGGTTGTGTATGTGCAAGATGGCGAATGAAGAAAGTTGTTCTCCCGCCATGGAGCTGCACAGTGAAGTCTTCAACAGCTTCATGGATGGAACTCCCGGGCTGCGCTCCGCAGTGCATGAAGACACTACATACATAAACTTAGCAGAGTTTTAACGGTCGGCTACATAGATTCCTGGATAGTAGGCTGGATTAATTGGCTAGTCTAGTGTCTCAGTCTACTATAGGGTCTGTAGTGATCACCTCTGAACATCCACCGGTGCCTCCATCTTAATTGTTACTGTTCATCTAATCTCCTCCCGATTCGTTCCCATGCCGACCCAATATAACTGTAAATGGATTGAAATGTTCACATACAGGAGTCATAACTGAAGTTTTGCTTTGCCGTAAACATTTCCAAAGGGACAGTTTCAGTTTCAGGCAATTTTTAAGGTTTAAAGCAAGTTAGTTCACACAACAGTGTTTATAACATCTTTAACGGCTCCTAAACCGTGTAATAACGCGGGATGTATTTGGACTCAAAAATACTGTTATTTGGACGCGAAGAGCGTGCGTCATATAATAAAAGCCTTTGGAGATGACAAATGAATAACTTTAATAACGAATTGATTTGATATGAAAATAATTGAAATATAAACAATAATAGTTAAAAAATGAAAATCTCAAACAATTTTAGTACGCATTTGTGTACCACTTTGCGCGGTATTGCTGTCTACGCCCGTGGTATAGTTTTGCATGGACTGGAAACTGTCTAATGGAAAGCTTCTTCCGATTAGAACTGACCTGCCACCAGCACCCATGTCCTGGCCTCGAGCTCCTCACTCTGAAGCCAGTGATCTGAGGTTATCAATTTCAAGAGCCAATTTGTGGTTATTTATAAGAGTTTACCATGCAGTTAACTCCTGTTAGTTTTTACTCAAAAAGACCAATATCAAAGTTGTCAAACTTGTTTTATCATTCTCAGACACTTGTACTCTGAAAAACTTCGAAAATCATTTCGAAAGAATATATTTTGTGGGATATTACATTTTTATGATGTGGGAACCCTGTGGTGTGGCATGAAAATATTTAATTCAAATTTTGGGATGTTTCTTCTATGGGATTTTGTGGGATTTTCAATATGTTACTTATGTCACTCCTCTCTATCATATGGAAGTAAAATTATTTCTGTTGCAATTTGTTTGACCTCAAACAACAGCTTGGCTGTTTTTTTCATGGTGCGGGAACCCTGTGGTAAAACATCAATATCTTTAATTCCAATTTTCGAGATGTTCCACCGAAGGGATTTTTTGGGATTTTTAGTATGTTACTTAGGTCACCTCTCTTGATATCTTAACAGTGAAAAACATTCTATTGCAATTAGTTTGATCTCAAACCACAGATTGACTGGACTAACAGTGTTTACGAATCAGTTAAGGTAATCAAAAGCGGGACACGAGCTAAAAAGCGCTTATGAAAAGCGGCGTTGGCCATGCTACAGGGAATAGTATGCATAGACAAAAGTTACTGTTTCTCTAATTGTGTAATCGTTGAGCTATTAGAAGGGAGTGAGTAATAGAAGTCAGTACACACCGACGGCACTGGCTGGTGGTTAGATTTCTATAAAAGTACGCAACGGAAGTTGGAACTAGCCATGAAAAACACGAAAGGCACTGGCCGGAGCGAGTGGTAGAAGTCTGCACATGCACATTTAATGTAAACGAAATACACACCGACGGCGCTGGCTGGCTGGTTCGATTTTAAATAGAAGTACGTAAGGGAAGTTGGCACTGGCCAAGAAAATCACCAACGGCACTGACCGGTGCGTATGCATCACAAAATAGCCAATCGATGGCGCTGGCCACGATTTAACTGTATGAGAGGCAGCCTCTTAGCGACTTATTTAATATAGTATATTCTGTTCTTATTTTCACAGACACTGCGTCGAATGTGAAAAAGTTGAAAGACAAATATTTGGCGTTTTTCCAGTGTTTCCCATGAGTGTACGAGAACGCCCCTACGAGACCTAACGATATGAGATATTCTGTTTATGTATTTACAGGCCATTTACTCAAGTCCAACTTGGACTAATTTACCGGAACATCTTAGACCAAACGCCCATATGATACTATAAGTACTATGTTAAAGTCAAGAGTTCAGAGCACAACCCAAAAATATGCTAATGAGATCGAGAAGTTGTTCGTGTGGTGTAAGAGAAAGTGAAAGTGATGGTGCCGTTTCCAAGCTCTGGCTTAAGTAACCATCTAAGTGTTTTGAGAATATATACACAACAATGAAGTTCTTAGTAAAAATCCGTAATTCAGTCGTGTAACATACATTCACTTGATTCATTTGTGCGTGTTTTTTCTTTTTGTTGTGTTGGTTTTTCATTTCTCATTTCAGATATCTTCTTCAGCATTCCATACTTCACAGTTTGGCCGACTTCACATATTCCACATATTGGATAATTTCAGTTGTAACCCTTAAATCCCCAAAGGTTACGTCTTAGCATAGAAGGGGCTACACGTTCCCTATTTTTACCATACTGTGGTTGTTAGGGTTTTCGTGTCAGGCTATGACGTGTAGATTATTGCTGAACTATGTATTATCAGTTCCTGTTGAACCATTTACGAATTGTAGTCGAAATAAGCTCCTAATGGCATTGGCACGGCTGACCCACACGCCCTTTGATTGGCATGGCTGTCCAGAAGAAAAGAAAAGGAACATCGAATATTATATACGTTGGAGCACATGTACTCTACTACGGTTCCATTTCAGATGTTGAAAGTCAGAATCTGAAGCAGAGTTAAGCCAGACAATATGTCGAAAGTCCAGTGTACATATATAGCCTTCACTTGGGAGGAGTCTTGAACTTGAACTCAGCTGTTTTATTAGAAAGTGTTATTGTATATTTGTATCGGTTTTGATTGCTGTTATTACCACGTAAAAAATAATTTAAATTGCATTATAGGCTAGTTTAACCATCCGACTACCTATAGTATTGATTGTATTGATAGTATTGAAATAAACTATTTGCCTGGGTCCGCAGCGAACCTACCATATAACCTGTTGTATGCCTGTCTTACTCGTAATTTAAAGGGTAAATAATTTACATTCGGTTGAACGCAGTGAATTAGAATGTAACTATATATTCCTTCGTTGCGTTCTGTGGTTTGTACGCCATCTTGGCAAATGCGCTGATTTTATACTTCAAGAGAAAGCAAGACATACTAAGGAAACGTAATCGCAGACGAAGAGCATTCGATCGATTCGTCGTCACAAGTATTTTTGTCCGAAGTCTAGCGATGACGGATTTCTTGTACGCGGTAATATCTCTACCATTTGTTATTGCTACAAACTTCACTGATATCATAGACACGGACTTGAAGTGTAAAGCAATAAGATTCTGTAATATCTTCTTCCCAGTAGTGACCATCAATAATCTCTTCGTCATTGGCATCGAGCGATACCTTGCCGTGTTTCATCCATTTCGCGTGCCTACACGAAAACAGGTGAAAGGTTTCGTCCTAGGAGCTTGGATCTTCGGTGCTCTCATAACACTGGTTCCTGTGTCCACCTATATTCTACAACCACGCGAAGTCGGTCCAGGTACTTACACTTTAGTCTGTATGTACGACAAAAGCGTTACTATTTATAGAGTCATGTTTCTAGGCTTTACTGTAATAATATACGTTATTCCCGCCATTATTTTGTCTATTACTAACATTCGCATCCTTATACACCTGAAAAAACGTAAACTCAAAGACAGTATTCTCCGTGTTAATTCGTGGAGGTTCTATGGAACAGCCGCCTTTGTGGCCTTGATTTTTACGTTTGTTCTTCCGTATCTTTTGTTCGTTATTTTCTCTGGACTGAACATCCTATTAAAGTTTCAACTGAGCTTCACATCTGAATACGTTATCAGAAGGATCAACGCAGTTGTTGCCTACTCCAACACAGCCATTAGCCCCACCGTCTTGCTCTTCAGCATGCCGGACTTACGAAAGATGCTGATAAAATATTTGTTAAGACACTTTACGAGATGAGCGAATGCAGTCGCGGTGAGTACTCATCAGGACATCCATTTGAACCCTTCCAAGCTAAGTGTAAGACCTTCTGTGAATTTAGAATCGCACACCTCGGAGATTTCCGGTAAAGAAGCAGTCGAAGATCAGTCAGTCAACATACACCGGTAGTTTGATATGAGCAATGTTGAAATATTTAGAAATTTTCATAAAGCCATGTCTGTGTTCAAGTACAGTATGTGGTTCTAATTGTGAACGGGTACCCTAGTTACCAGAGACTATTATTTTATCTCTCTCTAAACTCTACGAGAGCGCCTACGGCTCGAGAGAGAAAAAATAATAGCATCTGGTAACCAGGGTACACATTAACTGAACATTGTTCACAATATAGAACCACATACTGTATTGCTGAGCTGTTCTTTTTGTAGCTATCGCCTTACACAACTTATAAAATCGACTTTGTTATGTAACACTTTTGAAAATATATATTTTAAACACTTTTTAAAGATCTATTTTTAATATTTTTCTGACGGGCTGATCACGTGTTATAGCATGTCCCAACGTAAAGCGGTACTTAATCAGTACTTGGAGTGGGATTAGGTACGATCTTACTCGTTGCATACGCAACTCGCCCAAGACCAACCCGCTCTCGGGTTCCTCTGGCGTAATCTGGAGTTAAACCGCGCTCCTGATGTATATCAGATGCAGGCCAGTGATGATATTCGATGCGGCAGCATCACCGTGTATGGCGAACTAAGTGCTACGTAAAACCGCAACTGACAATCGTGACGATCCGTCCTTCAGCGCTAAGAACATCCTGTATAAACGGCGAACGAACTATATAAATTATTTTTATAACTTTATTGAGTGCTATTTGTCTGTTTGTTCGTGTGTCCGCTAATTATTTCTCTGTGTGGACTTAATGTTCAATCCATGCATGAGTAAGAAGTCGTTGTTATAGAGTCGTTTTCGTATGAGTGGGAAAGTTACGGTACCGTGCCGTATTAAAAGAGTTTGATTGGATGAGATGCATCTGCGCGTTTTTTGATTGGTTCAGAAAGGAAGCCATTTGAGTGTTATGGTACTGTAAGTTTCCCATGAACTCGTACGAAAACGACTCTATCAGTTGTGTCTTGGTGATTATTTACTCATGTCATGTTATTGATATCCAAATCTATTCTTGTGTTTTATTTTCTCGTTCAGTACAATAAACTTAATTTATTAATGAGTAAGTCTAGAAGAATTCAAGACTCACTTAGATCCAAATGTGTCGTGTTTCATAAAAAATGTCATTAAATAAATATGAGTAAATAAGAACAGTTATTAGATGCCATGCCTGGTAATATATGAATTGAAGGTATTTAACTTTGTCAGGCAAAGGAAATAGACGACAAACGCGTATTCAGACGTTTCGCCGGTGAAGGCTTCATCAGTGGTATATTTAAACTGAAAATCACTAACTTAGGGTGGACTAACATATTAATTTGGCCCGTTGCTAGGGAAACTTTGAAGGCTCATAAAATTCCTAAAATCAGTACACAAGGCATGAAACTTTTGGAAGTAGAGGTTCGACATGTGATGACGTCATCACGTACGTCCTTAAGACGTCATCACATCGTAAAAGCCCGCCGTTTTTCATAGGGTTTTGATGAATTAAACATATTTTGGTATAATCTGAAAATGTATATCAAGGTGCAGAAGACTAAGCACGCGTTTTGCGTTTCAATGAAATTTGAATTTTTTTATGGCAGTTTCTTTGCATTTTTAACGACATTTATGTCCATAACTTTTCCATTTTCTCTTTGTTTTTAAAATCCATGCTCCAGTTTGTGGAGAATACTTTTTTTAGCAGATACATAAAGAAAAAAGTTAACTTTTTTGAAAACGTGAAAAGAACGGCTTTTTTTTCGAAAATGCCGTTTTTGTGACTTGGGCTACCTGTGGTCGTTATAATTTTCGTTCGCAAGACAAATACATGACAATTTAGGTGTGTTAGAAAAATGTCTTTTCTGCACTTTCTTTTGGTTCAAAGTACATGAAAATGTACCCAGAAAGGAAGATCGATATTTACTTGTCATTTGTGTGGTTTTCTCATGTTTTGAAGCATTATTATTATTATTTTAATACAGCTCAAATTAATTTGTGCAAAGTCTTTCGATACGGCAAAGTTTTCCAGTCGTGTTTTCAAGGTGTTTTTACCGATCTTCGACGTACTTCATCTACTGTTTGACATGATTCATTTTGACAGGCAGAGTCTACAACAACAACCTGATGAGTAAGGTAATCTTTGATTGTTTTTTATTGATTTATCGGCGTTTTTTACTCTGAGGTTGAAGTTTTTGTGACGATAAGTCGGCTTGTTATATTGGTTTCATCGGAAATTTCATCGGAATTTCATCGGCGACATTTCGACTATTTTCGTCCGGGTGTCGACAAGGCGCAGTATCACGGTGCGCATGCGTCAATTTCAATGATATGCAGAGGTCGACAACGAAGCCGTTTGTTTACGAAGAGAATCGCGCTGGTAAATTTCAATGTTGTGTTTTGAAAGTGTTTTTCGATCAAGCTTTCGCAGAGTGCTTCCAAGTTATTCGAAATATACAACCTTTACAGGTGCGAATGAGGCCAAACTTTTTAACCTCAAAAAAGTCCATTACGCAAAAACAAGATCCAAAAAAAGTCTCCACATAAAATCGAGAACGGTAGGATATCATTTTTTTCATTCAACCCCAAAAAAGTCCTTGCAAGAATCTTTATATCAAAAAAAGTCCACCAGAAAATTGCTAACCCAAAAAAGGTCTTCGCACCTCCCCGTCACTGATACCCCTTCGCACCTCCCCCCACCCCCCCCCCCCCCCCCCCCCCCTCGGGTTCAAAACACAGACTAACGAACACGTTACTACTGTATAAGGTACTGGGTTACTCGTGTTTTACTTAATTGTATAAGTAGTACGGCTCTACAATGAGGCTGCACAATATAATCGGAGATTCCCGTGTAAAAGTCCCGGGGTGGGGTGGGGGGTACTCCCTTTGTCCAAGTGGTAGGGGTGATCGGCGGTCCTTTTAGGGTTGAAAATATTTCCTGTGTGTACCTTTTAGGGTTCCGACACAAAAGTCAGTTACGTAACACGAGTCCGTACCTTTTAGGGTCAATTGAAAGAACAGAAGAAATATGTTGTCCAGTCACTGATTAAACGATATCAGCACAATCACTTTTTCGCCATATATGGTCATATATGTCGTACCTTTAAGGGGTTGAAATCAACATGGCTTCAACAGCTCTTTTAATTTATGCGTACCTTTTAGGGTCGTTTTCAAAACCGACCGCCGATCACCCCTACCACTTGGACAAAGGGAGTATCCCCCCCCCCCCCCCCCCCCGGGGTAAAGTATGAAGGTCAAAATCGCGAACTCATGTTGTCAAACTCAAGGTCTTGTCTCTAGGTCTTGTCAGTTTTCTTTGCCGTTGTGTGGCAAACTGACTTCTAAACCTTGCAGAAATAAAAGCTCATACCATGTGACAGTTGTTTGCAATAACTTTTCATCGTACACAAGAACTCGAATGAATAATACAGTAGCCTGACTTGTAAGGTCTTCTTTGAGCCGAACATAATAAAGCGGAGAGGAACAGGCATTTTCCACTCTCCCTATGTTTTAGGTCATTTTTCTCCTTCCTCCCTGTTTGTTTCGGTTGTTTCTACTTCCTCCCTCTATATTTTGAGCCATTTCTCCCTCCTCCCTGATCCGTTCCTCTCCGCTCATAATAATTCAAGTGATCAAGTCAGTTTGGTGTCAAACGTTCGGCTAACTTTCCTACCTCCTTTGAACCCTCCTTTGGCACTCCAGAGCTAGGAGATGTCTAGCGAACTCAGAATCGGTATTCTATCTTCCCAAAAAAATTATAATTTTGTCTACTGAACTACATTCGTTGTCAACCACTACCTTCCCGGCGGTCGCCATCGTTCTTGAGTTATCGTTCTCGCCGATTAAAAATAAACCGTATAAACTTGGACTTCAAACCAAAAATAACTACTTGAAAAGACGAAATAACAATCAGTCTATATACTGAACAAGTATAATCTTCTAGAGTGCAAGGATTCCAATGATATCATTCGATATATTAACACACTCGGGTCTCCCGTCTTGAAAACAATTTCGTGTTGGCCTGGTTAAAAATTATAAAGTGACGCATGCGCACAACCGTGATACTGCCCCTTTTAAAGCATTGTGTATTTTGGTTTGAAGGTTGTTAGTTATATATTTATAATACCATGATCGCCTCGGTTTCCTTTGTCCTTCCAGGGACATACAAACCACTAAATCTCCCTTCTCCAATTTTCCGACCGGGAAATATAGGAAGACAATGTAGAAATCCATTGTCTAATTTTCCCGCCGGGAAAATTAGACAATGGATATTTGCATTGTCTCACTAATTTTCCCGGCGGGAAAATTCGAGAATGGAGACTCGGATCGTCCCCAGTTTGTCCCTCATATAACAATCACTGGGACATTGGACAGAGTAGTCTGTCCGAATTACGTTTAACCTGAAAGCTGCTGATCTCAATTCTTGAGAGTTTGCACGAGGGGTCTTCGATGAAGACCCTTAGAAAAAATGGATCAAATCCCTCGAAATTCGGAATGCTGGTTTGCTTCATTTCTTTGATGAGTCTGGATTTCATTTGGACAACTTTGTGTAAAATTCACGGGAGTTTGAACGAGGTCTTCGTTTTCCAGATCTGGAAAACGAAGACCCCGATGAAAATCATCAACGAACAGTCGGCTATGCTAATATTCTTTCACAAATGATTACCGAACGATGATTTTATTGATTAGATTTGTTAGCTCTTACAGAATCATGGGTTTTTGGGGTCTTCGCTTTCCAGACACCCATATTTTAAACTAACATTCACAATCTTCCAGACATGATACAATCTGGATAATACGAGTTTTACTTCCATTTTGCTCGATCAGTACCTCGCTCAAACTCTTGATTTGCAACGTGATTATTCTCTTAATAGACGATCTTCAGTTATATTTTTCGATTATTGGTCAGGTAAATTAGGAGGATTGCTTACCTCAGTCATTGTTTATCCATGTTTATCGGTCACAATACCACTGGAAATCCACGCCGAAAATCCATATAAACGACCACAAATATGCATTAATAAAAACAGCTAGCTCCATCCTGCTCGAAGGACCAGTAATCTGTCGAGGCCAGTAAGCCACATACAGTCCATTCAGAAAACGTTGTCGCTGACCGGCCTCACTACGCGACTAGACCGAACGGGAGTATGGGTAGAAATCACTGAAGCAATAAATTATTCGCTCTGGAAATTTATTTTCTTATTACCATAATGGAAAGTAATACTCGAATGAATGCATGCCTTCGTGTTTTACGCAAGGAAAATAAGGCTAAGAACAGACGTCGAATTATTCATGTACCGTTCCTAATTGTTGCAATAAAGTACATGAAAAGAACGGCGTCTGGTTCGAATTGGAACGGTCTATTTAATTTGGAACGGCTCAGGCGTACCGCACGCCTAGGTAAGCCGAATAATACGCCTATGGATCGAGTCTGAGACAAACGGCGTGCTGTCCAAGGGCCGTTCCAAATGCATAAGTTATTATAATGTATTCAAATGTATCCGTGAGTTGTAAGTGCGGCTGCAGAACGGCATTTGATTCAGACGCCGTTCTTCTCATGTACTTTCACGCATGATTTATTATTCAAAAGCTCCAGATTATCGCATTCCAGCGTTTTTTTCGGAATACACAGGCGCATATGCGTTCAGTTTGAATGTAAACATGGCGGCTTGGCGTGCAACTCTTGTGAGTGATATGTGTAGTTTTTGCTTTGAAAACACCAATTTGCGCTGTATTGGCTGCCTTTTTCCGATGTGCAAGAAGTGTTGTAAGTGACCTTCTGAGATACTGAAACTTGGGCTTCCTGTGTAATGGAGTGTCGTGAATATTTGGAACGACTCAGTAAGAACGACGTCTGAATCAACAGGCGGACTTATGTTGATTTCTCAAGCATGTTAAGGCAGGGTCTTTTTCCGATCCTTGGAAAATCACATTTTCTGTTATATCTGCTTCCAAATTAAACGTATGCAGTTGATTTTTGTTCCTAAAGTCACATTTAGGTTTCTTAATATTTTGAGCTTGATAGTGTTGGCTTTCGGTAGTCACGTGACCTTAAGGCTATGAAAACAGATATTTGCAAACGGGGTGATGGTTGTTTTGTATTTTCAAAACATTTTTATGTGAAGCAGTTAAGTTCAAAGAGCTAAATGAGAATCTGTTTGGAACGGATGACTATAGTTTTTAATTAACGATAAAATTATAATAATAGAAATAATGAACTTAGTCACGTGACCTGTTTTGTGGATTATCTCGTTAGCAAAATAGGAAAAACATCCATTCCAAACGGAACCTTGTTATGCACCTGAAATGCAACAATATTACACCAAAAGATTTCAGAAATAAATCACAACCATCACCCCATTTCCAAATCTATATTTCCTCCGTCAATAGGTCACGTGACCATGGAATGTCAAAAATGTCAAACTGAAAATGTCAAGCAACCTAAATGTCACTTTAGGACCAAACATCAATTTAATAGGTTTAAACTGGAAGAAGATATTTGAAAACATAGAAAGTGTAAAAAGACCCTGCCTGAGTTGGGTCGATCTAAATATGAATTAGGAACGGTACATGAATAATTCGACGTCTGTTCTTAGCCTAAGAGTCGTTATCACTCATTTTCGGTCAAGTACGTTCCGTGCTGTGACAATGTTCAGTCGTTGAAAGACCACTAAATCATCCAAACCACTCGCCAGCGTAGGTCTTCACTGTAAGCTCGAGGCATGGCTAATCAGATACCGTATTTCCTCAAATAAACGCCCAGCCTCCAATAAACGCATCCCTCCAATAAACGCATCCCTCCAATAAGCCGGGCCCCCCCCCCCCCCCCCCCTTCAGGAGAAAAACCGTTAATATACGCCTCCCTCTTTTAAACGCCCCCTTCTAATAAACGCCCCTCATAGAGGGGCGTCTATTAGAGATACGCACTCGAAAGGGGCGTTTATTAGAATAGACACGAAAAGCAAACACTGACATTGAAAGATTCCTGTTTTTATTCTTTAAATGTCTACAACTGACTCATTACCGCTTATGTTTTTCATCGTATTGTTGTTGACTCGGGAAACGTTTCCAAGGCAAAATTTGGAGTTTCGAAATATACGCCTCCCTCTTTTAAACGCCTCCCTCTAATAATCGCCCCCTCTAAGACTTCAAATTTTAAATAAACGCCCCCGGCGTTTATTTGAGGAAATACGGTATCAAGTTAACAGCTTCAGTGATTTCTACCCATACTCCCGTTCGGTCTAGTCGCGTTGGCGGTGTGGCTGTTCGGCGACAACGTTTTCTGAAAGGACTGTATACTTAACTTGTTTACAAACGAACTTTATTTTTACTCTGACTTACAACAACTGAGTCCAAAAAAACATGTGCTTGCCTCGCTCCGAGCGCTCTCCGAACAACACCGTACCCGATGCACGCCCGGAGATAGACAATTTACATATACATATACAATATTAACAACGTTAAAATACAATGTTTGGTCGTGACATATATCCAAATCTATTCCTGTGGCTTATTTTCTTTAGTCAACTTCTTTTAGCTTATCACGAGTGATACACCTATTTCAAACAACGTTGACAACGGACGATCTGAAATGGATGATCTGAGATCAAGACGAATTTGGGAAACTGAGGGTCTTTCGTTAGTAACATGCGAAATTCATTCATTCGACCTCAAGCTTGGAATCACGCTTGGTGCTTGAACGAGATATGGCGGAGGTTAACGTGAATTTAAAAGTTTCAGATCATTCATCCAATTCAGATCGACCGTTTTCAAGGTTTCTTGAAATAGGTGCATATAAATACTTCAGTAAATATTTATTTTAAAGGTTTATTTTTAAATTATTGTAAGAGCGCTGAGACACAGTGTGGCGCTCCTAAAGCCATTTATTATTATTATTATCATTATTATTATTATTATTATTATTATTATTATTATTATTATTATTATTATTATTATTATTATTATTATTATTATTATTATTGAAAAAACATGCATGCATATAAATAACTAGACGCTCTATAAGCGTTCACTCGGCGGGCTTTAAATGAGCCTTCGGTTTGCTCAGCGGCACCGAGTGCATGCGCTTTGGTACCCAGTTGCCGATGTGTGCATGTCCATAAATATAATAAAAGCCCATTTTTCAATTCGGCGTATCACAGGCAAACCGCCGAGTAATAAGGACCATTCCAGTTACGATACTGTAAAGGAATATGTATATAAATATGTATATACTATGTGTGGACTAGTGGTGTATATGTACAATGTATATTATAACCTTTATCATTGAAGTGCGACCTTCAATACAGCTTGTCAGGTTTGAAAACAGCTTGACGTCAATCAAACAACATGGGCGTGTCTAGACTTTAACCAATCATAGCAAAGCTAGTTTGATTGACGGCCGTCTAGACTGGAGTTTGTCTGAAAGCGTTGTAGTTTTCAGGGTCGCACTTCAACGATAATGGTTGTAAATGTAACAAACTAAACTTGAACTTAAAAATTTAATAATAAAGAAGACGCTCTTTTAAGATAACAAGAATAAAATTAAAATAAAATCCGCGTTAATTCGGGCTTCCTTTAGATCAATGAAGCTATTTTAATAGCTTGTTTCATCTATTTTAAATGGTTATGAATAACTTTGTATCGTCATACTGAAAAAGTTTTGCCTACGAGTTCAAGGTTTTTTTAAAACCTTCAAAATTCCGCTGAATTTTTTTCCCTTTTCAGGCTTGTAGGTGGATATTCCCGGAATACATTCATCGTCGCCGCAGTTTTCGTGTTGGTACTTCAGGAACTCAAAGACGTCATATTTCACAGGACTTTGGCTTCTTTCTGCAGAATTATGGCGGCCTTCTGAATGGCTTGCTTCTCTACGACTCGGGTGACTGACTTCTTCTTCATCTTCTTCATCTGATGGAGTTCTGTACTCGATGTGCCTCGAGCGATGAAAGGTGTTACTATGATTGTGACTGGCAGCTGGACGTTCCGCCTGCGATGGAATGTCGAAGCCCCCTGTAATACTCTGCCTTTGGCCTAGACAAAGGTTTCTTATACGTTGCCTTTGTTGTTCTACATCCGCTTTCTCCTTCTCCATTACATGACAGTACCTGTTATCTTCAGCCAATTCTTGATGATGGAGAGTTAGCATGACAGGTTCTAATTTCCAACTGCGGTGTGTAGGGAACCGGAGAGACTCACTCGAGTCGACTGTTTGATCCGTGACCAGACCCTTTTTCTTAGAATGTGGTGCGATAACGTCACGACTGGCGATTTTCGTCGTCTCTTCTCTGATGCAAGGAAGTGTTGGAAGAGGCATGGCAGAAATATACGTGTGGCCGCACAAATATGCCTGATTAGTGTAGATCCCATGAGATGATTCTACAACGATAAATTTGGCAGTTGTATTTGCTATCTCTTGCAATTGTCCTTATGGGCTCCTCCCTTCATTGGTGCTTCGCATGGGTATGTAGTCTGCACCTCCCTCCATCGGTGCTTCTCATAGTGTGGCTGCGTAGTCTACCCCTCCCTCCATTGGTGCTTTGTATGGGTATGTAGTCTAGCCCTCCCTCCGTTGCTGCTTTGGTGATGGGTGTGTAGTCTTCACCTACCACCATTGGTGATTTATATGGGTGTATGCCCTCCATTGGTGCTTCGTATGGGTGTGTAGTCTACCCCTACCTCCATTTGTGCTTCGTATGGGTGTGTAGTCTACCCCTCCCTCCATTGGTGCTTCGTATGGGTGTGTAGTCTACCCCTCCCTCCATTTGTGCTTCGTGTGGGTGTGTAGTATACCCCCTCCCTCCATTGGTGCTTCGTATGGGTGTGTATAGTCTACCCCTACCTCCATATGTGCTTCGTATGGGTGTGTAGTCTACCCCTGCTTTCATTAGTACTTTATAGCGGTGTGTAGTCTACCCCTTTCTCCATTGGTGCTTCGTATGGGTGTGTAGTCTACACCTCCTTACATTGGTGCTTCGTATGGGTGTGTAGTCTACACCTCCCTCCATTGGTGCTTTGTATGGGTGTGTAGTCTAGCTTTCCCTCCGTTGCTGCTTTGGTGATGGGTGTGTAGTCTACTCCTCCCTCCATTGGTGCTTGATATGGGTGTGCAGTCTAAACCTCCCTCCGTTGTTGCTTTGTATGGGTGTGTAGTCTACCCCCTCCCTCCATTGGTGCTTCGTATGGGTGTGTATAGTCTACCCCTACCTCCATATGTGCTTCGTATGGGTGTGTAGTCTACACCTCCTTCCATTGGTGCTTCGTATGGGTGTGTAGTCTATCCCTCCCCCTGGTGCTTTGTATGTAGTCTACTTTCCCTATGCTGCGGTGTGTAGTCTACCCCTCCCTCCATTGGTGCTTCGTATCCGGTGTGTAGTGTGTACTACCCCCTCCCTCCTCCATTGGTGCTTTGTATGGGTGTGTAGTCTACACCTCCCTCCATTGGTGCTTTGTATGGGTGTGTAGTCTACACCTCCCTCCATTGGTGCTTTGTATGGGTGTGTAGTCTAGCCCTCCCTCCATTGCTGCTTTGTGTGGGTGTATAGTCTACGCCTCCCTCCATTGCTGCTTTGTATGGGTGTGTAGTCTACACCTGCCTCCATTGGTGCTTTGTATGGGTATGTAGTCTAGCCCTCCCTCCGTTGCTGCTTTGGTGATGGGTGTGTAGTCTTCACCTACCACCATTGGTGATTTATATGGGTGTATGGCCTATCCCTCCATTGGCACTAGATTTATACTAATACTCACCGTGTAATTCACTCCTGAGTAAAGTGCCTTTAGAACCGCCCTTCGTATTAATGGTTGGTTCGGTGACTGCTCTCATCCTCAAGTAATTGGATTGCCTGGGACGCGCCAACAGGTTCGTAGTTGAACACGATATTCTTTCTTTGTGTCCAGTTGCCAAGGGCTTTTCTCGCTGAACCTGAGACGTGTAGTTGGAAAGACTGGTATTCTTTCTAGATGAAGCATATGAATCCCTTGTAAAGGCATTGTTGTCGTCGTCATGAAAACGACCTGACATAAATCATGTGATAGGTGAGAACGGACCACAATCACAATATATATCACATATACAGTCAATGTTATTAACGTTGTCCAGCTAAAAAGAGATTAACACTACAATAAATGTCACGTGTCTCATTCTATATTCGTTTTGCGCACATGGAATTTTAATTTCAAAAGCATAAATCACCTCTTCCTGTGAACATGGGCATTGTTTACATTCTCTTCTCACACTGAGGTGATGTTTGCTTTTGAAATTAAAATTCCTCGCGTGCAAAACGAATATATTATGCGACACGTGAAAACACCACAATAAATGCCAATTGTCGCATAATATTAAAAAAAACTCTTTTTAACTGGACAACGTATGGTCATTCGAGGCATTTAATTGATTATACTCATTTCATAGATTGGACGGGGACTTTCTCAACAAAATTATTCAAAACCAGGTAAAAAAATAGGAAAATGAACAATTTCAGTCGCCATATCCACCAAAGTTTCCAATTTCAAATTGTCAAATTTCCGAAGACTTTATTAAAAAAAAAAATTAATTAGGATTAATTCACATTTGTATATCGACGAGTTATTTTCGCTATTCGTTTTGCTTAATAAGACAAAATATTCCCTACCACTGGTCAACGTCTTCGTTCTGATTTAGTAATATGATAGGATTAATAGTCCTCAAAATACTATCTTTACCTGATTTGGTATTAATCTACTCTAACCTACGCCTCCCTTTATTGGTGTTTCGTATGGGTGTGTAGTGTACGCATCCCTCCATTGGTGCTTCGTATGGGTGTGTATTCTACACCTCCCTCCATTGGTGCTTTGTATGGGTGTGTAGTCTAAACCTCCCTCCATTGCTGGTTTGTATGGGTGTGTAGTCTACGCCTCCCTCCATTGGTGTTTCGTATGGGTGTGTAGTGTACGCCTCCCTCCATTGGTGTTTCGTATGGGTGTGTAGTGTACGCCTCCCTCCATTGCTGCTTTGTATGGGTGTGTATTTTAAACCTCCCTCCATTGCTGCTTTGTATGGGTGTGTAGTCTACGCCTCCCTCCATTGCTGCTTCGTATGGGTGTGTAGTCTACGCCTCCCTCCATTGCTGCTTTGTATGGGTGTGTATTCTAAACCTCCCTCCATTGCTGCTTTGTATGGGTGTGTAGTCTACGCCTGCCTCCATTGGTGCTTCGTATGGGTGTGTATTCTAAACCTTCCTCCATTGGTGCTACGTATGAGTGTGTAGTCTACCCCTCCCTCCATTGGTGCTTCGTATAGGTGTGTAGTCAACCCCTCCCTCCATTGGTGCTTCGTATGGGTGTGTAGTCTACACCTTCCTCCATTGGTGCAACGTATGAGTGTGTAGTCTACCCCTCCCTCCATTGGTGCTTCGTATGGGTGTGTAGTCAACCCCTCCCTCCATTGGTGCTTCGTATGGGTATGTAGTCTACACCTCCCTCCATTGGTGCTTCGTATGAGTGTGTAGTCTACCCCTCCCTCCATTGGTGCTTCGTATGAGTGTGTAGTCTACCCCTCCCTCCATTGGTGCTTCGTATGGGTGTGTAGTCAACCCCTCCCTCCATTGGTGCTTCGTATGGGTATGTAGTCTACACCTCCCTCCATTGGTGCTTCGTATGAGTGTGTAGTCTACCCCTCCCTCCATTGGTGCTTCGTATGGGTGTGTAGTCAACCCCTCCCTCCATTGGTGCTTTGTGTGAGTGTGTGTCAGTCCCTTCACGTCCCTCCATTGGTGCTTCGTATGGGGTGTTTAGTCTACACCTCCCTCCATTGGTACTTTATATGGGTGTATGGCCTATCCCTCCATTGGCACTAGATTTATACTAATAATCACCGTGTAATTCACTCCTGAGTAAAGTGCCTTTAGAACCGCCCTTCGTATTAATGGTTGGGAAAGACCTGGTGACTGCTCTCATCCTCAAGTAATTGGATTGTCGTCGTCTGGGAAACGCGACATAAACATGTTCGGCGAGAACGGACCACAATTACAATATACACCTATTTCAAAAAATGGTTGTCGCAGCCGAAGCAACAGTCAACAAATAATTTGGTTGGATGCGCTTGTGGCATGTTATTATGGCAAGCTGAAGTGGTAGCTCAGGTGTCAAACCGAATATTTCGGAAAGTACTAATACTACAAACGTGCTGTTGCGTGTACTAAACCCGTTGAACAAGAGCAGGCATAAAAAAACACTCTTCCAAACAGTTAATGAGCTGAAAAACTACATTCATGATAACTATTTACAATGACCACAACTGAATAAATTAATTACAAGAAAAATTACCGAACTCCTTTGCAGTCTTGGATTGTTGACCGTTGCTTCGGCTGCGACAACGATTTTTGAAATTGGTGTATAACGTACATATACACTCGTTTGCAGATTGGAACGTTGTAGTATACATTTATACAAATATCTAATGAGATACAAGATATCTAATGAAGTGTGAAACATCACTTATTTTCTTCTAATATATCTGCAACATCAATTTTAGATTAGTATCACATCCAGCAAGGCTAAAACAATACTTTTCATCGACATTTCGTGGTTAAACAGTCGTATTTTCTCATTAGATATTTGTATATATGGTATACTACAGCGTTTCTGCAATTGTGTGTATATATATCATATATCATATATATGGCCATTCGAGGCATTTAATTGATTGTACTCATAGTGTAATTTGGGCGGATATTTTCTAAACAAAATACAAAAAAATTAATTCAAACCCAGATAAAAAATAGGAAAATTAAAGTTCATAGGAGGGGCACCTACGTCACTGAGATGCGCAGTGTATCGTTATGTCCTTCCCACATTCGAACAAAGATTTTAGTCGCCATATGCACCAAATTTTCCAATTTCCAATTTTCCAATTTACATTTCTCATTTACATATTTACATATTGGTATTACCATCTGCGTGACGCGCGATGATGGTACGAAACTAGGAACTCGTATAGCTGCCCACTATTGTATTATACTAGCAATTGATTTTGTTTCGTAACATTACAACAGTAAGGACTGCATAATGAAAAATAAACGGAGATAAAGTCAAAGACTGCAACATAAAGACTACTTGTCTTGTGGTCAGCGGTATTATATTCCAAAACACTATAAAAATCTGCCACTTGATGTTGTTCACAGAACCTTTAATAAATCTAATATATTGTCTTAGGTAACAATAGGCCATATGCACTAACGGGTCACGTGACCCAACTTTCTCAAATCAAGCAGCAGTGTCAAAATGAACTCCAGAAATGAAAAGAGCAGCTCGATATTAGTAAAAAGGCGAAATTTCAGCTTATAATGTTTAACACAGCAGAAATGGCATGAAATATAAAATTGCAAATTTTATTAAGATTCGTATGGAAAAATGTGCTGGATGGCAAAAAATGCCATCCAATGCATTTTCCAAACAAATTATTAGAAAACACTCGATTTTATATTTCATGTCATTTCTCCTGTGTCAGACGTTATGACCTGAAATTTCGCCTTCTTACTAATATCGAGCTGCTCTTTTCATTTCTGGAGTTCATTTTGACACTGCTGCTTGATTTGAGAAAGTTGGGTCACGTGACCCGTTAGTGCATATGGCCTATTGGTGTAATAGTGGTGAGATTACTTGCATATAGATTTATCAGGCGAAAATCGGTGAAGTTTGAATAAATGGCGAAAATTAACAAATTTGAGAAATTACTGTTTTGAATCCAACTGGTCAAATTTCACTTTTATATGTTTATCTTTAACCGAAAATGTATGTTTAGGCAAACGCTTTATTAGAATTACCTTGTAAAATATAATTTGCAAGTGACTTCCACTAAACTAATGTTTGTATGTCAAAAGGCATAATTTATGCAAATTTATGCGAATTTATGCAAATTAGCAGTAATCGAGACGGCCATAACTTCTCCAGTGTTAGAGATCCAGTAAATATTTTTTCATGACTTAACAGAACTATCTTAGTGCTTTTCAGAAAAATCCTACAAAATCTCAGATCAAGTCATAAATTTTAGAAATTATCAATTTTCGCTACGTGCTTTTCTTACTTTCTAGACTACCTATCATAGTACGCCTCTTTCAACTGTTACCATCAAATTATTTTTTCATAAACTGATCTCGCTTTACCATTTATATAAAGACCTTTGAACAGTTTATTGCTGGTGTGAACTTGAGTTTCCTCAGATCAATATTCGCTATATGACAGACTCCTAAAAATGGCCCAATTTTGATTCTGTCAAAGACCGATTTTCAGGGGTTTGGGTACGGAGGACTTCCAACCCTATATCTCGACACATTTTGAGAGCAGAGACAAATAATATATAATTTCTTAAGTTATATATCAACCTTGTTTTGTGTGGAAAATGTAAAGGAAATCCGAGCTTTGGCTCAAATTGAGTGGTCGATCCTTAGGCCGACAGCTTCTTAATACCCCGACTCATGTCCGAACTATGAAGGTGATCGCTCTTCTACCTTCAGCAATAAGCCACGGCATCATAATGGTCTAATATGGTAGACTGATTCGAAATTTTCAATGAATTATATTACAGCAAGTATTGTGTGTTTTGAAGAGCATTTATCACATAGTTATGTCGACCTCTTCGTCTACTGATCGTTCATCGGTAAATGACGCGCTATGCCAACCGGTTTTTTAAATTTGAGTTTTACTTACCAACAACGTGCCTTCTCTCCGCCCTCCTACGGTCAACTGGTTTGTTCTCTGTCCAACCTATCACCGCTTTTCCGGTAGCATTATTATCAATTGGCTTTTCCTTTCCTTTTGACTTTGACTTTCTATGACATACTTCTTGCACTTGGCACGGCCTTTCTCTTCGCCGGCGTTCTTTAGTGGCGACAGACGTCTAGGCGGTTTTTGGATGGTGGAATATGAAGAACGATCGCCAATTGACGAAAGGTTGTCCGAGTTTTCAGAATTTGGAGTTTTCCTTGTTGTATTAAACTCAGCCATTCTAGATCTGCTACGTACACCGACGACTATATTTCTCTTGTTGATCGTAAGCCATCTCGTTGCGCATTTTTCAAGACATCATAGTGAGGCTATGACGTCAATCATTTTGCTAATTACTAATTGCAACAGTTAATCAGACAGTATCGATATGTTCTGAAAGTTCCGTTACTCCGTGCAGAGTCGCACGTAACGAGATCACAGGTAGCCCAATCTCAGTATCAGTGGCGTAAATACAGTAAATGTATGGGCTTTCTTGTTCTGGTGTACTTGAATAAATAAATAAAAAATCGTTTGCCTTTATTCGACTCGTACTTGTTCCTTGTGTTGTCCTTTACCTCTGTATGAATTTCTAGGCTATTCCGCTCGAAATTGAGAGAGTTACGGCGGTTTTATTTTATTTTTCCCTACCGGTAAGAAAATATAGAAGGTTGGTCACTGATGGCCGCCAGCAAACTCACATGGTCCCACTAAAATGCTCGTAAATCTCTCAAAACTAGACATAACGCCAACTTTTATCTGCATCCAAGAGGAAGGTTTTTGTGGCTTTCATCGGCAATACGAACCTCTGTACCTTCAAGTCTGACACGGATTTCAAGGACCGTTACAAAAATGCACACATCGGGGAGGGACAGAGTTCAATTTGAAACTTGAATAAAATTTCCGTTCCCAACGAATGATTTACTTCTCTGGGAGCGAGTAACGAGCGACAGAATATACTCCTGGGTTCCCGACGATGCAGCTTTCCCAGTCAACAATAAATTATGGCCTGATTCAGCAGCCAAAATCACTCTTTTCTGTTTATCGGTCAAGCTAAAAAAGACGAAATAGGATTTTTTTTAAAGCGAAGGTACGAAATGTTATTCAAGTGTCAAATTGACCTCTCTCCCTCCCCGATGTGTGCATTTTTGTAACAGCCCTTGAAATCCGTGTCAGACTTGAAGGTACAGAGGTTCGTATTGCCCATGAAAGCCACAAAAACCTTCCTCTTGGATGCAGATAAAAGTTGGCGTTATGTCTAGTTTTGAGATATTTACGAGCATTTTAGTGGGACCATGTGAGTTTGCTGGCGGCCATCAGTGACCAACCTTCTATATTTTCTTACCGGTAGGGAAAAATAAAATAAAACCGCCGTAACTCTCTCAATTTCAAGCGGAATGGCCTAGAAATTCCTACAGAGGTAAAGGACAACACAAGGAACAAGTACGACGCGTATAAAGGCAAACGCGTATAAAATTTTTATTTATTTATTAAAGTACACCAGAACAAGAAAGCCCATACATTTACTGTATTTACGCCTCTGATACTGGGCTACCTGTATCGACATTAATAGTAATAAGGGGGCCGTTTATTTCAAATTTAAGCGCCCCCTTGCCCACAAAATTAAGTGCCCCCTCCCCTCCACAAGAAATATGGTACAGAATATGGCATATGGAAATATATTACAGAATATGGCATACAACTTGCGTTTTATTACAAAGTTACGGCATATCTGTAGTACCGTATTAAAGTATTGTTTAATTTCCGAGTTCAAATCATGTTTTTATATTAAGCGCCCCCCTCGGTTTAGCGCCCCCCTAGACCACAAAATTAGAAGTAAGCTTCCATGGCGCGTAATCGAGGAAATACGGTATATGCCCAACTAATTAAATAGGAAAGTAATTTATTGGAATGGAAGCAATAGAATGAATTCAATTTGAACTCGTACGTCCAATCAGAATGGCGAATGATGAAAATCCACTTGTGAAAAAAGCATTATACGGAGAAATATGTTGTACAGGACCCGAAATGATCCCTGGCCCTGAAATGATCCCCAAAGTGATTAGACTGGCTCCGAAATGATACCGGACCTGACATGATCCCAGACTGGCTCCGACGACAGGAAATAGAGTCGTTTTCGTAGGAGTGGGAAAGTTACGGTGCCGTGCTGTGCCGTACTGACATAGTTTGATTGGACGATATGAATCTGCACGGTTTTTGATTGGTTCAGAAGAAAGCCATTTGAGTTTCACGGTCCGTTCTCCTCATACGAAAACGACTCTATATAACCTCCACTATCAACTAACAGAACAAACTTAAATTGGGTATTTTTTATTCATTCATCACTCTGGTAAATCGAATATCAAAGCTGGATTTAAATTATAAAAATGCACTGATTTTGTAGTAGTTTATTAAGTAATTATTTGTCTCAGTGTAACATACTTATTGTGTTACGTTTGACTTTTAAGATTGTTCGCCAGTTGTTTGACTAAACATAAGCATGTGGCTTGGTCTATAATTCGAGTTACGAGATACAGAGTTACAAAGATACGAAGATACAAAGATACAGAGTTACAAAGATACAGAGTTACAACGATATCGAATTACATGAAAACAGACTTACACTTAAACAGAGTTACAATAAAACAGAGTAAAAAAACCCGGTAACAGACAAGAAAACGATATCAAGTTACTGACAAGATCAAACAGCGATTACGATTTCTTATTTTTAAATTCTAAGATCATAATATTCGTATATAAGACAAAAGCTACCGTATGTGTTCATTAATGAATTGATAGATTGTGTTCATGTGTTCTTTGATAAGGCGATCGAGTAATCAATTTTTAAAGCTTCATAGTTACTTGGTCCCCTTATCAACTGGCTGTGAACAATGGAACATGCACCATTCCTTTAATACCCTATGTTTTTTTCTAACTTTTAGCACTCGTTCAGAACCGCTACTGAAAAATTGCCCTTGAGTAATTCATTATTTGTAGCTACACAATCAACATGTTCCCCGTCGCAGTGTATGCCCCTCCAGTTGCAACAAAACAAAAACAACAAACAGAAAAAAGAAAAATAGTGTAAATGATGTTTATTTATTAATTTAGATTGGTATTCGTAATAGAACACACTTTTTTGGTCTAAAAGATGGTATACATACAGTCAATGCGTTGACTAAAAGAAATGTCACGTGCTACATTATCAATTCGTACAAGACTCGTGCAATATACGACTAATAACCGTTAATGATGAATAGCCTAAAGCCCTCTTATTTATCTCCTATTTATAGGGGGAAATATTTCACGTATCAAAGACTAAAATAATTACATAAATAAGAAAAATGAAATTATATAATAAAAAAAAGATTAAAAATAACAATAAATTTAAGAATATAGATCATTATAAAAATAATTTAGATATAACGTTAATAAATATATTTTCAACAAAATCCATAGAATTATCTTTTCTGTTTTCTCAAGTTGAAGTTCTATCTAGATGTGAGTTTGCTGTTTTGAAACCGAAAATTTGCAAGAATTGAGTTTTAAAAACACACCAAAAACTCCCAACTGAAACTAGCGACGAATCGTCCACTTTTGTCCACAAATCACAATATAAACGAAGATAACTAAATAACCTAACTGTTCAGTTTTCTCAATCACTCATACCGTTCTATGAGTTCTATATAACTACAAATATTTTCTCAAGTTAACGAATTAAAATACCAAGCAACGATAGCCGTATTTACTCACAAAACAGAGCGATTCTTGTAGCTACAAATTGACAAGTGTTAGCCTGAAAATGATCTCTAGTAAAATATGTCAAAGAGAAAAAATATTGTCAAATGTCTCAAAAACGTCCATCGTTTATACATTCTTGTCGAGAAAACCGCTGAAAAGATTCAAAAATACGACAAAAACTGTGGATATTTGGCTACCGTGACTTCGTGCTCCATTCATCAAGTTGTCAAATATTTCAAAAAGTTGGCGATTCGTCTTCATTAGCTCAGCTTTTCTTCGTTCTTCGTATTCACAGATCACACAAACTGATATAGGAAGCCGTAAGAAGCATTCTTCTTTAATTTTCTGACAGAAAATAGCATTCTTCAAAACGTTTTTCCTGTCAAAACACTAAAACGGTACAGATAAAAGTTGTCGAGTCGCTTGCCAATTTTGATTTCTTTCGTGAGATTTGATTGGACGATGGGCGATTTCTGACGCTTTTCAGGAGAATTGCACATTTGATCAGTAGAATCTCGCGTAAATAAAGGTTTTTTTCAAAAAGAAATCATTGTAGTTATTTTATAAATGAAATATAAGACAGTTTTCCGTGTTATATACTCTGATCTAAACACTTGGGATGTCGGCTACGCGTCGTGGTTTCCTACGCTTCTCTCGTGTTCTCCCAACATCCCGCGTGTTTAGATCAGAGTATATAACACGGAAAACTGTCTTATATTCGTTAAATATATATGGGACTGCAAGCGTGAGGTCCGTTTGTACATTATTTCATGATTCCGCTTTCAAAGCTTTAGGTTTTTCAGCGGCAAGAATGTAGATAGTAATATGAAATATGAAAAATTGCATTTCTTGCCTTAAAATAATTAAGCTCTGGCACCCAGGGTAAGCCGTGATCAGCCTCTATGCAAGAGACTACACGCGCGAATGAATAAGAATAAATAACCACTGCTCTTATGAAAAAAACATCCTTATAATATCTATCTTGTGTATTTATTAATATAGGTACGTTAATATTTCTTGTAGTTGCGTTACACACAGAACACCGTTGTGTAATAGTTACTTCCGGTACATTCACTTCCGTTTATTATGTAAATTAGATAGCCCGTCGTTCACATGCTTCAAGATGGCTACGCATTACAAAATAAAGATGTTCGTTCTGAATCCGATCTAATCGTATGTTTTATGTGCCAGCCCAAGCCAATAATATTACAAACTAGAACTTCATAAGGAATTTATGTGTCAAAAGACAAGTCAATAGACTCTTTCCTTGCTACCTTGTTTTTACGAGACATCTGCCAGTCTTCAAAAATCTTTACTCCACTTTGTGCTAGTTTGGGCACATTCCCTCAAGAACTGACTCTCTTGTGATGCACTTTTGGCAGTTTACGAAAATTGCCAGCCATCGTCTCAAATGCCCGTCTTAGCTCTATGACCTTCCTGTGAGAACTATTCTTGATTTGATTGAAAATAATCAAAACTCCGTTCGCATTTCATTCACAATTAAAGCCCCCTTTGAAAACCAAACAAAAGTGTAAATGTATTCTAAATGAAAAAGCATAAATATTACACATTTGCCGTATTTGTTCTTTGTATATGTCTCAATGAGCAATCAACTCTATTCAAAAACTATCAAGTATGAAAAGGAATAAAACATTTATTAAACAATCGATATCTTAACTAAGCTATCATAATACGAAACTGCCTTCATTGTTTAGTGCGGTCAAGCAATCGGAATGAGAATTGAATGCTAAAAGAACAGTTATTTAATTATTATATTATTTTCATCTCAATCAGATATTGACTACAATTCTGGTTGAAACGCCTACCTGGTTCTAACAATGACTAAACAATATCATAGGTAATTTACAATATTCGTGACAATGTTGTATCTTATTAACAATCTCTCGCCTTCGGCTCGAGATTGTAAATAAGATACAACATTGCCACTGATATTGTAAATACTACTTATTCCCCGAAGTGGAGGTGAGTAGTGGTGGATATTTACTGAGCTGCGAGTCCTCGATGAGGGAATAATTGTTTTAGTATTTACAAGTGAATAGCCAGTCAAATATACAAAATTTATTTTCACGAAGAAAGAGATACGTTCGCGAAACACGACGTTTGCTCGGAGGTGAATAGCCAAGGATATTCCGAGATTGAGTAGCCAATCAGAGCGCGCGAAAAGTACTTTTCAGTTGTGTGATAGAGTGGTTTCATTTAACCTGTGAAATAGATATTAGTGTAATACACCTTAGTAGACACTGTTTTCTTTTGTTTGGTATTGACCATTAGACAATGACTATTTAACAAATAGAAAACGTTTCCCGTGTTTACATAGCCTGATATAAACACGAGGGAAGTTTGGGAGAAGTCGAGAGCTATTGTGTAAAACCGAGCCGTTAGGCGAGGTTTTACACAGAGCTCGAGACTTCTCCCAAACTTTCCCTCGTGTTTATATCAGGCTATGTAAACACGAGAAAACGTTTTCTATTTGTTTTATAAAATAACTACAAGGATTTCTTTCGTAAAACTCCTTTATTTACGCGAGATTTTAGTGATCAAAATTTCAATTCTCCTGAAAAGCGTCAGAAATCGCCCATCATCCAATCAAATCTCACGAAAGAAATCAAAATGGCAAAGCGACTCGACAACTTTTATCTGTGCAGTTTACTGTTTTGACACGAAAAACGATTTGAAGAATGCTATTTTCTGTCAGAAAATTACAGAAGAATGCTTGTTACACTTTGTTTTTGTATCCTGTGAACACGAAACACGAAGAAAAGTGAGAAAAGCTGAGCCGAATCACGATCAATGACGAAGAGTTGTCAAACTTTCTGAAATATTTGACATCTTGATGAATGGAGCACGAAGTCAGGTAGCCAAATATCTACAGTTTTTGTCGTATTTTTGAATCTTTTCGTCGCTTTTCTCGACAAGAATGTATAAACGATGGACGTTTCTGAGACATTTGAAGATGTTTTTTCTCTTTGACATATTTTACTAGAGATATGAATGTTCTGGCGAACCCACCGTGTAGCTACAAGAATCGCTCTGTTTTTACTCTTTTGTGAGTATAAATACGGCTATCATTTCTTGATATTTTCAGTCGTACACTTGAGAAAATATAAGACTTATGTGCAGCTAAGTATAACTTACAAAATGGTTAGTATGTGATTGAGAAAACCGAGCCGTTATATTTAGTTTTCTTCGTTATTGTGGACAGAAATAAGTGGACGATTCGTCGAGTTTCTTACCGGCCGAGTTTGAATGAACTTGAAGAGCTCGATTCTTGCAAAATTAATTTTCGGTTTAAAATCATCAAAATCACATCTAGATAGAACTTGAACTTAACTAAACAAGAAAAACTGTAATTCTATGGCTTTTGTTTAGTAAATAAAACATGTTTGACAACAGAAAAAAATACATTTGTGGTCAGTTATTTTTACAATCAAATCCACTGCATCGCTTCAAGGTTGTTCAAGGCCATGAACCATGTTTACATGGCCTCATATCAACATAGTAATTAACCAATCAGAGCGCGCGTTATATCTAAATTATTTTATAATAGATTTTGTTTCAGGGGTTAAATGAAATCACTCTATATGGAAAAATATATAAAATTATATACGGGGTATGAGTTATAGCAGGAACGAATAGACTCTGTTAGCTTGGGCGTAATGTTTTCCCATTTCAGACCACGTGTCATTCCCCTGTAATATTTATTTCTCTATCGGTAACACTTGAGACACTTTGTCACTGAGACAAAGAATCTATTACTCAGGGTAATGGCAGTCTGAAATGGGAACCATTACGCACGTAAGCTAAGAAATTAGAGTCCCGATGGAACCTGAAGTCCAATTAATACGATTTTGTATAATAATTAATTTAATTTAATAAAGTTTTAGAATCAAAATGTTTAAATATTGTAATTAGTTATGATATTACATCATTATTTATTGATTTATATTTTATATTCACTAGTGTCGTCATTTAGTGGTTTTTGTAACCGCTATGTACACTTTTAAAAGTGTTCATTAATTCACGAATGTTCATTGATATACACTTGGTAGATTTGTCCTTGGTACTCAATCTAATTTGCATCATAAACGAGTGATTTGTGCTGAAACTGCACCTGCTTCACAATGTTTTTATTTATCTTTTCGCGACGAGCTACTGTTAAGACATTAATCGGTCATGAAATAAAGCAGTAAATATTGTTCAGACTCAAATTTGTTCATACTGCTATTCAGTGTGGCAAAGAAAAGTTGATCACAAACAAAAACAAGACATTTTAGTCCATTGAATTTATGTTGAACAATTATTGCCGCTCAAGGACTCGCGGCTCGGTAAATATCCACTACTACTCACCTCCACTTCGGGAATAATTGTTCAATATAAATTCAATGGACTAAAATGTCTTGTTTTTGTTTGTGATCAATTTTTCTTTCCCACACTGAATAGCAGTATGAACAAATTTGAGTCTGAACAATATTTACTGCTTTATTTCATGACCGATTAATGTCTTAACAGTAGCTCGTCGCGAAAAGATAAAAAAAAACATTGTGAAGCAGGTGCAGTTTCAGCACAAATCACTCGTTTATGATGCAAATTAGATTGAGTACCAAGGACAAATCTACCAAGTGTATATCAATGAACATTCGTGAATTAATAAACACTTTTAAAAGTGCACATAGCGGTTACAAAAACCACTAAATGACGACACTAGTGAATATAAAATATAAATCAATAAATAATGATGTAATATCATAACTAATTACAATATTTAAAAATTTTGATTCTAAAACTTTATTAAATTAAATTAATTATTATACAAAATCGTATTAAAAAGCCAAGTCAGAGTTTAAGGATTACCGTGATTCCTGGAACCGAATCGGGATAAAATCCAACCGGAAGTTGAGTTTCGCCATACATTCACTGTAAATCTGCTAGAATCTTAGGTGAAAATATCAGTCGTTTGCATGCCTTAGTTAGACTCTAAGAAATATTTACTCGACTAATGGTGAGTGTTTAAGACATAATGCGCCTTTGTGAGCCAATATTTGAGTGTCAGGACAAAAAGAACACGATTATAGATGGTCTTGTTTTGACTGAGTAATGACTAGAGATTCGCCCGCCATGACACACCGGGACACCGAAACTTGCCTAGAATAATTTTATTTCCCTTGAATATTTCCTGATAAACTATAACTTTATATTTAGATGAGGATTTGTGCATTTACGAACTGCAGTCACAGTACTTTAAAGTGCCTATAACCCCTGTGAGATTCTTTCAAAAATCTATTCAATATAAGCTGAATAGTTGGTGGGTTCAGTATTTTGTGATTTGAACCTTGCGTTTATGAGTTATAGAGGTTTGAAATCTCAATATGCAAATTTGATGACGTCAACCCAGGAATTTGCAATAACTTATGTAGACTTTTTCAAGAAGAGCTTATATTTTGAAATGGGGAAAAAGTTATAAAATCATTTATAAAGACTGTGAAAATATTCTGTAAGTTTTCAAATGTCAATAATCAGCACAAGGGCGTTTTTGTATAATAAATGAAGTCCTAGTAGACGTCATCAAATTTGCATATTGAGATTTCAAACCTCTATAACTCATAAACGCAAGGTTCAAATCACAAAATACTGAACCCACCAACTATTCAGCTTATATTGAATATAATTTTAAAACAATCTCACAGGGGTTATAGGCACTTTAATATCAACTCATAAACTGCCGTAATAAAAGCAAATGTAACTGATTGCCGTGTCTGTCTTGTCTTTACTTGTCTTCCTCCGTTCGTCCTTCACCATTGATAGCAAATATTGACACTAGAAGAGAGTGGATTAAACTGGTCTCAGAAAAGACCCAACAAACTGGGGGGAAATGGCAGCCTCGTCAAGATTCACGAATATGTTCTGCACATTTTGTCGACGGGAAACCAATTAACCGAAATAAATCCTCAGTATTCCTTCAATAGTTCCTTCGTCTCGTCTCCTCTACAACAACAAAATGCACAAATCCTCATCTAAAGATAAAATTATAGTTTATCAGGAAATATTCAAGTGAATTTAAAACTATTAGGCAAGTTTCAGTGTCCTGGTGTGTCATTACTCAGTCAAAACAAGACCATCTATATTCGTGTTCTTTTTGTCCTGACACTCAAATATTGGCTCACAAAGGCGTGTTCTTTTTGTCCTGACACTCAAATATTGGCTCACAAAGGCGCATTATGTCTTAAACACTCACCATTAGTCGAGTAAATCTTTCTTAGAGCGTCTAACTAAGGCACGCAAACGACTGATATTTTCACCTAAGATTCTAGCAGATTTACAGTGAATGTATGGCGAAACTCAACTTCCGGTTGGATTTTATCCCGATTCGGTTCCAGGAATCATGGTAATCCTTAAACTCTGACTTGGCTTATTGGACTTCAGGTTCCATCGGGACTCTAATTTCTTAGCTTACGTGCGAAATGGTTCCCATTTCAGACTACGTGCCATTACCCTGAGTAATAGATTCTTTGTCTCAGTTACAAAGTGTCTCAAGAGTTACCAGCCAAGCTAAAAGGGTCTATTCTTTCCTGCTATATAGTGGTAACTCATACCCCGTACATAAATACCACACAACTGAAAAGTACTTTTTGGCTATTCACCTCCGAGCAAACGTCGCATTTCGCGAACGTGTCTCTTTCTTCGTGAAAATAAATTTAGTATATTTGACAGGCTATTCACTTGTAAATGCTAAAACAATTATTCCCTCATCGAGGACTCGAAGCTCAGTAAATATCCACCATTATCATTCACATTATTTTCTCCGGGATTTTCATTGGTCGAGAGACGACTACGTCACTGCAGATAACTTCCTACGAATAAGTGTTTTCGTTCTCCTCGACAATGGCAGCTCGATTTTTCCAGAGTTGTTGCTTTAGGTGAGAGAAAATAACGTGATTGATAAAACAATTATTGAACTCTGTTTTTTTGCAAAATATCGTGCGTGATTTTGTCAGTGGCTCGCAGATAATTATTTGCATCTGCCATCGGCAAATAATTATTCTGCTCGCCACCGACAAATCACGATATTTTGCTCAACCTCGTCCAATAATTGCTAACTACTCACCTCCACTTCGGGGAATAATTGTTAAATAATGTTTTCCCTGGCGACAACCGTCCGTGCGAGAGTTCGTAGCTGGTTTGTTTGTTTGTTCGAAGGAATTGAAATGAAATATGATTGTCAATGTAATTTGTGATGAGACAGCCGTCTTTAAAGAAATTTATCTCCAATGACGCCTTTTTGGACAACAACGGCCTTAATGGAATACTGATCCGCGACACATTGTTTGTTTTTCGATTAGCTCTTTAGGGCCGACCTTTTTCTGCCCACACATTTGGAAACCCAATTGTTGGATAATTCCACAATATACTTACAAGAAAAGAATTGTGTATTATATAATAAATTCTAAATTGTGATCTTTCAATACTATAAATACCAAGCACACATCAATCTTTCGTTAGAACGTCTATTCTACTGACAAGAAAGCCATGCCGCCTACCGACAGCACAAACTCTTCGTCGAGTTTCTCACTATTCAGCATCTGTGTGACACTTGGTGAACTCAAGGATCCTCACAAGGCAACTCCTGCTTCTCTCGCAACGTCCCTCTCTGCCGTGATAGCAACTGTCTTAACGTGTCCGTTCGTTGTCTTTCTCAATATGTTGGTTCTTTTGGCGTTTTACAAGAAGCCAGCACTACGAACACAAGCCAACGTTCTTCTAGGAGCCATGGCACTGAATGATCTTGTGAGAGGTGCTGTTGGTAGCCCACTGTTCGTAGCAAGGGAACTCACTTATCAAATGAGGCATGAATCAAACTGCTACGTGAATTTAGCTTCCGTGTACAGTACCCGTATATTTTCTGTCGACATTTTATTGACTATTATCAACTGTGAGCGCTATGTGGGCCTTAA
Organism: Actinostola sp. cb2023; assembly: GCA_033675265.1. NCBI lineage: Eukaryota > Metazoa > Cnidaria > Anthozoa > Actiniaria > Actinostolidae > Actinostola > Actinostola sp. cb2023. The sequence continues at coordinate 99,568 of JAUJYZ010000534.1, forward strand.
GTATCCCATGTGGCATCGCATCCATGTAACGAAATCTCGGCTCTTGGTCGCTGCTGTCGTCTCAAGTCTGGTTGTTTTAATTTCCATGATTGTACGAACCTTCAAAGATGAAGGGAGATTTCTAATGACATCTATTTTAGTTCTCTGCACCATAGCTACATTAAGTTTTGCTGTGATGATCTGGCAAGTAATTGTTAAGCGAAATCAACAATTTCACGTCCAGAATTCTGGACAAAACCAACCAAGTCCTTCAATGACCAGGTCAGAGAGAAAAGCAGCCAAGGTGGCCACGTATCTTGCTTTGGGATTTCTCCTCACCAGAATTATTCCTCTTGTACTGCTCACTTTCATATTCACAAGGCAAGACTGGATGAATGTCGCTCAACCACTGGTACATTCACTGTCACTGATGACCTCCCTCGTAAACCCTCTCATCTACAGCGTTATGAACCAGGATATCAGAAAGGCGTGTATGGAGCTGACGAAGTGCAACTGAACAAGTTCATCGGAAGAATTCAAAACGAACACAAACTAAAGGGAAAAACAACTGTCTTAGTCAATTACATGAACCATATTTTATTTTATTTAGAAACAAACAAGTAGAATTGTTGCAGATTGTGTGATTAGTTTGTTTCGCTGTACCTAAATTATTTAGCTTGCTCATTCTTTTGCCGTTTGTTTGTTTGATTTGCTAACGTTTGACTGATTTAGTTTGTTTTGAATGAATTGTTTTGTTTCGTTGCTCGTTTGCTTCTTCAGTTTGCTTGTTCGCTCATCGTTCCAATATTCTAGTACTCCATCGTATTAAAACCTCGTGGTTCAAGTGTTGTTGTTGTAATTTCCCCATTGAGATCCTTAATGGACGACCAGGTTCTTTTTATTAACAACATGGGAATTCCAGCGGAGTACAGTCGAAGCTCTCGTATAAGCGACCACCTCGGGAATTCGAAAAAGTGGTCGTAACTAGAGCTGGTCGCTTACGAGAATGGGCTCTCATAAGCGACCACGCGCTGAAACAATAGAGGCTGGTCGCTTACGAGAGGTTTTAGCTCTTGCGATGTATTGCATACGTAAGCACGATACATGCCCATTACTACAGGATTGTATCATAATGCACACTTGTAAGCAACGTTTCACGGCACAACAGTAGTTTGAGTCTAAGGCCTAGGCTTTGTTGACGAAGTTATTGAGAGTGTTGACTAATAGAATCAGACTCTGAGTGGTCGCTTACGAGAGCTTAAAAACAAAGGAACCACGTAGTTGGTAATTACCAAAAGTGGTCGCGGTCGCTTACGAGAGCTTTTAATTGCAGACTTTGAGTGACAATACAAACGGGATTTCGTAAAGGTGGTCGTAACTAGAGCTGGTCGCTTACGGGAGAGGTCGCTTACGAGAGCTTTTAAATACAGACTTTGAGTGACAATACAAACGGGATTTCGTAAAGGTGGTCGTAATTAGAGCTGGTCGTTCACGAGAGTGGTCGCAAGGAGAGCTTCGGCTGTATTTGAAAACGATAATATAATAGAAGTGTCTTGGAATATTTATTTCAGTATCTCGGCGGCTCGTTCGCTCGCCGAGTGAGTTTGATTACAGTACAGTTTATTCAGTTTTAAATTCACATTGATAATTATACACGCAAGTGACTCGCAGTCTATCTTCAGATTGGGCCCTGTATTATTCTAGCTATTCCAGCTATGGGAACTATATGCTGTTGTGTTTGATTCACCTGAATGTTTGTTATCGACTTCAACACGTTAACCGTGGTTCAGTTTGGATGCGAGCGCAGGCTACCTGGTAAATCGAATATCAAAGTTTTAATTAAATTATAAAAATGCACTGATTTTGTAGTTGGTTGACTGTAAGTGCAGGATCGAGCCGAATTGTTAAATTTCTCTCGCTCAGTCATGAATAAACTGATCGAAATAGTAATGGCTTAAAGGGGCAGTGTCAAGCCTCGCGCATGCGCATTAAAATTAAAACAATAACACTCGGTTGAGAATCCTACCTTGCCCGGTAGCGAGTTACAAAAAAACTCCCAAAACCGTTCTAATCGCTAAATAAATGACCTACAGGACTCAAGTAGATACTAATCTTTATTTAGAAAGCAATTTTAGAACTTCAATATATCAAAAGAACAGAATTCAAGAAGTGAATTCACGGCGATATCATTTTCCAACGGCCGATCAAATAAAACACAGGAAGCCCAACACATAAATAGATGGTGGGAAGCTCACCGGGTTTACAAGTAGTTCTACGTGAGTTTTTTCTCTTCAAAAGTCATGAACAGTACTGCACCTACGATTGATGATCAAGATTCCTTCGCAATCGACCATAATTGCCGGTTTACAATTCGGTTTTCTTCACTCGAGGATGATGGCGGCCTGCCTCTCTACGGCTGTTCGACACTTTTTTCAAGGGCTTCAAAGTCAGTTCTAAGATGAAATAGTGTCTCTAATAGAACTGTAAGTAGAACATTGATTCACTCCGACCACGTGTTTTTATTCAGTGTGGCCACATAAATAAGTAAATTAAGGAGAATCATTCTCACAATAAAATTGCACTCGATTCTAATGAAATCAGTCATGATATACACCTTGGGCGTAAAGAGGTAAGTTGATGAGGGAATCAATAATAATAATAAAACTAATGATAGAATCAGCTATTTTTACACAGGAAGCCCGGCTATGATATTTGCTTTCTTTTTTCCTTTTTTCTTTTCCTCTTTTTCATTTTCGTTTCCTCTTCTTTTTTTTCCTTGCCTATTTTTATCGTTTCAGTGATTGGTCTAGTATTTTTTTCACAATAATTGATGAAAATTTTGTGATCAAGTAAAACACGGCAAAGCGTCAGTTCAGGTATTCTCTAAAACAATAGGGACTTTAAGTATCGAGAACGCGGACGGCGACGGGGACGCCAGACGCTCAGGGACTGGCGGGAAATATTTTGACGTTCGCCGTTCGGTCCCGACGTGAGAAGACGGTTTGGCACGTTGTCTGAGAACGTGAGTATTTTTTTTGCTTTCTTTGCTATTTTAATGCTAAACTAGACGCTCTATGAGCGTTCACTCGGCTGGTCGGATGATTAGTCTGCGAATACAGCCGCTTTTCGGTGGTCGCACCGCCAAAAAGTGGCTGTAACTCGTGCTATGAATGTGCCAATTTTAGACTCTCCCCTCCCTCACAAGAGTGATTTTTTGTCGCTGTGGGCGCGCAATGCATGATTTAGAAGTGAGGCGTTCTCCTGTACTTCCAAGGATGGTACAGTTTGTAGTTGTTTAAACGAAGTAGAATGATTTATATACTTCTACATGTAGTAAAGCAAGAAATAGAATTTGGAGGTAATTTAAAAAAATCATTATTTTTACATTTGTAATAGAATTTTACAAAAAGTTGTCATCTGAGTTGATCAAGTGTTTATATCTTTAAATAGATATTCATGCATTTGTATTCTTCCACACAAATCTTCTTAGTTTTCTGCTCTTTTGTGAAAGACGGTCAGCTTTTTCACTGGAATTCTGCTTGGTTCACGATCACGCCGACCGCCATGACAGTAGCATACAACACGATTGTGATTATAATAAACAAACTTCGCATAACGAGATCTACAGTCTTTTCTCATCTTTATTGTCAATGAATCATCATGATGAATATTTACATATAACTGCATAGTTTTTCTCTACTATATCCTGATCATCAAATATATTCATGGCAGCTTCTGTTGATGACAGAACGTACGATACAAGAACACTTCTTATGCACAACATTGCAAGAGACACGCTCGGCAAGACCACTCCAAAAGTAGTATTTTATGACATATTCATTGTACTAACAACAAGTAAAAGGCAAAACAATACTAAATTTATCATATTCACCTCAATGTTTACGAGTTTAAAGAGATTTTTACGTGTGTACTATGATTATTTTGACTGTGCTTTGCTTCGTGTTCTTCCAAGATGGCGACTGTTGTTGAACATTTCTTGTCGTCGTTCATCAAGTTCAAGGTCGAGGTGTTTTCTTCAGCTTGATCAGGAGTCTGGTATTCATCAGCATCTGAGTAGTACTTTTCAGTGCAAGAGTTTATAATCAAGTTTTTAGTCATAGTTTCGTCATTTGTAGTCATTTGTTTACCATTTCTAGCCATCATTTGCTCATATTTGCTCATAGTTTGCTTTGATTTCTCTTTGATTTCTTTGAGTTCGCGGAACGGCCCGGTCCAAAATCGCTCACTGACATCTTTTAGAGTAGGCCTACCGCGAACGGCGTATGCGTTTGTAAGCATAGTGAGCGTTTGGAGAAGTAGGTGATGAAGAACTTCAAGATACATCCTTTCAATCTTTTTCAAACCTCAGCAGGAACGTACTACGATCAAATCGAATGACATGCTGCTGTCGGGCTTCCTGTGGCCGGGGTGGACTGGAATCTCTAACCGGATAAAAAAGCCCATTTTAAGACTCGGCGTCTGCCACAGGCAGCCCAGCCGAGTAATAACTCAACAATACACGTTCAGATAACTTTCATGGCTTGTTTTCTTTGATTATGTGAGATTATTCACTGTTATAATGGTTTGTTTTGAACAGAAACGTCGAAACGCTGATCAACAAGTCGATGAACATGTGAGTGCAAACAAATATAAAGCTTAGCTCAGTGATTTAATCGCCGAAATGTTGTTATTGAGCTCGAGAATTGAATCACTCAAAAGGCAAACAGTTTATAGGGAGTTCATAACAATTTCAAAGGAAAATTTGTTGTTATCTGCCTGCTAGCACATGTCGTCATTTAATTCATTTGTCGCGCCAGTCGATAAACATCTACGAACGTACGGATATCAATTATTTCCTTTCACTTCCATATGTATAAAGGAATCAAATATAATTTAGGTAATATATCTTTAAAAAGTGCACTTTGGGTGTAACTACACAATGCATAGCCACTTTTGAAAGCGAGTATTTTCGTGGCTCGTTAACTCAGCCAGCTGCATTTAGGCTTAATTATATAAGTTATTCTATAATTATAACTTTATTTATCTTCTTTCTTACACAAACATATTCAAATTAGTTTAATTTTGCAAGTTATTTAGGTATTGTGGTTCATTTGCTCGGCTAGGTGAATTAAACGAGCCAATGGTTAAGTAAGAGATAAATACCTCGAACGTCGGCAATAAGCCTATTTATTATACGACTGTGACGTAACTTTACCATAAAAGGGCACAAAATCCTCCAAATATCCGAGCGTATTACCCACTGTAGATTGTCGTATTACCCGGCTTGTATCCCGGTAAAACCGGTTTTGAACACAGCATATTTTGTACCAGTTTTGGTTTTCATTGCAAAAAGAAAAAAAACACTATACAACGACAGAAAAGTATTTCTAAAGGGAATAGGGAAACAAACAACTACTTTTTAATGATATCTGTATAGAAAATATGAAGAAAATGCAATCTTTTTGGTGAAAAAAGCCAACGAAAAATCTCTCGAGCGCGCGCTCGATGGCGCATCGATTGTGTGATAGCGCGCGCATTTTGCAAACAAATCACAAAAACAGCTTACGCTAACAAATAAGCAAAGAAAAATACGTTTTTGGGGGGTTATTTTTTTGTTGTCGTATAATAAACAATTTATTACAGTTAGAGTTGTGTAATACGGCTGGACATTTTTACTCGTCTATTTGTATTTTGCCTCGCCTACGGCTCGTCAAAATACGGCAAGACTCGTAAAAATATCCAGCCGTATTACACAACTCTAACTGTAATAACCTCTATTTATTATACGACTGTGACGTAACTTTACCATAAAAGGGCACAAAATCCTCCAAATATCCGAGCGTATTACCCACTGTAGATTGTCGTATTACCCGGCTTGTAACCCGGTAAAACCGGTTTTGAACACAGCATATTTTGTACCAGTTTTGGTTTTCATTGCAAAAAGAAAAAACACTATACAACGACAGAAAAGTATTTCTAAAGGGAATAGAGAAATAAACAACTACTTTTTAATGATATCTGTATAGAAAATATGAAGAAAATGCAATCTTTTTGGTGAAAAAAGCCAACGAAAAATCTCTCGAGCGCGCGCTCGATGGCGCATCGATTGTGTGATAGCGCGCGCATTTCGCAAACAAATCACAAAAACAGCTTTTGTACGCTAACGAATAAGCAAAGAAAAAGACGTTTTTGGGGGGGTTTATTTTGTTGTTGTATAATAAACAATTTATTACAGTTAGAGTTGTGTAATACGGCTGGACATTTTTACTCGTCTATTTGTATTTTGCCTCGCCTACGGCTCGATAAAATACGGCAAGACTCGTAAAAATATCCAGCCGTATTACACAACTCTAACTGCAATAACCTCTATTTAATATATTTTTTGTCAAAGAACGCACGAAATATGCACAAGAACGCGCGAAATGTGGGACCGTATTTTGGGTAGTTACTTCAAACTGGCTTTCCAATCATTCATGCATGCAGAATCGCGCGATGAAAATTAACCAATCAGCGTGCGAGAATTCTACATTGGCTAGCGCGCGCTCGTACAGAGATTTCCAAGTTTTCACTGTAATTTGTTGTTTTTCTTTCACCAGAATAGCTAGTTTCTTTGACAAAAAATATAATAAACAACTTATTAGTCGGCTAAGCATCTAATACGGCTGTGAATTTTTACTCGTCATGTATTTTGGCTCGCCTAAAGGCTCGCCAAAATACCAAATGACTCGTAAAAATACACAGCCGTATTATGCACCTATCAATGTTAAGCCGGCGGGGGGGGGGGGGGGAGGCCGGGCCTATGGCGGGGATTTGATTTTTTCAAGAAATTTCCAGTCAAATTCCCTCCCCAGGGGCTAAAAGGAAAGGTCAAATGTGGTAAAAAAATTGCATACCCAGAGCAAAATGTTCCTCATTTTGCGAGAGAAATAGTTTATATAAACCCATTTGTTAGTTTTGAAAAATACAACAAAAAAAGATCATCAAAACCCAAACTTCAGTTATTCAGGTCCACACTTGGACCAGATTGAGATGTTCAAGCCACATCAGTTTCACTTCTTCTCTTGTCAAAAGTGCCATTCTTGATACTTCATCAATAATTTCATCGGAAGGAACTGGGTAGCAAAGCGGTTGGAGGGGGATCATGATCACGCTTCAAGGGCGATTTTGTTGTAAATTCACGCGTCACGGACCAAAATGTCCGAAATTCACGAATCACGAGCGCTAGCCAAAATTTTGGAATTTCACGCGTGAAAATGTTTAGATCTTAAACGTTCACGTTTCACAGAGCATAACAGCGGTAAATCACGAATCACAGTCGGTCAAAAGGGACGATCACGCATCACGTTGAAACATAAATTCACGCATCACGCTCGAATTTTAATGAATTTCACGATTTACGCTCCATTTTTTGGTCAAGTCACGCGTAACCCCTTTGCTACCCTGAAGGAATATCCTTGTACTGTTTTAATAAACAGATAGATTGTCACAAATTATCGTCATTCCAAACAAATCAATAGGTAAGTTACTTATGAAACTTGTTTGTCTTTAATGTAAGAGTAAAGTACGAACATTTGACTGAAATAACATTTGAGTATTTTTACTTACCTACGATACTCAATTAATAATACCATTCTTCTTGTGCTGTAAACGTGATCACGTGAGTCTGATCACATACGTGTTGAAAGCATGCTTCGATCCGGCAGTTGTTTTGCCGCGGAAATTTCAATTTTACTTGTAATTTTACTTTTCAAATTTCCCCTACCCCGGGCAAGTGTTTAATCAAAATCCCAGCCCACGGATAGCACATCAAGTCAAACCCCCGCCATAGGCCCGGCCTCCCCCCCCGCCGGCTTAACATTGATAGGTGCATTAGATGCTTAGCCGACTAATAACCTCTATTTATTATACGACTGTGACGTAACTTTACCATAAAAGGGCACACATTCCTCCAAATATCCTAGCGTATTACCCACTGTAGATTGTCGTATTACCCGGCTTGTAACCCGGTAAAACCAGTTTTGAACACAACATATTTTGTACCAGTTTTGGCTTTCATTGCAAAAAGAAAAAACACTATACAACGACAGAAAAGTATTTCTAAAGGGAATAGGGAAATAAACAACTACTTTTGAATGATATCTGTACAGAAAATATGAAAAAAATGCAATCTTTTTGGTGAAAAAAGCCAACGAAACATCTCTCGAGCGCGCGCTCGATGGCGTATCGATTGTGTGATAGCGCGCGCATTTCACAAACAAATCACAAAAACAGTTTTTGTACGGTAACAAATAAGTAAAGAAAGAAAAAAGAACGTTTTGGGGGGGTTTATTTTGTTGTCGTATAATAAACAATTTATTACAGTTAGAGTTATGTAATACGGCTGGGCATTTTTACTCGTCTATTTGTATTTTGCCTCGCCTACGGCTCGTCAAAATACGGCAAGACTCGTAAAAATATCCAGCGGTATTACACAACTCTAACTGTAATAACCTATATTAAATCCCTCGGGACTACGGCCCTCGGGATTTATATGGCTTATTGCCTCCGTTCTCTACGGAGCCCTCGAAGGGCCATGACACAATTTTTATTTCAGGTTATAAGTCGAGTTATAAGTCGACATACAAGTCGACATACAAGTCGAGTTACCGAAGTCGAGTTATAAGTCGACATACAAGTCGACATACAAGTCGACATACAAGTCGACATACAAGTCGACATACAAGTCGACATACAAGTCGAGTTATAAGTCGACATACAAGTCGACATACAAGTCGACATACAAGTCGAGTTATAAGTCGACATACAAGTCGACATACAAGTCGACATACAAGTCGACATACAAGTCGACATACAAGTCGAGTTATAAGTCGACATACAAGTCGACATACAAGTCGAGTTACAAGTCGAGTTACAAGTCGACATACAAGTCGACATACAAGTCGACATACAAGTCGACATACAAGTCGACATACAAGTCGACATACAAGTCGACATACAAGTCGACATACAAGTCGACATACAAGTCGACATACAAGTCGACATACAAGTCGACATACAAGTCGACATACAAGTCGAGTTATAACACATGATGACATATAGTCGAGTTTGCCTGGAAACGAGCTGCGCGAATATTGCTGCACATAAAACTGCAGTGCCAGCTCACTCGAGCAAGGCGAAGTTATGGAGAAGGAGGATGAAAGTGGTAGTAAGTATGGTATGGAGAGCGACAGTAGGATCGAGAGTGAATCAACCGAGCAGGTATAGTAAATTGAAATGAAATGTATGATTTATTTTTAGTCGCCGTCTATTATTAATACTGAGCCTTATAGTTATAGTAAGTTATAAAATACTCGCCTCATGACTCATCGGCTTCTGCCAAAACCACGCGGCGGCCCGGCACCTCCTTCGTGTACCAGACAAAAGAGTCAAAGAGTCCAAGTTAATAACAATAGAACGAAGCCAACAAAGAATACAATGGGTTTCTAGATACATCGTCGGAGCCGGCGGCCCGATCGAGCCACGTGAGCAGAACTCTTTGCAAATTAACGAGTCCACCGCTGTTCTAGTTCTTCGTTCTTAACAATTTTTTATTGTTTATTAAAGAATGAAATAAAGACACTCTGATCAGCTATTTAGGTCACAAATAGTTTAACGTAGTAATAACAAAATTATGCTTTCAGAATGAAGTCCAGTGAAATTTGAAACAGACTCCATTTTGAAAATACATTCCGACACAGGGAACCCACATACATTTCATTATTTATTGAAAGCAAAATTGAAAATTGTGATATTTTTATGATAATTCCACATTTATGTAGTAGAGTGATGGCACTTATTACTCCTATTTTCAATTTTAAAATCTAGTGAATGAACTATTAAATACATGTATTTTATTAATATATATTTTTTAATTCACCTTCAGGTTTGTGAGTTTTTGAGGAACAGATTATGCATAGTAGAATATGTGATCAAGAGATTTGAGGAGGAAAAGGTGAGCTTATTTGCTAAATTCTTGAGGTTAGAGACTGAGACTCTGAGTGGTTTTCAGCTGCAGTCTCAAATTAATGGAACAATAATATTTATTAAAAAGTTACTTATGCAACTCACTCTCATGCCAACAGCACTTGTCATATACGCACAAAGCTTTTGTTTTGAGAGAAGTTGAAAAAATCATCAAAAAGTCATCTAGTCCATTTCCATTCCAGCCCTTTCTTAGCCTCAATTCAGTGCAAATTATGCACCAATACCGACGAGAATGCGAAAAAGTGTTCACATTAAACAATAGAAACCATTTTTAATTGCACGGGTTATTCTATGGATTGAGGCTAAGCCTGAGCAAACGCATCTTTTGTCAAGGAGACTACAGCGGTGTCTAAACAACTCGAAACAGGAGTATTGAAACATGAGGGTCTGGTCATTGTTCGTGTAGCAGAATTTATTGTATCATTGGTTAAGATTTCTGTGTTGTATGGCATTAGGGAGTTTAAGATTTGCAAAACCTACGACGGCGTTGTCAACCGGAAGTATCGATAACTTTTGTTCTGGGTTTCGTACATTAGAGATTTTGTCCAAGCGTAAGCCTGTGAGGTTGTTTCATCCACAAGGAATACCTACATGTATCTATGAAGGTATGAAACTCCGAACAGAAGTTATTTACACTTCCATTTGTCGTCGCCGTCGTAGGTTTTGCAAATCTTATACTCCCTAAAATTATTTTGCTGTTGAAGGCACCTATCCTAAGACTGATGTTATATAACAAAATGTATGTATATAACTAATGGTCCCATTTGTAATAACTCAAATGTAATAACTATCTCAGAAAAGGAGCTACAATTGTAGTGAACAAATCAGCAACTACATGTAAGCTCAAAACAACAACATTGGGACAAACTTATTATAAATAAGACCTTAATTATATTACATTTCTATTACATTTCCATGTAATAAAAACTCTATACTCTCTTTGTACAGATGTCCATTATAGCAACAGCTCATGCCAGTGATAAGGATTTGGGGGACCTTGGTCTGGTAAGAAAAGGGGACATTATTAGCCTGAGAAGATTTTGTTTCGATAAATTGGAAGAGAAAAAGCAGACACACAACAGGGATGAAAAGAGAGAGCTTTTAGAAAAGATTCTTGAACAAAACAAGGTAAAGAGAAAACAAGGAGCGTCAAATGGCCTGCATGTAAAGAGAACAAAAGGAAAAACTCCAACAGCCTGTGGGTCCAAAAAAATTCAACTTGGTTGGCTTCACTTTGATAAAAAACGGAAACAATTTGTGGCTGTACGACAAAGTAGGGGAGGAGGCACAAGAGACATCCATCTTGCACTTGATGCCACAGTTCCCCAGATTATAGAAATTGGCAAAGACCTATTTTTCCCTGACAAATCTAGTTTATTTGGGAACATGGAGATGATGGATTTTTCTTTGGCAAATTTCAGACAGGAAACTGTCGTAGACATTACTGTTGATAACAAAGTCTTGCCATTCACCTTAGAGAGATACATGCACTCCACCAAACTTCCAAAAGTCAGATTATACTTGGCTTCAAAGAAAAAGACATCTAACGAAAAAGAGGAAAATAGTTATACACTTCAAAGAGAGGAGGACAATCATTTGAATTCTTGCATTGAACTTCCCAGAACTCAGCCATTGGTCCCTGACATATTTGGAAATGAATTTGATGATGCTATCTTCGACCAGCCTTCATTTGACTTGCATACTACAAGATCAATAATAGCAGAACAAGACCAGGCATACCAAGAGAGTTTGCATGCAGACCAGTCAAAGTGTGAGGAGAAGAAACAGAAGTTGTTGTTAGAAATGGAAGAGGCAGAACAGCAGGAAAAGTTGCGTCAGTCACGACTCCTAAGAGTCCCTGATGAGCCAAGTGGTGGAAGCAATGCAGTCCTTATACAGGTGCGCCATGTCCACCTAGGAATTATAAGGCGTAACTTCCAACCCAGTGATAAGATGCTTTCAGTATATGATTGGGTTGGTTCAAGAGGTCTTCTTCCAGTTCATTTTGAACTTTCTACCTTCGAAGGCAATGTTTTTATGCCTGATCAATCAGTCCTAGATGGTGAAAGATCTACCTTGAACATGGCACCGAGTGCAGCCACCCCAGGCCTGCAAGATGATGATATCAGCTTCAAAGGCCTGGGACATGCTGAAGAAGATGTTGATGACACGATCACTGAAGAAAGTTGCCCCAGTCCTGATGTAGTTGAAATTGCAAGTTTACCTGCAACACAAGGTGACAATTCACTGTAAGTACACTGAGTTACTCTTGGACCAAATCAATATTGATACTTTTATATAGTTTTAATGCATTATCTACATGTACATTACCCTGCTAGACAGAAGCTCCTTTTTATCCCATCCCTCTGAAGAGAAAGGGAAAGGAGCCTCTGCATGCAACCGCTCGATTCTTTGATCCACCGCTGTCCACGAATTTGGACGAATAAATTAAAAAGTAACTGGTTGTAAACAAACGTGGATGAATAAATTAAAATAATATCCGGTTGTTACCAGTATAAACTGGTTTACGCAGGCCTTTGGGCTTCCTGTGGCTTCCAAGTTTGGATCGACCGTTTAGAAATAAAGATAAAGATTAATAATAAAGATTAATAGCTACTCAAGTTCTGTATGCCATTTATTTAGTGATTAGAACTGTTTTAGCGAGTTTTGGGACAGATTCACTTGCTCCAGAGACGTGAGATTTTTTCCAACGGCCGATTCAAACTGGTGGGAAGCCTGTGGTAGCAGTGATGTCAGTTGCGCATGCTCAATGGGAAATCGAATGGTTGCGTGCAGAGGTTCCTTTCCCTTTCTCTTCAGAGAGATGGGATAAAAAGGAGCCTCTGTCTAGCAGGGTACATGTACATCAATATACACACCTACATGTAATTGCATTAACATTGTCATATAAAAAAAAAAAAAGGATAAGTTCAGCTTGAGTGCTCTGCTTTTGTCTTTTACAGCTTTGTTACGTCACGCGTGACCAGTAAATCGGAACATTCAAATGAAGTTTTGAAGTCTAGACTCGAGTCTCGAACATTCAGACAGAAAAATCAAATCTCCACGAATATATCTATAAGAAAAAAGTATCAGATATCTGTTTACTCAGGCTGTTGTGATTGCAGAGTATGTAGGCTTACATGTAGCTGACACAAATTTTCATCCAATTTAATTTTAATTTTATGAACGTTTTTGAGAAAATATTTCTGTCTGAATGTTCGAGACTCGATTCTAGACTTCAAAACTTCATTTGAATGTTCCGATTTACTGGTTACGCGAGACGTAACATAGCTGTAATTAATTCCTATTTTGTAATTTTATTTTTTATATGACAACGTTCTTGCAATTAGGTGTATTATATAATACCGGTATATATTACATACATAATGTATACTATTTTTGATGCAGTAGAATACAACAAAGAACCAGAGAAAGGACACCTTCTGTAAGTCTCAACTAGCTACAGAGTGGGAATGTTTTCCTAAAACTAGATGATCATTGAGCATAATTACTTGGCGTAATAAATTTGGTTGTATTAGCACTTTAAGAATGCTAGTGAAATCGAAAAGCACCCTCAGATTTTAGGTAACTATTTCAGAAAATAGTGCAAAAACCTTTATCGTATGAACCATTATTGCAATATACCAATGAAATGACATGCTGCTCTCCAGCTTCCTGTGGCCGGGATAGACTGGAACTAACTTCTGACCCGAGAAAAGGGGTATTTTCTGACTAAGTGTTTCCTACCGAGTAATAAAATATGTTACACCCATGGGAGGAAATGTGATAAGTAGATTCACATTCCTAACCTTCCGGAATTGTGTTGCTAGATATGTTGATTAGGATTGATTGTTTGTGACAGTGGAACTGTACTAAATCATTGTCTTGCAGGAACTGGGGATGCAATTCAGACGGGTTTCTGCGTGACTTTTTAGAGGAGCAGGGTAGTTCTGCAAATGATGAGGTATTTATTATAATTAGTTGTATAATTTGTTTTTGTATTGGACTTTCCTAATTAGTCGGGATATCTGTGGTACGTGATTCTAATTGACTAAATATGTACCGGTATTTCATTTCTGTCGGATAATCTTTTGATCAAAGAATGACAGGAATGCAATATGAGCTAATCGCAAGCTGTAAACGTCATCATATTTCGATTGGTTCCTAGCTAAGCAATAGTCAGTGGAACCACGCGGTCTGTGAAGGTGTTGAGTCATTTAAGATTTGCTATGTACACTGTACCATAGTTCGTCTTGTTTGCATTAAATCCAATAATACAGCACAGTACATTTAGCTAGTTACATGTACATTTAATTACTGAAATTTGTACATACCGGTATATCCAAGAAATTCAATAATCATAAATCACTTTATTGAAATTAATACTTTCTTCTTTAAAGGATGACAGTGAAGAAATGGGAATTCTGCCATTTGGTGAGACTTTTAAAACTACCATTGAAATGTTGTGTTTGAAAAAAGAGTATTTTAAAAAGGATGTGTGTCATGATCAAGCTGCACATGCGCCTATTTTTAGTGATATTCATGACACATTCTTCTCATCTCAAGTGAAAGTAGATCAAGTGAATCAAATAAACAATCGCTACATATACCATTGCCAGAGATTTATTTGGCCTTGTTCCATGCTGAATACATTTACACAAGTGTGTTTTTCAAAGAGTATCAAAATTTGAGCTCTTTGAAAAACAAACGAGTTCTGATCCAATTATAATAATAATAATTTATTTCTTAAGCGCATCACATAAAAATCTCAATCAAAATCTCAAAGTTACAAATGGTGATAAAAACAATACATGTTGATTTTGTTCCCCTCCCAAACCACAACCCTTAACGTTTAAACAATAGAGTTATTTTGATGACGTCATAGTGTCATATGGCAGTTGAAGGGCTCCCTGCAAGAACAATATAAGTGATCTCTGATCAAAATCTAAATTCTCCTTGACATTTTTTGAATTTCAAAGGAAAATTTGGGTTTTGATCACAAGTCACTTACTCCATTCTTGCAGGAACCCCTTCAATTGTACATGTAAATCGAAAAACTGTGTTTATGGCAATTGTTTATGAATTTAGAGTACTAAAATATGTTATTGTACTCAAGGTAGTTAAGGCCTTGACCTTGTTTGACCATGAGGACAGAATGAAGAATTGCTCGACTATGGAAATACATTTTCAAGTCATATTTATATAATTTGTTAGTTTTGACCACCTTAAAATTTTGATTTGCTTTTATCTCCGTTAAATGCATGGATACCTCCATTTTTTTCACAAATTTATATTAACCTTAGTGATGGGCACCTCGACCATCGACATGTATTTATTGAATGATTGGCATCTTCTTTTGCAGGACCTAAACTTGTGAAAGTGCACCGGGTGAACATAAAGACGGATTTGGTAAATATTTTTTCTGACCAAAAGATTTTACAGAAGACCATTGAATGGAAAGTTATCGATGACCATGGCAAAGAGGAAGAAGGAGAAGGGGCAGGTGTTCAAAGAGATATATTCTCAACCTTCTGGCAAAGTATATATTCCTCTGTGACACTGGGTGATCTGGAGAAAGTGCCATGTATCCGCCATGACCATCAGAAAACTGAGTGGGAGGCCATAGGTCGTGTTCTTGCATATGGCTTTAAATATTTTGGCTATATACCAATAGGCCTCTCACCAGTTTTCCTGGCCTCCTGCATACATGGGGAGGATAAGATCAGTGATGAAGAACTCCTTCAATCCTTTTCTAATTATGTTACTTCCGATGAACGTGACATCATCAAAACAAGCTTATCAGATGACGTAGACTGTCAAGATGAGGACTTGTTGGATTTTCTCTCCACCTACAAGTGTTTCAGGCTTCCCACCAAGGACACCATGAGAACAATCTTGTTGGAATTGGCTCACCAAGAAATCATTCAGAGGCCTCGGTACATTGCTAACTGCTGGTCAACAATAATCGGAATCTTCAAGACCAACATTAGTTTCAGCAGCATAGAGAAGCTACGAGAGCTCTTTTCAGGCATGAATCCCAGTGCCAAGAAGGTTATCAAATCCCTGCAGCCAACAATTGCTAATGAGTCTGAAAAACAAAGCTTTGATTTTCTAAAAAAGTTCATCAGGTCTCTGGATAAATCCTCTCTGAAAATCTTCCTCAAATTTATCACTGGAAGTGATACACTTGTTACAGAAAGTATACAAGTATCTTTTATTTCTGTCGAGGGTATGGCAAGAAGACCAATTGCCCACACATGTGGTCCGACATTGGAGGTTCCATCCACATACCAGTCATACAATGAAATGTCTGAGGAATTCAATAACATCTTAAGGGCGAAAGAATCCTGGACATTCAACATTGTCTAATAATGTGCCACATTTGGCAGAGCTACACTGTAAAGTTAAAATAACCCTTGTTTGTTAACTTACAATAATATTGTTTATGATAGGCATTCAGTATTGTCACATGTACAGTGTAATATTGTTCTCCAGATATTAGGGAGTTTAAGCAACGACGATGGGAACAACAACAGGGATGTCCAAAACAAGAGCCTTAATTACAAAATACAAAAGCTACATATGAAAATGTATTAACTCTAACATATTTCAGCTGTTGTCAGCAAAACTGTCATTGTCATTGACATCGTCAGTGCTAAAACTCCCTAATATTATTATTAAGTTGAAATCATATTAATCATATTATTATTAAGTTGAAATCATATTAACTTGATCAGCTGCTTAACAACATTTAATTAGTTAAAGTTTGTTCATTCCATGAATCACCCAATAAGGTGGTGTTTTAAGCATGGGCTATAGTGTTTTTTACAGTTGGCTGCAAGCATACATTGCATTGTTGATGGTATATTATGTTGTACAAATGTAATAAGTGATGTTCTCACTGTTGACTCTTTTTATAATACATGCAGTAATATACAGTTTGCCTTTAAATTTTATAGTATTGATTACATTGATTAATAACATTATTACATTACATGTATATACATATATGATCAGATTGAACTTGAAATAATATTTATTACATATATGATCAGATTGAACTTGAAATTTATATTAAATAAGGTCATAAATTATTGTATTACTAGCATTTACAATTTGAGTGTTCATTTATCATTATTCTGGGTAACTGTTTTGGGTTGGGATACCTGTGTATATTGTTTTTAAAAACACTAAGGATCATGGTCATGAGGTCACAAGAGGGGAACAAAATAGCAACAACACAAAGGATTTCCCAAATAAATGTATTTTACAGACTGTCTGAAAGCGATAAAAGTCACCAAATAGTAAATATCTGGAAACTAGCCAATTTGAAATCAAGCGAACCTCAGCAGAGCAGATTTAGTTCGAATTTATATTGTTCTTCATGATTCTGTTTCCCTCGTAAACAAGCCGTGACATCATAATGATATAGGGCAATTCAGAATTATTAATGTCTCCCCTTCTCTCCCCATTCTCCCTAAGCCCGGGCAAGACCACAGGAAACCCAGTACCAAGGTAATCTGAAAACAGTCGGGAAACAGTGATACCTGTGGAAGAGGCTAGTACAAACACTAAATGCCTATTTATATATTGTTAATATGATCTATCAATGACAAATAAAGATTCCTTGCTTCCTGAGGAGATTTTGGCATCGCCAAGTTCTCCTCATCCATGATAATGTATGCTAATTTCGAAAATTCTTGGGTGCAATTAAGGTTGGAACAGTTCCTGTCACACAAGTGTTGTTCACAAAGGGAGACATCATCCTTGTCGACATTAACAAGGAAGTTCTGGGTAGCTGATACCTCTGGAAGAAAATATAAAATATCAGGACGGCCTGATGATTCGCTACTGATTGATGGTCTAATCCGATGGTTATTCCAAAGTCTTGCAAACCTATGTAATTCTTCTCTAATCAAATCCATGTAGCAAAACCTTAGACAATCAATGTGAATTGGATCGGAATCGCAATAAAGATCACTATCTCTGAGCTCTTTAAAATGCTGCATCCACCAATTAGAACATCCCCTTCGCAACTGTGACCACCATGCCTCTATCCTTTGATTGGATACTGACCGGCCATACATAAAGCTCTTGTCTTTTGCAAAGGAATCACATGAACTGTTTCGCAAAAAACGCTGAATACCAGCAACGTTGTTGTTTTCGGTACCATAATCTGCCCGTACAATGCGTGGAGTACCTCCTACCTCCTTAATGCATTCAACAAAATATTTTGCAATAACAGCTGGGTTATTGTTTGACATTCCTACTTCAAGCCACATAAGCCTCCTGCTGTACCCATCTATGCAACCATGTATACAAAACCCAAAGGGTTTTAGTTTATCATAGCCATCTATATGCCATAAGAAATTGGGTCCTCTGCCTTTGTACTGACGTCGCTGCAGTCGATGCCTCAACCTCTGGTCCACACCCTCGGGATCTAAGATTCTAAGAGCATGTCGTACTGTTTCTTTGCTGACAACTAATCCTTGTTCTATCGTTAATCTTTGCCAAATAGATCGATATCCATTAGCACTTCCACTGCATTGTAGCTCTTGCTCTATATGACTTAATATTGTTGATAGATCTGATGGATTTATCCTTCTTCTAAGCCCCCTCCTGGAAAGAACTCGCTTTAACTGCCTGGGACTAAGTGTCAGGCTGTGTATCAGTAGAAGACAGGCAAGGATTTCCTTTTGATTATACCCAAGATTGAAATATTGCTCTATTAGGTCATTACGATCTTCCATCTTGAAATTACCTTCGCCTTTAATATGAGCCTGCAGTTTATACTATAATAAGTATGCGCAGCAATATTCGCGCAGTTCGTTTCCAGGCAAACTCGACTTGTATGTCGACTTATAACTCGACTTGTAACTCGACTTGTATGTCGACTTGTAACTCGACTTGTATGTCGACTTATAACTCGACTTGTAACTCGACTTGTATGTCGACTTGTATGTCGACTTGTATGTCGACTTGTATGTCGACTTGTATGTCGACTTATAACTCGACTTGTATGTCGACTTGTATGTCGACTTGTATGTCGACTTGTATGTCGACTTGTATGTCGACTTGTATGTCGACTTGTATGTCGACTTGTATGTCGACTTGTATGTCGACTTGTATGTCGACTTGTATGTCGACTTATAACTCGACTTGTATGTCGACTTGTATGTCGACTTGTATGTCGACTTGTATGTCGACTTGTATGTCGACTTGTATGTCGACTTATAACTCGACTTCGGTAACTCGACTTGTATGTCGACTTGTATGTCGACTTATAACTCGACTTATAACCTGAAATAAAAATTGTGTCATGGCCCTTCGAGGGCTCCGTAGTTCTCGGTATTTATCTGACTTAGTTTAAATTTGACAAGGTTTTCGCACGAAGCAATCTGAGGCATTTTCTGGTATTTTTTGGAGTGTTATTTAGCATGAATACTATATGAATAGCATGAAGAATAGCATTTCAGTGCTCATTATGAATTCACCGGGATGTATTGGATACATCCCGGTGAATTCATAATGAGCAATTCAATTCAATTCTATTGTTCAACCGGTCAAGACCGGAGATAAAGCCCTATGAATAACAAAGAAAACCGTGTCAAATTTAAACTAAGTAAGAGATAAATACCGAGAACGGAGGCTATAAGCCATATAAATCCCGAGGGCCGTAGGCCCGTGGGATTTATAGGCTTATTGCCGACGTTCGAGGTATTTATCTGACTTAGTTTACATTTGACAAGGTTTTCGCAAGAAGCAATCTGAGGCATTTTCTGGTATTTTTTGGAGTGTTATTTAGCATGAATATTATGAATAGCATGAATACTATGAGTAGAATTGAATAGCATTTGCTCATTATGAATTCACCGGGATGTATCCATATACAACCCAGGGCTGTATATGGATACATCCCGGTGAATTCATAATGAGCAATTCAATTATATTCTATTGTTCAACCGGTCAATACCGAAGATAAAGCCCTATGAATAACAAAGAAAACCGTGTCAAATGTAAACTAACACTAAAAAGTGACCCAGTAGTCTAGTAATTTGGACAGGGTTATTAATGTTGTATAGATTACATTGAAAGGTGGCCCTGTGCTGGCATGGTCTCACTTAACTTTATTTTTAATTGTTTAAGGAATACTCCAATGTACTGGTCACAGGATCATGATATTCTCCTAGTGAGAGAAGTTCTAAGTGTTGATCCCTATCGCCAGCCGAAGGGAAGTAGAGAGAGAGCTAAATTGTGGGAAGAAATTAGCATCAACTTAAATGCAGTATCTACTCCCCGATTCTCAGTTTCTGTGAGGTCCGTAAGGGATCGTGTAAACTTGGTTCTAATAAAGACATACAAAAAAAAGGTAGAAGAAGTCAAGGCCAGTGGCATAGCAATTGATGAGCCCTCAGAGTTGGAATTAGGGGTGGAAGAAATATGCGAGAAAGCTGAGGCAGCAGAGAGGGATCACCAAATGACGACTGAGGAAAAAAAAATCCAACTTAGAGAAGGAGAAAAAGCAAGCGGAAGATATGGGAGCCAAGGCTTTGGAGAAAGTTGGAGAATTAAACAAAAAAGAGATTTGATCCGTCAACAAGAACAGCAACAAACCATGTTTACTAACCTCCAGCAGCAGATAGGCAAGGATTCCTTACATTTGGGGTTGGATGGTGGTGGTGGTAGAGGGGGTAATTAAACATATATATTTTTGTATGAAATAGATGTGGTTTGACATTTTCCACTTTTTAATTTTTTTAGTCCATTGTTTTGGTTTCTTCATTCACTTCCTTTCAGTTTAATACTTTTCAACTAACCTAAACTCATAACTTACGCGCCATAAAACCCTAAACCTAACCTTAGAACAATCCTCCATAATGACTCCAAATTAAATTAAATCCCAAAAGTGAATGCCTTGCATGTAATCAAGGAACATGGTTAACTCTCTATACTATTATACTATTCTCTCTCTCTCTCTGTCTCTCTCTCTGTCTCTCTCTGTCTGTCTCTGTCTGTCTCTGTCTGTCTCTGTCTCTCCCTCTCTCTCTCTCTCTCTCTTTCTTCCCTCTCTCTCCTCTCTCTCCCTTTCTCTCTCCTCTCTTTACCCCCTCTCCCCTCTCTTTCCCCCTCTCTCAACTCAACTCTCTAATCTCAACTCTCCCTCCCTCTCTCCAACTCAACTCTCTCTCTCCCTCTCAGCCAAGCATTCTGTCCCTAGACGTAAGCAAAGTATTCTTCCAAGGTGGGAGGATCCAGATCAAAAAAAAGAGAGGTTGTATTGCCATATAAGCATGTCAATGCATTTCTTAATAAGGCACAGACAATGTACATCCTTCCTACAGTAGACAGGCCAATCTTGAGGTTCTTTTTGAAATCTACAAACTTGAAGTACTCCAGTATATCACCAAATAGCCATTCTACTGAGACTCTGACAGAGCTCATAGCCTTATTGTAGTTTACCATCTGTGGGGTGAGTACCACGTTCCTAAAAGGGGCTTGGAGGTGTACCCGCATTGGGTATGCAGGGTCTCCATAAACACACAATGGACGAGCAACAGGCCCAGGTGAAAAAGCATAACGTTGCATATCTTGAAGAAGATTTGAATCCGCAAGCATGCCAGCATCATGTCGTCTACCCTCTAGGACAAAAGATAACACAGAAAAACATTTATAGATTATTAATGATTTTATTATTAAATATTCATTTCATATTCCATTATCTTACCTACTGGTCCATACATGTTTCCAACAATACCATTTGGTAGTGCCACAGATTGAAATTTGATTCCATGGACCCTTTTGTGGCCATTGTATACGACTCTTTGATTTTGGCCAGGCTTACTTATTGGTCTCACTGTCCGTCAATAAAGCCGAAACAGTTATCTAAGGGGGGTCCTTTAGCTGTTATGGCATTACTGTATATTTCCAGCGAATGAGGGTGAAGTATGTTATCATTCCACTGTAAAATTCTGTGACTGTGTGACTGGTAGATGTAGTCGATCATGTAGTTGTTTATCATGCATAACACCGGGACAGATTTCCCAAATCGACGTACCATGTCGGAATATCGACAAGGATAGCTATGTCTCTTTAGAAAAATACAAAGCGCCTCCAATCCGATACAAATGCTTCTTTGATAGCACTCCACTACTTCAGGTATATCCAATACTTCAGCTAGACGTGGTAAGTCGTGCTTGTAGAAGCGAAACTCCGACAAACACTCGTCGTCTTCCAAATCATCGAAGTCAAAACCACGATAACAATCGTAAGGCAGGTCGAGATTATTGGACTTGTTTACATCGTACAGGAGTAGAAGTTCCTCGTCGTTTATCACACCTTCATCGTGGCTAATCAAAAGTTGATTGCGAACTTCTTTCAGTGAAGACATACCGATAAACAATGGAAAAACCCGTACCTAACTTTTCATGAACGATGTTCTGTCAGGGCTGCTAAACGTTTATAATTCCCGCCACAACGGCGTTCTCTCCCCAGTCTTTTTACGGCTGTTGGCGACTCCGTCGCCGTCCGCGTTCTCGATGCTTAAAGTCCCTAATCTTAAAATCAAACGTTTCTTCAACTTTGGTGTTGAAAACATTGCGATATACCAAAACTATGGATTTTTGATGAAAAAAGAACAATAATGGTGACAAACATGGCAAGAAAGTTGAGGATTCTGTTGTGTTTTTGAATAAATTTTCAGTTGAAGTGCGCGCGCTACTGACACCATCGAGCGCGCGCTGGGTTTGTCGTCTTCAGCCGTGTTTACATAGCCTCATGTAAACATAGTAGCTGACCAATCAGAGCGCGCGGTATTACATCGCAGTATGGTATTTGCCAGCCTTCAATCATTAATCAGTCAAGATACTATCATGTTATTATTAATGATTCCGGAATATTCCAAGCATTCTGCTATGATGAGCAGAATGCTTGGAATATATTCCGCTTATTCCGGAATCAGAACAGACTCAATTCAACGGACATTCCGTATTATTCCAAGTATTCCTATTCCGGAATAAGGTCAATCGAACGCACCCTTATTATATATTTGATAGTTTATTGAATTGTTTTATTGTTTTATTATTATTATATATATTTTATATTGTATGTATTTAAATGTAGTTTGAGGGCCACAAGTTTATTAGTGTGTTCACACTATTATTAGAGAGATTTAGCAAACACGACGCGACGTGAGAACACGACGTTAGATGACGAATATATCACATTTGGTCATTGCGTGACTACCGTGACAACGTCGCGACGTCAAGTTCACGACGCCATTTCACTTGTTTTCACGTCCTCTTCATGACGTTGAGGACGCCAACGGTCGTTTCACAGTTATTCGTCAGCGCGCGCGCCGTCCTCTTTCACGTCGCGTCGTGTTTGCTAAATCTCTCTATTAGCCTCCTAAAGCAGACGCTACTCTCTTGAAATGTGGTACTCTCTTGAAATAAAGACCTATATTAGTACTTTGCCTGGGGATGCCATGCATTATATCCTTGAGGGTGTTCTGTAATATGAGTGCAAAGAGTTCTTAAAATATGCCATCAGTGATGTTAAGTATATACTTATTGATGAATTAAATCAGAGTTTGCTTGGATTTGATTATGGATATTATAACGACAAAAATTAACCCACTCCTCTGAGTACAAGAACAATGAATGCCGAAAACAACACTCTCAATCAATCTGGTAATTCATTGATAATAATTATACAGTAATTAATGTCAATTAATATTGTACATGTATATAGTTGTAACTATTATGTAACAGATACAATATGAGTGGGTAGAGTGATTCCAATAAACCTGGGCACTACTAATTAGTTGTCAGTGTTTATTACATGTGTAAAGATACAAAAGAAAAAACGAGTGTATATTGGTATAGTTAGTACATGTAATGCCCAGGTTTATTGGAATCACTCTAAATCACATACAGAACAGTCACAAATTTGTATCTTACTTATCAACTCCATCGATTTATAATTTCTAGCCGATAACTATATGCAAATTAGTATGATTTTGTATCTGATTTACAGATCTCTGCTACAGTTATAATTCTATTGCAAGGCACTTACCACTGATTGTTGAAAGCTCTATTCCTGAAGAGGACGAGAAGTATCAGCTATTGATTTTACTTCTTGAAATTGTGGATATCATTTTCTCACCTCTAACTAGTAGCAACCAAGCCAGCTATGCTCAGCGGTCTCTCACAGCGTATATAAGGGCTGAGTAACCATGCCCCATCGTCACTCGATAGTAAGCGTTGAGCAGCGAACATTGTCGTCTTCACAAAGGTCTATGTGACAATATTGTATGTCACACAATATTGTATGTCACGCATATATTAAGACCCCGTATGTGTGAAGATTCATTCATGTGTAAAGTCGTAGGTTTGCTTGTATCTTGTCAAACGTTTTACCTTCGCTTGTTATAATAAAAGTACTCTCAGTTGATACTGCAACTTGTTACAGTCTACATTTAATGCTTCTACCAGTTTATGGCTTCCCAACGTCCTGCTCCATATAATTTCAAGCGCGCAACCCTTCTGAACTTCAAGTCGTCGATGTTCGGTTCGGTTCTCTCTTCTCTACTTTCAACGGTTCCACTGCTTTTCCCGCCAGCTCAGGACGCTGGCCTCATGTCAAGCTTCTTCATATTCGCTCGTCCAGGTTCTGAAGGTTCTAATGGTATGGTGTTCATTCTAATAGGGGGAATACGTGGACTTGTAGGTATAAACGGTTTGGTTCTTATCGCGGTTTTATTTACTTCAGAGTTGTTTACCGTTCTTGGTTTGCTCCACGTGGCCGCTGTGTTGCGGTCATGTCATTATTCCTGGTGGCTTCCGCCCACCTCCTTATATTCCCCTCACCCGGGTTGCCTAGCCATTTTAATCGTTTATTTATGTTCTTTTTTGTCTCGGGTCTCTCTAACATAGTTATATTTCCAGGTTATTTTACTTTGCTTTAGTTTGGGCTGCTTGGCATTTGCATATTTGTTCTCGTCGCCTTTTCATTCCACGTGTTACGCTCGCTTTCACATGCCTTCATAATTAGTTCCTATTGTGTTTCTTTTCTCACTTGCATTAAGAAATGTTTGTCATGCGTTTTCGATATTGTAGTCATAAACTTTGCTGTTTACTACTTTGGTTTTGTTCTATATTTTCGTTTCTTTTAGGCTCAGTTGTTCCGCCCGTGTAGCTCAGTGGTTTATCCAGATTGTCGCGGTGTGTTAACATGTGAATTGGTCGGTAAATTCCAGATTGTCGCGGCACGTGAGTCTGCATGTTAACTGGTAGGGAAATTCCAGATTGTCACGTGAGTCCGCATGTTAACTGCTCGGTAAATTCCGAATTGTCGCGGTGAGTCCGCATATTTGCTGGTCGGTAAATTCCAGATTATCGAGGTTGGTCCTCCTGTTTACTGGTCGTTTCCAGTTATGGTTGCGGTCGTTCCGCCTGTTTGCTTGTCGTTCTCGATCGTTGCGATCGTTCCCCCTGTTTTCTGCCCGTACCAGGTACTGTTGCGGTCGTTCCGCCGCTTTACTCGTTTGTCCAGATTGATGCGATTGTCTCGCCCGTTCACTGGTCGTTTCATGTCTGTTATTTCATATGTGGCTGTCTTATATGGATGGGCTTACGTTGTTTATGCCTTTAACAGAGGCCCTTGGAGCGCGAATTTAAGGACAACATTTATTGTAGCTCCTCTGCTCGAGGCTTTATGTCATTATTGTCCGGAGAGCCTTTGTTAGTCATTAAAGTTTGTTTGCCATGAAATGTTGGGTTGCCATAGTGATTTAAGCATGTTTTATTTATTTATTTATATTTATCTCTTTCCCTCCTCCACCACCCTGGTGTCACGAACGTATTTGGGCATATTTGTTTATTTAGTACTCCTTAGAGGATAATCAAAAATAGCTAAGTTATTAATAAGTAAATGTCTGTAAAGAATGTATAACGTTATATAACTTCTTTTGTATGGTTACATCACCGCGTCTATCTACATGTATATAAGCGCTCGAAGCAGCATAGATTAGCAGAGACGAAAACACAACGACAAAAGAAACAGTGAAGTTAAAACTACGCTCTGGAGTCCGCTGGAACCCCTCCACAAACAGAGTAAGAGAAGATAGAAAGCAAACGAAGTGAAGTTAAAACTACGCTCTGGAGTCCGCTGGAACCCCTCCACAAACAGAGTAAGAGAAGATAGAAAGCAAACGAAGTAAAGACTGCGAGTCTACAAGAAAGTCTACAAGGCAAAGTCACTGAAAAGCTTTGAAGACAAGTACAAATAACAAAGACACTTCAAAGAGACAAGGTCAGACAAGACGAACGTAAACCGACAGCTAAAGTACGCCGGACGAGTCCAACAGAAGACGTCGACTCTTGAAGCGAATTTAAAGCTGAGTATATTAAGAAGTCAACGCCATATAAGCTAAGTATTGCTGCTACATATACAGTATTCAAGATAAAGAACAACGTTTTAACGTCTTAAACGACCAAGAGAACTCTGAACAATACATTAAGTAAATTAAGATTACGAAGACATTTAGATGTTTAGATGTATACCTAGTGTAATAAATAATTAATGCTTGTAACTGTAGTTTCGTGTAGTGATTGGGGTTGTAGGAAGGGGCGTGCTTGGCCGATTAATTACGCGAAGGGAGCCCGACGTGTCGGATCGTCACACCTGGGTGTAACAGTGCTTGCAGGGGAGTCTTATTCCCTTTCGGTTCCACCGAACGGCAGGGATGTTATCCCCTGGGCTGGCCCTTTCCCCACCCAAATGTTCCCTTAGTCCCCCGACTGGGAGATCTGGAAGTGCTTTGAATTTGATCCTTTGAAGGTTACTGTCCGAACCCTCGTGGGTCACCTGGAAAGGGCCTACTCCCACTTTATCCCAGGGGATAACAGAATATCATTGATCATGCTATTCGTGTTGAAGCAAACTCAACGTCTGTGCTTTCTTTAGGTTTGAGTGTTGGGTCTCTTGGGCCAGTTCTTTCGATCGGTTGAGTCTCCTTTGTTGCCGGCTACCAATTTCCCCATAACTTAGCCATTATAGAGCGGGGAAGACCGCTTAGAATAGGATACTATGCTCAGCGGTCTCTCACAGCGTATATAAGGGCTGAGTAACCATGCCCCATCGTCACTCGATAGTAAGCGTTGGTCCCGATACAGCGCAAGGGTTTCACACTTGTATTGATTACATCTTGTGGTCTTCTCAGCTCGCCCCCGGTGATCGTGTTTGCTATCGTTCGGTTGGTTATTATTTTTTGGTCCCACCCTCCCATACCCTCTTATTTTCGTATCATCTTCCTTGATAGCAATCCGGCTACCAATTTCCCCATAACTTAGCCATTATAGAGCGGGGAAGACCGCTTAGAATAGGATACTATTTACAACGCCTAATAGAGGAGCATCATAGTACATTTGTACAGCTATATCCCAATGCATCTGGTATTCCAAAAATGCATTATATGGTGCACTACCCAAGGACCATAGTGAGGTTTGTATTCCCACAGAGATATACTAACAACATTTACTTTAACTGTCATTTTTCAGTTAAATAGTGAATAATACGGTAGTTGGTTTCTATATATGTATGTACATGTTTTCTTGTTTAGCCTTCCTAGTATTTTTACTATAATTTATTTCTGACAGGCTTGGTCCAATGGTACGTTCCTGGTGCATGAGACTTGAATCAAAGCACACATACTTCAAGCAAGTGGCTATTGCACTTGGAAACTACATAAATGTTCCATATACAGTTGATGATAGACATCAAAAAATGTAAAGTTGTCATTTTGTGAATTCTGAAGAACAAGGCTCCTTTCTAATAAAGCCTCTTGAGACTGGGCCAGGTAAGAATCATTTATTAGATACATGCATGCACAAGTGATGTTTTTAAATCAATTTGAAAATAATGTAAACATGTACATTCTGAGATTTAATTAAACCATTGCTATTTTAATAGCAATTAAAATTAATAATAATTATGATAATGTAGATTAATGAATGCATTGGTCTGTCATTGTCATCAAAAATGACTAAGAATAGGCTTGTGCTGTACTGTGGTAAATATACAGTCATTCCCAAAAACGTTGTCCACATGAAAAGAAGTTCATACTACAATAAATGTCACGTGGCTCATTATATATTCGATTTCCGCGCGCGAGTTGATACCAGCGCCATTACATGCACGTGGAGACAATGTCGGCGGAGGGTAATTCAAAACAAGTTCTTGCGATTTTGGAAGTGCGGGTTTTGGATTCCTCGAAGAAATCCAGTTACGTGGTAAGAAGTGTGCCTAATTTGCTAGTCCTAGAGACAGTATCGGAACTGTTGATTGTTACCTACGCGTTTTTCATATATTTATATACATATTGCTTTATTTCACATCTTCTTTTATTGTATATATATTTATTTTTCATTGTCTTTTCTTTATGTTCTTTATTGTAAAAAGCATAGAGACATTGTGTATGCGTTTTTAAGAAATAAACTAGACCCTGTCGGCAGGGTTCACTCGTGCCCTGGTGGGAATGCTTTGGATCACCCAAGTTAGTTGAATTGGAATCCCTGTATATTCTATGTGGGGAGGGCAAGGGGAGAAGACCGGGGCCTAGTATCTTCATCAAGTATATATGTATTGGAACCATTTATATACAAACATTTATCTTTCTATCAATCGATGTGGGACATTATCAAATCCAAAACCGTCACTAAAAATAAAGTCAAAATCAAATCAAATCAGATTATAGGGCAAATGGAATGTATTTACACAATGATATTGTCAAAGCTGGTGTGTGTCTAGCTAGCGGCGTCAGAGCGAAAGCATATATCATGGAGTCTTGTACTACTGAATTGTCTCGCACATGCGCATAACAGTGAATGCTGCAAAGCCCTCATTTGATTCTGTAATACGGATGGTAAGATTCATAGCATCTGCAACTGCTTGTATGATTAGTGCATCACACCATGTACCTTGTCGAGACATATTAGATATGTACTTTACCCATGAGTAAGCTGTATTACTCTCAATAAACCTTTCTGGATTATTTCTCATGTATTGAACACCAGTAGTACGTACATCCATGTGATAGTTGGTTTCACCATATAATTGATGTGATACTGTTCTAAAAAAAAACAATCACCTGCACCGCCAACATCTATTGATCTTAAACCTTGCTCGGTTAATCTAGACTGTAATAACACCATTGGGGGAATTCTTGGCACTGTATTATTTGCATTGGAAACTGGGCCTGGGTTTTAATACTTCAATGTCACCTGAAATCAGTAACTTTCTCCTTGAAATACAATACCTCTGATGCTGTTTATTGCATATTGGATAACAATCAACAATAACAACAATAATAGTAACTAAGATTTTTGATATTTTATGCTTGGCTCTTCTCGATTGACTAAGATAATTATTATCATATTTCTGACTTACTTCTCTCCTCATATCATAAGATACAGAAGTACAACCAACGGCAACAACACTTTTGGCATGACAGTTTTGTAGATTTGAGTGTTTCAATAACTTTGATTTTTGATAACAATGGTTCATTTGTTTACTGTTTGTTTCATAGTATAACTTTGATTTTTGATAACATTGGTTCATTTGATACTTGTTTGTTTCATTATACCTTTGCAATTCGACCGTACTTGTGGCCTCTTCGTTATTTGCTGCTGGGACAGCTCCCTCGCGAATGGAAGGGGTGGCGACCATATATTTGCTGGTCTCTTCGATATTTGCTGCTGGGACAGCTCCCTCACGAATGGAAGGGGTGGCGACCATATATTTGCTGGTCTCTTCGTTATTTGCTGCTACAACAGCTCCCTCACGAATGGAAGGGGTGGCGATCTCAAATTTGAAGATCTTCTCGTCTTCAACACTTAACTTAACACTCCGACGAGTAAAAAGTGCAAGATTTTGCTCGTAGAATTCCACACGAATCGTTGAAGTCTTCTTCCACATGTCTAAAATCCAAAATGGCCGTCGTCTTGTACTTCTGAGCATGTGCACCATTAACTACATGTGCTAACCGCAAGGGATGCTGGATACCTGTGGTATGTAAATTTCGTGGCAGCTACCGGTCTGTGGCAAATGTTTGGGGTCTGGGTTCGAGTAATTAGTGGTCATGCGTAGTGTTTTGGATTTGACAAAGTCCCACATCGATTGTGAGATAGATAAATGTTTGTATATAAATGGTTCCAATACATTTAAACATAATAGAGATACTAGGGTCTTGATACCATGTGACCGGATATTGCACAACTGACGCCAAATGGTTCCAATACATTTACACGTGATGGAGATACTAGGCCCGGTATTTGGTCTCGATACCATGTGACCGGATATTGTGCAACTGACGCCCAAAAAATAAATAAATACGCGTTGGGTTTTATAACTCGTGCGGCCTACGGCCTGGGCACGAGTAATTATTATTATTATCGGAACTACGGGCTGAACTAGGTAAAGCTTTTCCAGAACTAGAGGCCATTCTGTCAGACTGCCACCTCTGCTATATTTTGGGTAGAAATAAAAAGATTTCCATCATCTCCACAAAAGACTTAGAAAATGCGTATGGCTACTTCACAAATGGCAACCAAATGTGGCTTGACCCTTCACAAGACCAAGGCCAAAAACACAAAAGTCAGGACAACACGTGTACAGAGGGAAAAAAACGTATGTGCTGATATTATAATCATTTTAAAACACTATAGTGATTTTCCTACTGAGAGTTGATCAACCTAGCTCGATATACCGACGGAGCAATTCACTTCTCATTGTTATTATTATTATTGTAATTGTATTGACAAGTAAAACGAAAGGAAATGATGTGCATAAAGTTAAGATAATTAGTAGGCTTCAATTGTTGTTAAGCCTAAATGTTTAACAATGATAATAAGCGGTGATTGCTATTCAATAAATGATGAATTTGACAATTGTTTGTCTCAGGAAGCTACGAAAGTGCAGACGATAGCACTAGTATTCACAGGCAGCCCAACCATTGCTTTTGAGGCTACTAAATAATTCAATAAAATGATATTTGCGTCTTTTTTTTATGGGCTTCCTGTGGTAGAGCGCGCGCGCATTTATATATTGGGTTCCCTGTGTATAGAAATGTATAATGTTGGGCTTCCTGTGTACATCCTGCGGGATGCGCCCGCAGCAAATGTGTATATTGAAACAAGGTGTGAAACTGATGGCGTATCATGGCCTGATGTGCGGCGCAAGTAGATGGTGCACTTTTCCGTGAGCCGAAGAGCCGAAGTCGTCGTACGCTACAGACCCGTGGGGGGTACCCAGAGTGAAGTCGTTATTTTGTCGCTAATGGCGGGGCGTGGAAGAGAAGTTCATTTCAAGAAAGACTGATTTTTTCGGTGTAAACGTTGGGATTCTTTTCCCTATTAATGGTAAGAGTAGAAGTTTACAATTCATGTCAACTTTAAGTAAATCTAGAAACGGTTTTAAAGTAGTCCTTTTTCATTTTGAATGGTTGAGAAACTTTGGATGTGTTGACACGTGAGGAAGTTTTGTTGAAAATAAACTTAACTAAAAGTACTTTTTGTCATGGTTTTTACGTAGTATTTGCTCTAAATGTTCTCTAATAAAAGGACTTGCCTATACTAGGGCAGAAGGGCTGCTTAATACTCCTCAACAAATCAGTTTTTTGCTATAAATTATGACTGAGCTATTTCAGTAAGCTTATTTGACAAGTGTGTAGTTGTCACTGTCAGTGATCGAAATACACTTCAACAAGGAACCTCTCTCAACTGACTGATTTTACTTTACTTATTTTTAAACATTACTGACTCTCTCATCTAGAAAGTGTTTGACATAATTTTGTACTTTACTTATTAATAGTTCTTCTGACACAAGGGAACGCCAACACAGCATAAACCATCCGAAGCAAAAATATAGACAAACTCAAATTCACTGACATCGAAGGAGACATGAATGGCGATGGACTCGTGAAGCTGCCGTGAACTAAAATATTAACAGTTGTTCGTTATTGTCATTGAAATAGCACGACACATTTAGCAAATATTAAAGTCTTAAGGCCTTGTTACACGGTGAAACTTTTTCGTGAAACGGTGCGAGACAGTTTCACCGTGTAACATGTTTGCTGAAACAAGTTTCACGAGGTGTGTTACACGGTGCAATAGCTGGTTTAAAGGCCTTGTTACACGGTGAAACTTTTTCGTGAAACTGTTTCATGGGCATGAAACAATGCGAGACAGGTTTCACCAAGAGTTTCACCGTGTAACATGGTCGTTTTCAGGAAACGTTTTCTAATTTGCGTTGCGAGAGAGTTTCATGAAAAGTAGAACTTCGTTCTACTTTTTCGTGAAACTTGAAGCAAAAAAGTTTCCGGATTGCCGGATAACTGTCCGCTGTTCCATACATTTCTTTGTAAATTCTATCATTTTTGAATGGCCATAAGTCGTTCAATATTGACCCGATTAACACCAAACTTTGGGTTTTTGCTTAACTCGATGTGCTCTAGTCTGGGCTATGTGGGTCTTGTGTTGATTATCACAATATTTAGGGTTCGTACCCAGTCTCTCACGATATGAAACCCGGCAATGTTGGAAAGTCCATAAATTAACTCAGGGCGCTCAGCGGTCTGTGTACGATAGTCAAATTGAAAATGGCGGACGACATGGAAGAGAGTAGCAATATCGACAGCGAAGAAGACGAGCTTTCCGAAGCTGGATCAAGAGAGCTCGAGAGAAAAATAGGTGAAAAATAAAAAAAAAGAGATTCTCCTACATTGTCCACAATAAACCTGAATTTCTGTCCATTCATACGAAAGAAATCTCTGTAGGCTACTTCATCTTCGAGCTCTTAAACTCTTTTATCAGTTGACTGATAAACTCCCCTCGTCGCTCTCCTTCCTATCCACGATCGTACCCAGTTAATACGCTTTCACTGTTGTACAACTGGTTCAGTTTCGTCATCCTCCATGGCCTCTACTATCATTAAAACGGCAAGAGCACGTTTTCTTCTATCGTCTCGCGCCATGTTTTAAATTTTCGCGCGCCTGACCGGTTTCGATAAAGCGCATGGCACTAGAAATAATTATATCGAGGGAGGCTGGTGAACAGAATTTCACAACGAGTTTCAGCAAACGTTTAAACGAAATCTAGTGCATACATTGGATTTCGGGTCCTTAACTTTTTAGTGCAAAGTTTTTTTTTATGATCACGTGACCTATGACGTCATTACTTTGGAAAACAGAAAAATAGCTCGTTGGTGGCGAGTTCAAGTAGGAAATTCTAACAAATACCTTAAATATATTTCTCTCCCAGTGCTTTATAGATTGTCGTTCTGTGTGGCATGGGTGGCTCTTGTTTGTTTTTAAAGAAAAATTTGAATAAAAATGATTTTGATTATCTGGTCACGTGATCTGTTTTACCCCATATCTCCTTAAAAAGAAATGAAAGTCACCCATTCCGAACGACAATCTATAAAGCACTTACAACGAAATAGCTTTAAGGTACTAGCTAGAATTTATCACTTGAACTCGCCACCAACGGCTTAAAATAATTGTGTATTGCTTTTATCTCTCTAACTGGTCACGTGACCACCCCTAATGCAAATGTTTTGAGTTAAGGCTCTTTATCTACCCAAATTCTATTGATGGTCCAAATTTCAAGTCATTTTGACACGTTTTAGGAAACAAAAAAAAAATCAAAGTTTTGTTCCATAATATATAGCAGCTGACCCAAGCCTTAAGGTACCAGGGGACCTTCGTGACCACTGTTCACTGAAAGCCGCGTAGCGCGCTAACCACTCGTCCAACATGTACAAAAGTATACATTTTCTTAAAGCTGAATAAATGCAGATTCTAAATTTGCTGGAGATTATTTCCTATTTGGTAAATATAATTTTGTTATTGCACATTTTAGAAAATTCGACCGGCTTTGTTCAAAGAGAATTGTGCACGCGGGAATTCAATCGATTTCTAAACGAAAAGTGCTATTGTAATGAGCACACTTTGTTCTAAAAAACCGTGTCTCCGATTTTTGATATGTTGCCTCGTTTAAAAGTTATTTGATGATTTATGTGTAAATCGCTTAAAAACACATTATTGAACTTTGACAGCAAATATCTCCTCAAATATTTCCTTATCGGAAATCGGAGACACGGTTTTTTAGAACAAAGTGTGCTCATTACAATGGCACTTTCCGTTAAAAAATCGATTGAATTCCCGCGTGCACAATTCTCTTTGAACAAGGCCGGTCGAATTTTCTAAAATGTGCAATAACAAAAAATATTTACAAAATAGGAAATAATCTCCAGCATATTTAGAATCTGCATTTATTCAGCTTTAAGAAAATGTATACTTTTGTACATGTTGGACGAGTGGTTAGCGCGCTACGCGGCTTTCAGTGAACAGTGGTCACGAAGGTCCCCTGGTACCTTAACATACTTGAGTGTCTCGCACTGTTTCACGAAAAAGTTTCACGAAAAAGGCCTTGTTGAAACGTTTTTGCTTCGAGTTTCACGAATTCGTTCTACTTTTCATGAAACTGTCTCGCAACGCAAATCCGAAAAAGTTTCCTGAAAACGACCATGTTACACGGTGAAACTCTTTGTGAAACCTGTCTCGCACCGTTTCACGAAACAGTTTCACGAAAAAGTTTCACCGTGTAACAAGGCCTTTACTATCATGTGAGAGAAACAGAGTAATTTTAACGACGTATTTTTCGTAAGAACGTAAGTAAGCTTATCGCTTCCAACTGCGATGTTTGTTATCCAACCAGTCATGATCAGTGCAGTGATTCACAACTTGTCGATTGTGTATAATATTTATTTCATTGTTATTATTTCCATGATTACTGATCAACATAGTGAATAAATTGCACAGAAAGTAACGGCAAAACAGTGTGTAAAAAGCTAGTAAACTTATTGTTGAAATAAATACGTTTGTTTGACATTTTGTGTACAAGTACTGATAGCAAATGTGTTGTGCAGTCGTTGTGCAGTACTAAATATTGAGACTATTCAGCATTTATAAAACATGCGTCAATTTTGAAGATTTCAATCGATAAAAATACAAAACAAATACTTTACAGAAGTCAAAACAGAAAACAAATAAAGTATATTGTAGATGTTTTGACTCATGTTTAGTGAACATATCAATGTTAAAACTTGCCAAAAAGAGCATCGTTCAGATTTGCCGATCGCTTGTCGATGCCTTCTCGAAGGTAAAATCCGACTACTTCACGGAAAAGTGCACCATCTACTTGCGCCGCACATCGGGCCACGACGCTCAAAATTTCAAAAATTAGTTTCTCAGCATACGTTGAAGTTAGACGACTGACACTTACAAAGTGTTTCGAGAATACGGTAAAGTTTAGTTATTCGAAGAAAAAATAAATTTTCACGTCATTTTGACAAAGATTAGGGGCAAAAACGTATTTGTCACGTGACCAAGTTCATACCTTGTGTAAATATACACATTTGCTGCGGGCGCGTCCCGCAGGACGTACACAGGAAGCCCAACATAGGACATTACTCAACACAGGGAATCCAATCCAACATATCGCGCGCGCGCGCTTTACCACAGGGAACCCATAAAAAAGACGTAAATATAATTTTATTGAATTATTTAGTAGCCTCAAAAGCAATGGTTGGGCTGCCTGTGTAGTATTTAGCACTAATGTGTAGATTAGAGTGATTTTCATATACCAATGAAATACACTTTAGCCGAGTATTTAGCACTAGTACACTTTATTTGTTTTGTATTCTCGATTGTTTGTTTCACGGGTTAATGAAAACCACTATGATTCTAAATACTGTAGTACTCATTAGTGCAAAACATTGCACGGTTTTAGTGTTTGTAATCTAATACAAAACAAGATTTACAGTGCGACTACACCAACCAAGGCCACCCAAACAAATTTTGAATCAAATTTTCTAATCAAATTTGTGACGCTGAATAACAGAATGATGTCGAATTCTACAATTTAAACTGTTTCTTGTTCACTCTTGATCATATACATACACATATAAAGTAAAATATATGCTCCTAAAGCGAAAATTTGAACATTTGTGCAGATTCTATTGTTTAAATACTCAATTGTGATTGGATAATTTGTATGAACATTTGTTTGGGTGGCCTTGGTTGGTGTAGTCACACTGTAAAGGTCCTTCATTATGGCGTTCTTCTTTGCTTTGTACTCTTCATCTGTAATCGCCCCCATCTCCTTCAATTCAAAAAGCTCTCTTATTTGTCTGATGAGATAAGAACATCTATCAATGCAAAAAATATTGCCCACCCCCCCCCCCCCCCCCAACCTACAAAGCTTTGTGGCAATACCTGACTGTTTCCTGTCTGATTGAAGGCTGCAATTGAATTGCCAACGTTTATTAGCGCATCTACACATGTATCTCGCCTTACAGGGCGTTTGGCTGGATTGCCGGAGAACATAGGAACATCTGGAATGTTGTCCTTGTCTGCAGTTCCAACCAGCTAAACATTGAGTAGAAATAATGAACAAGCAATCATTCAATGAGTTCACACTAGTAACGCACGCGGAATGCTATCGCTTGTCATTATGAATTCATAAAGTACGATTGATTCTAAATTCGATAAAATATTTTCTTTAAAGTAATGTTGAAGCACAATTAGAGGAAAGTGTTGTTTGTATAGTGAATGCACAAAAAAGTGTTGAATGACTAGATTAAACCGCTGGAAAGTGATTATGCCTTACTATCATTTCAGCCCATCAACGATACTTGTACGGTGGTAGATGGTTTGTTCCATGGAACTCTTTCAGCTCATCCATTATTTGTAGTAGTTTCTCGTTATTTTGTGCTATTTATTGCACGATTTTGTGTTTGTATGATTTTTCGCATTTCCGTTTATTAACTTTCTTGATTACTTGAACAGTTTAGAAAGTATATTCTTATACTATTCAAACTCATTTGCATATACTAAATTATGCATGCAAGTCATTATAAAGTCCCAAGGGAATAGACGCTAATATATAAACCACTCCTTGAGTAAGCACGGTCACTTAGGCGGCAAACACGAAACCAACATAACAAGCTTCGAAGTTTCTTGGCCAGAAATCACCGAACACAGATCGCTAATCCTTCTTCCATCTTCATGGCTGACCAGAATCCAGCACCAGCACAACCGGGTGTAGTTCAACAAGCAATAAATGATTTAAACGTTGCCCCTGCTCCGGCCCAAGTTCCAGCTCAAGCTGCCGGTCAAGACGCCAATGCTGCTGGTCAAGATCAAGCCGCTAATGCTGCTGCCGACGGCGAGGTATGGTAGACTCTATGGTTTATTTAATACTTCATGTAATGCTTCGGTTTTTTGGCGGTTCTTCGTAATTGTATCCAGAATTTTGATCTGGGATAGCCATTCTGTGTGCTACAGTCCAATCGAACGTCAAGCATAGTGTTTGTAAAACGTGGTAAATGGATTTAGTCAAGATATATTGTCCAAAAAAACAAGAGGAACGGTTAGGCTGCTCGCGATCTACAGATTGGTTCTTGTAACGTGGTATATTAGCAGGGAATTTGGCAGTTTTTTGTTGTAGCCGACCAGAATTTGAATTTATAATTAAAGTGTTGCCTGCCCTTGGGACTGAAACCATGTATCCTTTTGTTTTGCATTTATATACCTATAATGAGATCTGTGCCTATGTTTGGCTTAGGGCCTTTTTGCAGAGAAGGGTTTTTTAAAGCGCGTGGACTTTAAGAGTCCGTTTATAGGGAGCGTTTCTGTGCCTCTGATTGGCTATGGGCCCTTTTCAGAGAAGAGGTAAGCGCTGTGGACTTTAGGGGTCCGTTTATAGAGAGCGTTTGTGTGCCTCTGATTGGCTTCGGGCCCTTTTCAGAGAAGAGGTAAGCTCTGTGGACTTTAGGGGCCGTTTATAGAGAGCGTTTGTGTGCCTCTGATTGGCTTCGGGCCCTTTTCAGAGAAGACTTCAGCTCTGTGGACTTTAGGGGTCTGTTTATAGAGAACGTTTATGTGAATCTGTTGGGTTTAGGGCCTTAGAGAAGAGTTAAGCTCTGTGGACCTTGGGGGTCTAGCGAAGTAAACTTTGAGGAAAAGTATAAGTAGAGGCATGTGTACGTGATGAGAGGTGGCTGTATGCATAACAGCGTGGTTATTAATTATTATTTTCAGGTCCAGCCTCCTGACCCGATGATGGCCATTCAGAATAGATTGGCGAAACTTGAGGAGGAGAAAAACCACCAATCCGCGGATGTAATCCTGACCCGCATCAGGATTCTGCTCAACAAGACGGATGCCACATTTAATAAAGACGAAGCTTTTGATTTGTTGATTGAATTGAAAGCGGCAGCAGCCACAGAGAAACATAAGGACCTCCCACACTACCAAGCAGTGTTTATGGCGATGAGGCAAAAGGTGGCAGTACCGGCGAGTCAGTTCAGTCAGAAAATACCTAGCTGCTCTCCTGGGAGATAAACACCAAGAGAAGGTACTAGATATCTTGTCCAAGGTGGATAAGGGCCTAAAGCTGGATGGAGAGTTAGCGGGGCGTCACAGTCGACAACAAGAACCCAGGCAGAGCGGGTCGTCGAAGAGGAGCATGCGTTGCTTTTATTGTGACGCAGTAGGCCATCTACAGAATAGATGTTTCAAAAGGAAACGGGATTTAGATCGTGCGGGACACGATCCCGACGAACCCGAAGACAGAAAGCCGCGTCGACACGATCGCAGGGCTTGAGTGGAAATCTCGTCATAAGACGTGTATTGAGTAATTAACTATTTATTTTTTGTTATATTTTGGCTTGTTTGGACGCTACCAGATGTATTGAATTTAATTAAAAAAGAAAGAAAGTTAATTGTCGTAATCGAATTGAAATAATTTCGTTTTTCCCTGGATCTCGGTTGGGAACAGCAACCCGCACGGACATATCGTCTCATCGAATGTCACGTGTTCGTTCCGTTCGCGGACGTTGGGGATGCTGTCTCCTGACTGGGGCTCTAGCCTTAACCCGTGTGTTTAAAACTAGTTTTATTGGGTCTTGTTCCTTTCATGTGGGTGAAATCTTGTCTTGGCTTTTTTGTTTTTTTGTTTTTTGTTTTTGTTTTTTGTTTTTTGTTTTTTGTTTTTTTTTTGTTTAGAAGCCCCGTAAAAGAAAGAAGTTATACAACGTTTACAATACCCCTTCATGGGAGACACAAGCTGTTTTTCACCCTGTTCATGATCAGAAGGAAAACGAAACAAGGCGTGTTAGATGGGTTAGGGCAAACGGGAGCCCCAGTCAGGAGACAGTGTTTTCGCGAACACACATTCACGAGGTGCTTGACAATCATCAACCACCTTTGCTCGAGGTTTTGGATTTCCGGGATCCCGATCAGTTTTTAGCGGGGGAGATTCACAGGCATCCCGAAGTATGGTCGGAAATCCTTAAGGGACATCAATACAAAGACATGATCCTTGATTGGCTGCGCAACGGCGTAGACGTGACGGATTTTTCCACACGATTTAAGGGAGTGTTCAGAGGCACACATTATGACACCGTGTTCCCTCCACCAACCGTGCTCAAAAACCTGCAAAATTGCAAGAAATTCACCATGTTCATCACAAATACCTTGGGGGAAAGAATAAAAGCCGGAGCAGTTGGAGTGTGGGGAAGGGTTGGAGAAACAGAACCGCCGCATCTGGTGCTTCCTCTCACAGTAGAACCCACAAAACCCAGGCTATGTTTAGACGCGCGGGTTCTAAATATGTGGATGAAGGATTGCCCGTTTAGTTTGGATCGTTTAACTGACATCAAATCCTACGTATATAAGGGATCGTTTATGACAAAATGTGACGACAAATCGGGCTATGACCACGTGCTGTTAAGTGAGTCGTCCCAGCAATATTTTGGTTTTGAATGGGCAGGCTGGTGGCTAGTGTCCAAAACCCTCCCATTTGGGTGGAAAGAATCAGCTTTCATCTACCAGACCCTGGGTGCGGCTGTCGCTAGTTTCTTCCGAAACATTGGTATTCCATGCTCCATTTATATAGATGATAGATTAACAGGAGAGCTCATAACACACTCAGGTCCATGGTCGGTCCCAGTGGAACAACGCACACAGCAGTTCAGCCTACGCGCTTCCCAGGCAGCTATTTATTTGGTATGCGACGTCCTAGTCAGCTTGGGATATTTTCTCGGCTTTTCCAAGTGCGTATTAACACCCGTAAAACAGCTGGAATATTTGGGTTTTCTAGTAGATTCTACAAGCCTTTAGCATTCCACTACCCAAAGTGGTCAAATTTGCCGAGCTTCGAGAAGCAATTCTCCGTAGGCAGAAAACGGTACCCATGAAAACTCTGCAAAGATTCCAGGGCAAGTGCATCTCATTTTCTATCGCAGTTCCAGCGGCCAAGCTGTACATCAGAAATATTTGCGTAGCCATTGCTTCAGCGCACGACAGCCTAGAAGTTAAGATGACTAAGCCTTTAATAGAGGAGGTGTCACACTGGAGGTTCCTGGACAGTTGGACCGGACATGTTCCTTGGAGAAACGAGAAACATTGGCAGATGACTATAACGAGTGACGCCTCAGGTTCAGGATGGGGTGGGGTGATCCACTTGCCCAAGAAGGAGTTACAGTTAAGAGACTACTGGAATCACAAGG
The DNA here is from genome assembly GCA_033675265.1 of Actinostola sp. cb2023. Taxonomy (NCBI): domain Eukaryota; kingdom Metazoa; phylum Cnidaria; class Anthozoa; order Actiniaria; family Actinostolidae; genus Actinostola; species Actinostola sp. cb2023. The sequence continues at coordinate 140,200 of JAUJYZ010000534.1, forward strand.
AAATCTCTCTCAACATTTCGACCAAGGAGACTTTGGCCTTGGCAAGAATCCTCCAGGCCACGCCGGAGCAGGTGCGGGACTGCAGAATCGATGCGTATACTGACAGCCAGGTCCTGATTGACACGTGGAATAGAGAAGGGAGTAAAAGCCCAGAATTAACGGAAGCCATAAAGGAACTTTTCAAGGTGGTTTCCCAAAGAAACCTGCACTTGGCTTTGCAGCATATCCCAACCCAGTTGAATAAGGCAGATATGCCATCAAGATGTCTATCCAAATTGGATTCTATGCTGTCTCCCAAAGCATGGGCACGAGTACAATCCAACTTTGGGGGAATCCGAGGTCACTCGGTTGATTGGATGGCGCTCGACACCAACGCCCAACAAGATTTCTCTGGTCAACCTCTACCACACTTTACTCCTTTCCCAACGCCAGAGTCGGCAGGTGTTAATCTGTTTGCGCAGTCTCCACAGACCGCGCCAGCAGTGTGGGACAACCCGTATGTTTTCCCACCCTTCAATCTCGTGGGCCCGGTCCTCAGATTTCTGCTGCCTTTCCATATTCCGTTCACAATCATTGTACCCGCACCATCTCCAAAACCAGTTTGGTGGCCAATCCTGAAAGCCGTTTCACATGATTTTTCTAATTTGGGTACCAAAAGCGACAACTCCACAATTTTGTCCCCCTCCAAGCAAGGCATGAGGCCATCGCCATGCCCCACTGACATTTGGATGTTCAGGGTTTACGGTGCATAACGCATCCACGCGGATAACCTATGTTTCCTTGTGTCAACCTACAGCCACTTCCATACGTGCCAAAGTTATTCCAGCCTTCAGTAGCATGCCCGTCTTGCCTCCACCCAAACGATGAAACATTCAATTTCTGTCAAAGATGTGGCTACAAAAGAAAACGAATGATGACCGAACCGTCTCCACCGCTAAAGAAGCTCAAATTCTCGGTGAATGAGGATGAGATAGAACAACGCATTTCTGTGTTATCAAAGTCTAGAAGCGATTTGCCGTACGCCAGACAAAAGTCATCTTTAGAGGCAGAGTTGACCGCGTTCTTGGCCCAGCTCAACTTCCCCAAAGATATTCCTTCGTGTCGTCCCCCGGAGATTATCAAATTTCTTGTGTGGAAGGATAAAACGGGGAGGACAAAAGTACACAACGCTCAATGTAGTTTTCTTGGACACAAAGGCCCCTCGAACTGCGCGTGTGCAATACGCTTGGCTTTTGGAACAGTTGACTCTATGATAGGAAAATTAAGAGCTATTTTCTCACAGAATAATAGAGTAGGCGAGTGGGATCCCATGCTAGGCATCGGCAATCCCGCAAGCGGTTTGGTTATCAAGCAATATTTGTCTAGCGTAAGGTCAGAACAATTACAGGCTAGGGCGACCCCCTCACAAGCAAAACCTCTGCTTTTGCCCCACCTTGAGGTTTTAAGCAAGTTCGTACATGTAGGTCTGGGTGAACCCTGTTTGACACCACCTCAGATCTTTATATTCGCAAGAGATCAAGCATTCTTCAAGGCGTTATTTTTTCCCGGCGATAGGGCGTCGGACCTTGCTCAGGTTAAAACGTCTGAAATACTGCGTCTGCCTGACAACTCGGGTTTCTTATTTAACCACATATGGACTAAAACCCTGCGCAACGGCGATACAAATGTTTTTGCCTTCAAAAGGGGTTCAAACAAACTTGTTTGTCCAGTCGCTGGCATAGAGTTGTACTGTAAGATTGCTGCTGCTATTAATATTGATATAAGTAAAGGCTTCCTGTTTCGAGCGATAACAAAGGAGGGAAAAGTATCCCAACAGCAATTTAGCGCCACCGCGGCTCAAGCTAGGCTGAAAGAATATAGCCAAAAGCTAAAAGCACAATGGCAAGACCAGCATTTCACGTTGCATAGTTTTAGGGGAGGGGCGGCTGTCTCCCTCGCAATGGCGAATGTCCCGCTGCACGAAATAATGGACCATGTCGGGTGGAAAACTAGTACGCAGGCCATGCACTACATAAGATTACGTGAAGTATTAAATCCAGCAGGACCCGCAGCGAAGTTAGCCGATTTAGACCCCGCCTCCTTCGCGCACTTCTTCCAGCGGAATAACCTCGAGGGTTTCACCCCAGCCTTTCCTTCTCGCACGTAGAGCGTCTTGGTACCTTTAAGTAAGTTTTTATACACTCAATAGTTTAGGAAAGCAGTAAATATAATTCGCATTCAAGCTTTGACGTGCCTCAGTGCCTTGATATCAGGGTGAAGGAAGAGAGAGAAGGAGATGGGGGGGGGGGGGGGTGGGGGTGGTGTTGTAAGGTTTGGAAGACTTAGAAGACTTGGGGTGCCTCTTTTAGGTGAAGGTATGTAGTATAACAGATCAAAGGATAGGTGTCTGGCGAAAGCGGAGGGTTGCTCCCATATCTTAACCAACAACAATGACAGCAGGAATAATATAGTACTATTCAAACTCATTTGCATATACTAAATTATGCATGCAAGTCATTATAAAGTCCCAAGGGAATAGACGCTAATATATAAACCACTCCTTGAGTAAGCACGGTCACTTAGGCGGCAAACACGAAACCAACATAACAAGCTTCGAAACCCACCCGCCCTGCCCTTACGATCTGTGTTCGGTGGCTGCTACACGAACGAAAAAACTTCACCTTACCACAACGACTCTCCGCTTCGCCCCTGGCTACAGCGGAGGGTTGCTCCCATATCTTAACCAACAACAATGACAGCAGGAATAATATAGTACTATTATAACACAATTATGATATTTAAAGTCAAATGTTGGGCGTAGTTATGAAATGACAACGTTCTGCGATGCGTTTGAAAACACCATCAACTACGAGAAGTCAAACGATTTATGTGTGGTTTTCATAGACTAAACCCGTGAAACAAAAACTATTAGCTAGTGTGTAATAGTCAAAAGTAAACAAAATAACACAATGGAAATAGTCAAAGTGTACTAATGTGTATTACGCTACTAACTACAGTGATTTTCCTCAGGTCGTGAAATAGATACTAAACTAATAAACATTAGTAGACCCTAATTCCATTGTTTTCTTTTGTGTCTATTTGACTATTATACACTAACTACTAGAAACTGTTTCACGGTCTGAGGAAAATCACTCTATTTCACGGGTTTATGAAAACCACTCTAATTCCTCCATTGATGGTTTGGTTACAGTTATAAATATCCAGCATGCTGCATGTATCCTTGGCAGTTACCTGCTGTTAATGAGGGTTTGTCACGTAATTTCAAAACTCATAGGACAAAAAATGATTATCATAGCTGGAAAGAGCTCGTTGAAGTTAGTAAAAATATGAAGTTTGGAAAAGATCGCTTCACAAATTGCCGGCACCAGCCCGTGATGTACGGTCTGATTGTCTGTTGAATACATAATTAAAAAAACGGGAATGAGATATTGCATTGGAAGAAAACTGGTAACAATCAGCACGTAGTTATGAACTAGTAGTCTTAAACTTACGAATAATAAGAACCGATCGGGGATTTTGACCATTGAATGGGTTCATAACGGGCAGTAGTTTGTGCCTCAGAAAACTTGAGAAAGCATCAGTTACAAATCGTTGTCCCTCGCCTAACAATTCCAAAGCGACGACACCATCGCACGATATCGCAGATACAGCATTATAGTGGGGTCCCCATGTAGAATAACTCAGGTGCTGCACAGAGACCCACATGGGCTATTATCCGTATTGACGAGAGATTCGCTTGTCCTTTTATTGTAAAAAGGTAGAATAATACAAAGCATACTACCGTATTTAATCAATTGGTGCCGCAATAAAACGATAGAAATAATACCTCAAAACTTACAATCCCAGTTTCATCTAAGAAAACCAATTGGCTCGGGTCAAAAATTGACATTTAGGCTTTAAACTGAAGTCTTAAATTTTCATTTCTTCTAGAGGCAATCTGTTGTAACTTTAAATAAAGTATAAATCATGAAAAACCTTTGGTTGGTATTAAACCATACGAAAATCAATCATTTGATTCAGCACTATACTTTCTTACGCGTGAATACAAGCCTGTGGACTGTTCTGCACAAGGTTTGGGCACTGAAAGCAGAGCCTGTTGTGTTTAAGATTCTTAACGCTATTTCGTTCAACTGAATTTGAGGATGCTCTAGAAGACACTCCATGGTAATATATTCATCATGGGGAAAGAGTGTTACGCTCTGACGAGGACGACCGACGACACAAGGCTTAATATCACCACCAGTGTAGAATGTTGTACATGTACGTTGGACTGTTTTTGGACTTAAAATAAATTAGTGCCTATTTCTTCGTATGATTTTGCATAAAACAAATGCTGGAAAACCATTCTCCACCTTACATCGTCCGATAAAGCCCGCGGCATCTTTAACATTCAGTTCTCACAATGTCGTGTAGTTTTGCATCTCAAATTGAAATTCCACGCGAGGAAATTGAATATATAATGAATCACGTGACTTTATTGTAGTATTGTAGTCTTTTCATGGAGAATGTGGACAACGTTTTTGGGAATGACTGTATGTAAAACATTCATATATTACTTACAATGTAGGGACACAGTGTATAGCTCCTCTGGAGGTGAATAGAGATAAACTACAAAGAGCTGATGGATATGTTCAGGATAATGATCTAGTTTATAAGTAAACATCATTAAATATTAAAATAGATGATATACCTTTTAAATATTATGCACAGTGACATCAAATATTACAAGTACCCAAATGCTTTGTCCATTTTCTTTTGTTAGATAATTAACACCAATTGTCTTACTATTCTCCCAAGGTCTTTGAGCTAATTTGAACTCCACGCCATTGTAGTTGCCTCGGAAGCTCTGTGGGTAGAGCACCTGTCATGAAATCGTGGTGTCGTGGGTTTGAAACCCGCTCGAGGCATTTGATTTATTCCGACCATTTGTTCTGTCTATTCCTCATTAGTTTCCATTACTATCCTTATCATAGTTCTTTATCATTCTGGGAGTTGTAGTAAAATGACACAAATATTCTATTGAAGGAGTCCATGCAATAACAAGTGACCTCTGATCATATTCTACATTCACCTTAATTTTCATTGATTTTATTTAAAAAGAGAGTTCAGATTTTGATTATTAGATATTGACACAGGTAGCCCAAACTATCAATAAGATACTCAAAATACAAGAAATCTGGTTAGTTTTACTCAATCGAATAAAAATACTAAAATGCTGAAAAAAGTCACAAAATCTAGTCAGACCTTTTGCTAGGTCTCCTCCTGTAGTTGAATTTTACAAAGAGTCTCTTCTTCTCTTATATGGAATATTACATTGTACAATGCCAATGTTTGGAAACATAAAATATTACTCTTATTAAAATGCAGCCCGGTGTAACATGTAGGTCCAGTGTATACTTACATGAATAGTTATTGTATTACTGTATATTAATATATCATTTGAATTTGTGGGTGAAAGTCCTAGGAAACAAGTACAAAATTGGTGCACTTGTACATGTGGGCTTTGATAATTCTCTGCCAACTTTGGGTTTGATTAAAATCATATACATTCTTAGTTCATCAATCAAAACAACTTATTTTGAAGTTGAATTGTTACATACTGAGGAGTTTTCAAGCATGTTTCGCACTTACGTTGTAAAAAAATCATTCACCCAACTATACATGTAATACCCCCAAAAAACTGCAATACTTTTTACCACTTCACTTTGTTCAGCCATATGGTGTGAGAAATGAGCTTCACATTTTGCCAAAGTTTGACATTTATGACTTGAGTGACTGACTATCTTAGCTTGAATTGAATAAAAAAGTGTACTAATGTGCAAGTTGCATGTATAAGTTGCATGCATGTATAATAAATCATTCATTGACATATAATAATAATAATAATTAATAATAATTATTATTATTAATAATATATTAAGCAAGCAGCGTGCTCTTGTGGTCGTGGCTAACCCTTTGAACCTCGATCAGTCGTCACTGATTAGGACATCCTCTTTCAATTGCAATCCATTATCGACCAAAACAGAAAAAAGTTGGCCCTTGGTGTTATTTTGGCCCACAACAAGGGCCAAAACAGCACTATTATATGAAGACCAAAACGGCTACGGAAAAGCGAATTTGGCCCTTGGTGCTATTTTGGCCCACAACAAGGGCCAAAACAGCATTATTATATGAAGACCAAAACGGCTACGGAAAAGTCAGCTCTATTATATGAAGGCCATTAAGGGCCAACCACATTGCAGTATCCACTTTAACCTCCCTGGGATACTTCATTAATATCACGAAGTCAATTTTTAAACCCACTCAGAAACTGTTCTTCTTGGGCCTTGGTTGCGATTCAAGATTGCTGGTTTTTTCGTTGCCACCCGAGAAAGTCACTAAGTTTGCTACTCTTAGAGAAAGCATCCTGAAAGAGCAATTAGTGCAGGCTACAGTGTTACAGAAACTTATTGAAAAATGCATCTTCTTTAGCTTGACTATACCTTCCGCTAAGCTATTCATGAGGGAAATTAATATCGCCGCAACTAAGGGAAGAGGTCAAAACAATGGCCCAACTAGTGTGAAAAACAAAAAGCTTATCCGAGTTATGGGCCCCCTTCGTACAGAGATTGAATACTGGCGGTTCCTGGATGGCTGGAAGGGACACATCGCACAGAATTACCCATACAAATCGGTCATATCCTTAAAATATGTTGCATTTGAAGGAGCGATAAACGATCCTAATTTAAATCTCAGAGTTTATCCCTAAAGTAGAAAATGTATCGAAAATTTGGTGGGAAAAGCTTTTATTAGGGGCTTATAGTGAAATTCGCGGGTTATTCTCTTAAACTAGAACCCAGTTCCCGCCCGGCCAAACGCTCGCTCCAATGTTAAAATTCCCCTTACTTCGCGGCTTATTTTGTCCGTGGTATAAAAGAAACTGGTGCTTAAATTTCTGTAGATATAGCAATGGAGGCTAGGCTGCAAGGTCAAAGGAAAATGGCAGCAGATGGAAGTGTTTTGAAGCTAAAAATCGTCTCGTAATTTGACATTTTCGACTGCTTCGCTTCGATGGTATAAAACAGAACTTCACGAAAAGTCGCTAGTGAACATTGGTATGGAAGAAAGCTTGATATTGGAAGCAATAGAGCTATGTCGGGGCACCAAAATTCAAGTGTTACAATTGTTGTATTACGCAAGGCTGAGCAACAGGAATCGATCGAACTGCTGGCATGATGAAATCCCATACATTCTAACACTACGGAGACCTGACATTCACCCTGAAAAAGTCGCTAGAGGACGAAAGGATATTTACAATCGATAACTTGGCAAGTAAACATCAGTCGCAAGTATTTTGTATTCCGTTGTTACAATTTATCGTAGATCCCTGGTTCATTTGTAAATGACAGCCTAAACATTGACTTTCTTCGATTTTACTGTAAATTTTACGAAGATCGAGTGGCCGAGTACCGTAATGGGAATGGGTCTAGCATATAATTAGGATAAAATCCCGGATGTGACACAAATTTCTGTGCGATGACATGTACTGGCGAGACGAAAGACACATTGCTATCTCTTTTGGTTGGAAAAGTGCTCTGAAACCAGACTTAAAGAAAGAACATGCTGAAAAACAAGTCGAAAAATATGAAACTCAGCTGACCATAGAAGAAGTACAAGAAATGCTATCTTCCGAAGCAATCATGGCTGACAAAGAGTTTATCCTGAATTAGTTTAAATTTGACACGGTTTTCTTTGTTATTCATAGGGCTTTATCTCCGGTATTGACCGGTTGAACAATAGAATTGAATTGGATTGCTCATTATGAGCAATCCAATTGCTCACCGGGATGTATCCATATACAGCCCTGGGTTGTATATGAATACATCCCGGTGAATTCATAATGAGCACTGAAATGCTATTCTTCATGCTATTCATATAGTATTCATGCTAAATAACACTCCAAAAAATACCAGAAAATGCCTCAGATTGCTTCGTGCGAAAACCTTGTCAAATTTAAACTAAGTCAGATAAATACCTCGAACGTCGGCAATAAGCCTATAAATCCTTCGGGCCTACGGCCCTCGGTATTTATATGGCTTATTGCCTCCCTTCTCGGTATTTATCTCTTACTTACTGCCCATCGAAGGAGCTGGTATCACTATATGATCACAATCGAGCAAGAGATTATCTAATATTTATGATAGTGCACAGTAATGCACAGCATTCAGGCGTCGCTAAAGGAATGCTGGTGTCAGAATTCAAAAACGCAAGATGGAGAAAAGATGACGACAGATATGTCATACTTGTAAAAGACCACAAAACAGGTTTGGAAGGTGCCGCTGCAATTGTTGGAACTGACGAACTTTATCAACTAATGAAGAAGTACTATGAAGTATTTCGTCCAGCTGCAGTCGAAGAGAACAGTGGACAAGACAATGGTTCATTTTTCTTAACACGCACAGGACGTCAGCTTTATAGCAGCCGCATTGCAAGTATTTTCAACAGTCTTGGCCAGCGATATGGACGAACGCATAAGGGTCGTTCGTTCCCAACGAAATTTCGAAAAACAGCGGCCACATTCGTCTCTAAGGACTCTCAAGAAAAACGCGAAGATCTAAGCAGGTTGATGACACATAATCTAGATACAGCTAAAACCTACTACATCGTGGTAGACACCATCGAACGCTCCGTAAATGCTCAGAAAGAATGATCAAAGAAACTTAAGCCAAGAGAAGAAAACAGCAGTGAACGTGCCTTTGATGAGGATGTTGACCAGGAAATCAAGAAAGTATTCAGCAGTGAAATTAAGCAGCGCTCGCTGATTTCCAAGAAAGATGTTGAAAATAAGATAAAGGGAAGTCCATCACTAGTTAATCAAGATGCAGGAAAAATGGTGAGAAGGTTGAGGTATCTTTCTTCCCTTGAACCAATCCCGGAGCTTCCAGAGCTGCCAACAGAAAGATCAAAAGACCGAGTAAATCGATGGAGTGCTTCAATTAAATATGCAGAATCAGAATCAGATGGAGAAGAAACCAATACCATACCACCCTCAGAACACGCTGGGCACATAAGAACCCAAAAATAGCGACTTTTGCATAACTACTACAATTTTAATGCAATCAATATGAAACTTAGCAACTTAACAGTACATGTCAAGACGACAAATCGTGTTTTTTGTTTTTGTTGTTATTTGGCGGGGAAATGACGTCACGAACATGCCACCAAATTTTGAAATTCATAAATACACTAGTTTGATCAAGGCAATCGAAAGAACACATAAAATTAGTGATATAGCTGTAAAAATATCTCAGATATCGTTATTCAATCCAAATATATGTTTTTTGAAATTTGAATTTTCCGCCATTTTGTGCTATTTTTAGTAACAAAATGGCGGATTTTCAAATTTCAAAAAATCATATCATGGCGTCTCGATAAATGCATGTATTGTGATAACATGTGCTATCGCAAGGGATGCTGGGTACCAGATATTTCACAACTTTGCGATTTTTTGACACCGACACAAAAAAAAAACAATTCGCTGTGTTTTTCACCTCGTGCGGCCTACGGTATGGGCACGAGTAATAAAAGGGAATAATAACTTCGCTAACAATATATATGCAAAGGAAGAAAGATGTGAAATAATGAAATCAAGCATTTGTCAAATTATTGGGGATTTTATCGAAATGAAATAGCTTTCCCTAAGGTGTGTGAGTTAGTTTGGGGGAGTTAGATTTGTGAGATAAAGGGATAGGAAGGAAGAGGGGAGAATAGCCTCCCTGGAGGGTCTGTGTGGCTACGCGGAATGGAGGTATCCATCCCATTGAGTCAAGTAGATTGACAATGGGACTTCCTCTGCCCAACTCTAAACCAGTGATCCGTGGAACAATGGCCGGGTTGGATATACTACTAGTTTCACTGCTAAAAACCCCACGAAATACAAGCGTGCGCGATTAATGAGGCTGCTCTCGCTTGGGAATTATCTGTTTTGGATACTTCACATCGCCACGTCCCTTTATCCGCGTATTTAAGGACTGCAATCCCTAATTTCGGGGCATTTTGACGAGTACTCCATCGCATCACTAAAAACTTCTTTCTTTGGTTGTTCCTGGCGTCGCCGGATATGGCTGCTCATCAGAATCCCATCCGCAAGATTGAGCAGGTCTACAGCAAGCACAAAACCTACCTGCAGTTCCTGTACCTAAAGCTGTATCTCAAGCCGCTGCATCTCCATGGCCATTTGCTGTACCTTCAAGCCGATATTCAACCACAACCAGATAATGTCGTCAATAACCTGAATGAGGTACTTATCTTTCTTGCGCGTTCATTCGTTAGTCGTTCTTTGCCCTTTCTCGTCGCTTCTTAGTAGTAATAGTAGTAGTAGTGATAGTAGTAGTAATAGTAATAGCAGCAGCAGCAGCAGCAGCAGCAGCAGCAGCAGCAGCAGCAGCAGCAGCAGCAGCAGCAGCAGCAGCAGCAGCAGCAGCAGCAGCAGCAGCAGCAGCAGCAGCAGCAGCAGCAGCAGCAGCAGCAGCAGCAGCAGCAGCAGCAGTAGGTCTCGAACAGTACAGACGAGGGCTATATAGTAGAATCACCGATGTTGATGTGCGAGATAATGTATCACCTTTCAGAAAACGCGATGACAAGTGAATAATTACTGTATTGGATGCATTGCACAAAAGCTTGTTGACTGGCATCCATCGAAGAATATCGACAGTGGGGAGACTATGCACAGCTTTCGCAGTGGGTGTGCCATCGCGTTATCCTTCCTTGGTGTTTCCTCTGACGACGTTGCGAGACATATAGGCTGGTGCTCTTCTGAAATGCTAGAATATTACGCCCAGACCGGGAAGATTATGAACGCCAGTCATGTGGCCACGACCTTAGCCGACAGCACCGCGGCCACATCAAAATTCAACACACCTGTAGCAGCTACTGCTGGCAGAATTTTCTGCGCCAATAACGACCTCGGAAATCTTTATCTCGCCTTCCGTTGAGAGTGTTTGCTCCATTACGTTTTGATTAAAATCATGGATTCTGTAATAAACCTGTTTAGGAGACTATATGTATTAGCTTGGGACTCCTGTGTAAACAGGCCAAACCGGTTTTTGGGCGTGAAGCCTTGTAGATTCAGTCCAGTAGTTTTCCTTGGGAATTTTAGGTCGGTTCGAGCCTCGTGGGCCATATATGCATTTTGTAGTTCGTTGTGTATTAAATCGTGAATAAACTGGAGTTTCAATCGTCTACCGAACATTTTGGCGACCACGAAGGCTAAAGTTGAATAGTTTTTCGTAATCGTCTTTGTGGGCATTTGTAGTGGAGTCGCCGCCAAAGTTGATTTGTGGAGTTCCTGTCTCGGATTTCTTGAAACCTCAGAAAGTTGCTTCACGTGTGGGGCCGTGTTGTCTGCAGTTTGTGAGTATTATAAATCAGTGTTTGTTTCCGTCAATTTTTAAACAGTACCTAGTGGGCGTGGGCGTTGTCGAATCAGACCTGCCCATCTAGGGTCAAGCTTTTGTGGGGAGGAATCCTTCCTCCAAACTTTGCATAAATTTGCATACATTTTCTTTTTCCATTTTTTTTCAATTTCCATAATGGCAACAAGCGACTTTCGTGTTAGGCGCCCAGACTCTTTGGAGCTAACTTTACCAGCATATTTTCGTCGTCATCATTTGGAAGTTTCAAGGGATGATTTTTGTCGATCTTTATTGAGAACTCTTGGCAATGATTGCAAAAATTCCATTCGTTGTATTCAAAGTGCCAGTAGTGGCAACAGCTTTCGTATTACTTTTAAGCCTGGCAGTGACATTTTGCGTGATAGGCTGCTCCTGGAAGGTTTATATCTGCAGGGCATTTTTTGTTTTTTTCCAAGACTGTGAAGCCCGTTATCAGGATGTCGCCGTTCTGAACCTTCCGTCAGAAATTCCCGACCACATTGTGTCTGATTTTTTTCGGTGGCTTTGGGACTGTTCGCAAAGTCTACAGAACTCTTGATAACAGGGGTATTGAGACAGGCGACCGTAGGATTCTCATACAACTCAAGAATCACATCCCAAATCTTGTTTATATTGGAATCTATAATGCTTTGGTAAAATACCCAAAACAACCCCTTTGCTGCTTCCATTGTAACTGGTGGGTCCACACCAACCATTCCTGTCCTCTTGCTGGAGCCTGCCGCTACTGTGGGGAGAAGCACAAAGAAGATGAATGTTCTGTTGGCTATATCCCTCCTGACTGTTTTCCTCTTTCTGGTGCGGTTCCTGATTTCGCCAGGAACATTGTGCATCCTTCGTCCTTAACCGGTGCTTCACAAACTGCGTCTCAAGTGAGTTCTGTTGCTACTTCTGGGTCAGGTCCCGCTGCTTCTGCCTGTCTCGAATTATCTCAGCTTTTTGGTTATACCTCCGACATGTCCGAAGGGTCGATTGATGATGGGGAGCTGACCTCACAGAGTACTCAGAGTACCGATGGGGCGTCCCAGCCTTCTGGTACCCTTCAGCTCTTTTCCCAGAGTCAGCCTCCTACCCAAGAAAACTCAAGTGCTTTCACTAATCCAACCGCTGACGACTCTTTGATTGATTGTATTCCTGAAAGTGATACTCTTCCCGTCCAACCGGTTGAGAGTCTATTTCCTAACCCTACTCCTGAGGATTCGCTGAGAAACATTAGTGGATTACAAGTCACCGTTCAGGAGGGGGTTTCTTCTTCTGAGTCCTTGAAATCATCGAATGTTGATGATTCTGTCCCATTAACTGAAGCCATCCGGGTAGTGGTTGATAGAGCAGTTCATAGTAATTTACCGTCTACCGTTCCATCTAGCTATAGTGATGTTGTATCCCAGTCTGTGGCGCATCAACTGTCTTCTTCTTCCTCAACCTTAACCACCCTGAAGAGGTTGGGAGAACCAGCAGAGAAGCCTGGTAAGAAGTCAGCAAAGAAATATTGAAACACAATGCATCCCGTGTCAAACTGCCTTTTTATAATTTTGTTGTCATTTTCGTGTGTTTAATACACATCGTTAACCCGATAATGAAACTTGGACAGTGTTCGTTATGCCCAAAATGGGCAACCTGAAAATTGTTTATACTATGTTGAACCTGTTCTCTGTGTCCAAAATGGACACCCTGAACATTGTTTATGTTATGCTGAATCTGTTCTCTGAGTACAAAAATGGACACCCTGAACATTGTTTATGCTATATTGAATCTGTTCTCTGTGTCCAAAATGGACACCCTGAACACCTCTCTCTATTTACAATGAAAGCTCTGACCGTTAACACAAAGGGCCTGTAACGTCACGTGACTAACTTAAGATTTACATATTACCATGTGCTAGTTCGGCAATGGAGTAAAGTAACTTCACACGACTTTGTCTCGTTTTATACCGTATAACTCACATATCGTTACATGGTGTCAGAAACTTCGAACTTCTCGCGTCTGAGGAGAACAGAAACCGTCAAAATTCAAAAGGAGAAAGGAAAATATCTATAATCTACAAGTCGCAATGCCCGACGACGTAGCACCTGATGTAGCTGCGATTTCACCGCCATTATTCACAAGTAATGTACCAATACCGCCAAAAATGACACTTAAAGGTAATCTAGCGACAAACTGGAAGACATGGAAGCAAATTGGGAGTGCCTACGAGCTAGTAACCAAGCTAAACGAGCAAAATAACCAATATAGAGTCGCCACATTTATCACGTGCATCGGTCAAGACGCCCTTGCAATTCACAATGGCCTGTCGTTTCAGAGTGAAGACGACAAGCAAGACATCACCAAAATCCTAGAGCTATGGGAAAACTACTGTCTAGGTAAGACAAACATTACTTAGGAACGCTACGCATTTAATAATCGTATTCAAGGAGAGAACGAGTCCATAGACATGTATGCATCATCGCTAAGATCTCTGGCGGACACGTGCAACTTTGGCGCGCTAAAAGACGAACTGATCAGAGATCGAATTGTCTGTGGGCTGCGCACAAATGAAATTAGAAAAAAGCTACTTCAAATGCCAGAACTCACACTCGATAAGTGTATGAATATCTGTCAATCAGCCGAAGCAAATGAAAGTTATGTTATGGCGAACCACGACGCACCCCCCCCCCCCCCCCCACAGCCACTCAACTATGTCACAAGAATGAAATCTACAACGTCGCGACGCGTGGAGGCGGAGATGATTAAGAACTGTCGCTTCTGTGGTCAGTCGCATACAAAACAACGTGAAAAATGCGCAGCGTATGGCAAAATATGTAACAAGTGCAAGAAAGACAACCATTTTGCCATTAAATGCCGTCAAGGCAATAATCCAAAACCTCAGAGAAAGCCGTCGAGACCGACAAGGGTCCAACTGAATACATTAAGCACAGATCAATACTCTACATCAGAAGATAGCGAGAACGACATCCTAACCTCTTCAAATGATCCTGAGATAAATTCCATTGAACATACCAAGAATAAAGTCTTTGCATCCATGATAATTGGCAATCAACAAGTTAAAATGCTCGTTGACTATGGCGCATCGTGCAATGTTTTGCCAGTCAAGTTCCTTTCCAAAGGGACAGTTATCAAGAGGTCAAATCAGACACTCTCCATGCATTCAAAGTCAACCATGAAGTCAATTGGAATGTCAACTATTCAGTTGATGAACCCGAAGAATTCTAAAACATATCAAGTGGACTTCACAATTGTCCAAGGTGACTACACACCATTACTTGGCCTTCAGACAGCCACACAGATGAAACTACTGAAAGTATATTCAGAGAATATCCTACTCGTCAGTCAGGATAACAGTAACACACAAACCAAAGAGAGCTGCTAGGACTTTGCAGACGTCTTTGATAATGAACTGGGTTGCATGTCAGGAAAAGTGCATCTGGAAACCGACCCGAACGTCACACCCAACGTCATGCCACCTCGACGAGTACCGGTAGCCGTCAAAGAGAAGTTGAAAGTAGAACTTGACAGGTTAACAAAAAGGAAAGTGATAAGCCCGGTAGAGGAACCAACGGACTGGGTGTCCAGCATGATCGCAGTGATGAAACCAAATGGTACTGTGCGCTTCTGCATCGACCCACAACATTTAAACCAAGCACTCAAAAGATGCCACTACTCCATACCCATCATCGAAGAACTCCTACCAGAATTGACAAAGGCAAGAGTCTTCAGTACAGCTGACCTCAAAGAAGGATTCTTACAAGTGCAGTTGGAAGAAGAATCCAGCAAACTAACAACCTTCCAAACGCTATGGGGCCGATATCGCTGGCACAGGCTGCCTTTTGGAATAGCACCAGCCCCAGAAATCTTTCAGATCAAACTTGATCAAAATCTAGAAGGCCTCAAAGGAACATTCGCAATAGCAGATGATATCCTGATAACTGGTCAAGGAGACACTGACAACCAAGCGAACCAAGACCATGACAATAATCTACAGAGCTTTCTTCACAGATGTCGTGAGAGGAACATAAAGCTTAACAAAGATAAGTTCGACTTCACGTGTGAAGAAGTGTGCTTCATCGGTCACCGTCTTACCAAAGAGGGAATTAAACAAGACCCAAACAAAGTAAACGCCATGAACATGATGCGACCTGAAGATGTACCGGCGGTACAGCGACTTATCGGCATGGTAAAATACTTGTCTAAATTCCTGAGTGATCTCTCTCAGATGTGTGAGCCAATTAGGAAATTGACCCACAAAGATGAACCATGGAACTGGACCGAAAAGCAAGAGCAAGCTTTCCAGAATATCAAAGAAGCAGTTGCATCAGCCCCGATCCTAAAGTACTTCGACGCAACAAAGCCAACAGAAGGAAGCGGAGATGCATCACAACATGGAATCGGTTTTGTACTAACGCAAGAGGATCACCCCATAACCTATGCAAGTCGAGCACTCACAGCAGCAGAACAGAAATACTCACAAATAGAAAAAGAGCTCCTTGCCCAAGTGTTTGGTCTTGAACACAATCACCAGTATGCCTACGGCAGAAAAAAATCACCTTGTTCACAGATCACAATCCTTTGTTGTCCATTTCAAAGAAACCACTATCTGCTACACCAAGAGACTACAACGACTACTGCTTTGCCTGCTATGCTACAGAGCAGGAAGTCAAATGTACCTGGCAGATACCCTATTCAGAGCCTACCAAGACACTACCACTGATGAATTACACAGATCAGAGGTTGAGAAAGAAGTTGAGAGCATACACGCAATCGACTACCTAGCCATATCAGAGCCTCAGTTACATGAGATAAAGGTCGAAACAGCAAAGGACCATACACTACAAACCCTGAAGGACGTCATCTTGAAAGGCTGGCCAGACACAAGAGCCACCGTTCCTACTGAAGTTCAGCAATATTTCAACTTCCGAGACGAGTTAGCCGTACAAGACGGAATTATCTTCAAAGGAACAAGATGCATAGTCCCATCCAGTCTGAGACAGAAGATTAAAGAAAAATTGCATCGCTTGCACATCGGAGTCCAAGGATGCTTAAGAAGAGCCCATGAAGTAGTATACTGGCTTTCAATGAATCAAGAAATCTCGAACTACATTGAACAATGCACGATGGTCAGTTGCTAAGGAAACTGCTCCCAATCACATTGCGTCATCACGTGATGACGCGAAGCCAAGCATCAGCGCTTGTAGCTTTGGAATACATAGAATGACTTATGTATCCCCTCCCTGATAATAAAGCTCTTTCCCTGGCCTCCCATGTGTGGTATATTTTGAAAAGGGGTCTTCTTTAACAGAAGTGACGATCGGGAGGCTCAGAAAAGCTATTGCTTTCTCGAAAACTCAAGTTCAGTGGAGGTACTATTTACGGTAGTTTGGGGTTTAACTAAAGCTGAGAGTGATCCAAGCATTCGTTTTAGGTGTGGAAATTAGCACAAGATAGAAATAAAAGAGTTGAATTCGGAAATTTTCACTTCAGTTGCAATTCGTTTGAGAACAAGCCCAAAATATCGATTTTCCCCTCTCCCCATGCAATTTATATTCGTAATTGTCTGGCAACCCCCTGAAACCTAGGCATTCCGAATTCGAAACACACTTTAGCATCATGGCGTCCAATTCGAGTGAACAGGCGAGCACAACAAGGTAAGAAAACAATGTTTAAACCCCTATTTTGTTCAGCACTTGATTACTTAAGACGCCATATTGGTTCTTGAATGTCACGCGTTTCTTCAACTTGAATGAATTTCTCCATAGACTTAGTTATTTTCCAATTTTAGAGAGATCCGTCTATGTAAGAAAAGTCGTAAATGCGGTAAGGACGACAGTCATAGTGCTAGGTGTGATTCTAAACGGGAGCGGACGAACAGATTTTGGGAGCATTCAAGCTTCAAGGCATCCCTCAAGTACTCAATAAAATGAAGCGTGACTTCAATGATCAAAATGAAAAATATCAGACTGCTATAGCCGAGCCCGTTTAAATTAAATGATAAAGAAGAAGAGCTAATAGAAAGAGAACGAGAATCAAAGGAAGAAATATCTCGCATGGAAAGTATGAAGGATGAATATGCAGTGAGGATAGATCTTTAATTATTTTCAATTTAGTGTGATCAGCTCCATGACAAATCTGACCCAATAGTGATTAAATAACAGATGATTATTAAACTGGAACTAGTATTTTATTATTTTGGAAAGAAAAGTATTCTTCATAATAATTCGAAGCGTATAAATCGCATTTAAATGGCTTGGATCAGGGGTTCGGAATAGTAAATAGTGCAGAATTTTAAAGATGGAATATGATATAATTTGATATACTGAAAGTCTTATTTATTCATTTCCCAGCACAAACTTTGGAGGAGACAAAAGGTCATCAGGAATCTCCAAAAGAAAACTGTCAACCAGCGGAATAGCAAGTTCAAGCTTGTTGCCATAAATCTCTTCTAGCCCACTGTTCATGTTCCCCATGCCCGTAGTTTGGTCGGCGTTTAGCTCGCCTGACTGCATTGATCCATTCTCGCTCAAATGAAAACTTCATTTCGACTTCGTTTCCGGCTTCGTTTACGTTCCAAAACTTTCGTTCCCTCTCTGTTTCCCTGCTTGTCCTTTCAAATCCAATATTACTTTCCTCAAGTCACCCGCTATTTTTGTTGTATAATATACGACAATGGTAATTACCGCTGACGAAACTGAGCCCGCACAAACGGGAGCATATTCCTTAGCAACCGACCATCGTGATGTGACATTTGCAACATGTTCGGAAGTCAATAACCGAAAGAACCACTGATTGTACACGACGTCCCACAGCGACCTTGGCAGAAGATTGGTTGCGATATCTTCACTGTTGAACAGAAGGACTACTTATGTACTGTTGACTATTATTCTGGATAATTTGAAGTTGACAAGCTCGAGAGGAAAACAGCCAAGTCAATCGTTAAAAGACTCAAACGTCATTTCTCGAACCATGGAATCCCTAACGAACTATTCAGCGACAATGGCCCACCTTTCGACTCTCGCGAGTTTAGAGAGTTTGCAAACGACTATGAGTTCACCCTTACCACAAGTTCACCCAACTACCCACAAAGCAACGGCCGTGTCGAAAATGCAGTCAAGACAGCCACGCGACTAATGAAGAAAACAAAGGAGGCAGGAACAGACTTCTACCTCGCCTTGTTGGATTGGAGAAACACACCGACATAAGGAGTTAACAGCTCACCAGCACAACGACTATACGGACGGAGAACAAGGACACTGTTACCCACTTCAGCAACTCTACTGAAACCGAAGATCCCACACAATGTAAGGGACAAGCTACTTGTCAAGAAAGAACTTCAGACAAAGTACTACAACCGTCATACTAGAGAATTGCCACCACTGACTCCAGGTGATCAAGTACGAGTCATCCCCAAGCCCAATGATCGCTCCACGAAGTGGACTAAAGCAGAGGTTGAAGAACAAGTCGATGTAAGGTCATATAACATAAGGACAGAAGATGGACGAGTTTACAGGAGGAATCGCCGACATCTAAGAAAGAGCCCTCCAACAACATTCACCTATCAGCCGTCAGATTGTCTGACTCATACAGCACCTACCAGCAAAGTACCACCAAGTCCAGTCATCGATCCACCACTAATGGAAGCATCAGATGTACCTACAAGACCGACTCCAACCACAGTACCACCAGTGCCCAAACCGCTACATGATGAGATCAGTCCAACTACTCGAATCAGGAGTGGAAGAGAAGTAATAATAATAATAATAATAATTTATTTATATAGCGCTATTTCCTAAAAGTCCAATAGCGCTTTACAATATTTAACTAAATAATTAAAAAGTAATCCTAATTAAACTAAAGTTAAACCACACTTAAAGGACTATGTATTGTCCAAGTAAACTGCATACCAGGACTGATGAACACTGTTGAGTTAACATTTAAGACACGGTACTTTTATTTCTATTAACTTTTCTTTTTTAGACAAGGAAAGGTGTAACGTCACGTGACTAACTTAAGATTTGCATATTACCATGTGCTAGTTCGGCAATGGAGTAAAGTAACTTCACACGACTTTGTCTCTGTCGTTTTATACCGTATAACTCACATATCGTAGCCCCATTAAAAGGGCTGCCTTTCTGTTTTGGCTCACAAGCCTGTCCTGTGATGTCATTTGCTTGCAGGAAACTCATTGCGTGGACCAGGCGGAGCTCGACTCTTGGTTCACCAATTCTGTTTTTAATGCCTTTGGCTCTTTCCAGTCATCAAGATCGGCTGATGTTGCTTTCCTTTTTACGTAAATCTACTGGGTTTAGTGTTCTTGGACAGGTTTCTTGCACTAAAACTGCAAATCTCATCTTATAAGTTTACCGTCTGCACACTTTATGCCCCCAATCATAATCCGCATAAAGCCAATTGTTTTGATGATCTTTCCAGTTTCTTGGATCCTACTGAAGACAATTTAATTTTTGGTGACTTTAACTCTGTGGTAGATCTTGATATCGATAGACAATCTACACGATCGGACCTCCATCCATCATATGACTGTCCTGGAAAGGTCTTTCATATATTCGATTCGTGCCGCCTGATTGATGTATGGAGATATCTTCATCCGACGGCCTTTCAATCTACTTACTCAACCAGTGATGGCCTGGCCCAATCACGGATTGATCTAATTGCTCTTCCGTTACGTTCCGTCCGTCAATCTTTGCACGATCATTCCCTGTCCTCATTCTGACCACTGTGTTGAATGCTGTTGTTACCACTTTTGATTTCCTTCTATTCCCAAAAGAGGCCCTGGTTATTGGAAGTTAAACACCTCTGTTCTTGGTAACCAGGATTATATATTGATCTTGTTACCCGTTTCTGGGTGTCTTGTGGGTGTCCAAGAAAAGAGCATATCGCTCACCTTTGGTCTGGTGGGACCTAGGAAAACGACACATAAAAGAACTTACGATTGCGTACTGTGCCAAGTGTCAGAGAGAGTCCCGTGCGGCGAGAGCCTCTCTTGAAGCAAGGGCCTCTTCTCTCAAAACGCAACTTGGAGGAGATGGTAACAGCTGGGGGAGATGGTAACAGCTGGAAATGATTGATGCATTACTGTTTTCGTCGTGGCCCTTCCATGGCTGCAGCTCCAATCCTTGGTGCAGTGACGAATACCTTTTATAACATATCTAACATATAACGCGCGCTCTGATTGGCTAATAGAGCGTGCACCAATTCTCCATGGATGCACGCTAATGACGTCATGGAAAATCACTTGCCAACTTTGTTGTTCAAATACTGAAATAGTTTCATGAACTGAAAGACGCTTCAAAGAGCGAAATGAACCTCAAAAAAGACAGGAAAACAATGCATTTAAAGGAATTACGCTTTATCATTCTGAGAAGAAGTCAAGTGCCACGGCATATTTCAAATATCGGAGAAAAAGATGTGGAAATTCTGATGTTTTGGTGTTTGTAATGTCGCTTCGTTGTGATTCAACAAGACTCGAGTGAAGCTGCAGGGTTTACCAAAATCAATCTGTAGAAACACTGGCTCAAAATCACCATATTCTGATTCGGTACAGCTCAATGTGGCCATTGAAATGAACTGAGATTGACTACAAGACTACAACACTCGTTCTTCGACTGAGTCCAAACTACACAACTGTAAGTACACAGTCGATGATTGAAGCTTGGGAAACGTGCAAACGTCGAATTCTCAACCATCTCCAAACTAGCAAATGAAAAAGGGATCTCAAAACGTCTACAAGAAATGTTAATGGATTTTCAAAGAGGATTCAATTTGTCCCATCGTTCAAAAACAACCTGTTTCTTTGCCGAAAACTTGCAAATAATGTTAGCTCAAATCGCAAGTACTCAACGGACAACGGTCAAGTACAACAATCAGATGTATTCAAAAACTTTTGTAATCTAAGCTTATTTACTTTAAAAACTTTGTACTTATTTCGATTTCATTCAGAGCTCGAACTAGTATGAATATGACCGAACATGTGGTGTTAATTTGCCGTTTTATAATTAACTTATTGAGCTTTTTCTTTACGTCGGTATGTCTTAAGACTTAACTCATCGCGCGATCGGCCAAGAAAGTTAGTTTTCTAATATAAAATAAACAAATCAGTAATTATCTAACATTTGATTGTGGCTATGTTATAAAAGGATTGGTGAACGCCTAGCGTGCATCTGTTGAGTTTTAGATGCACGCGGGAGGTTGCTAAGCACGAAAGAGGCGTTCACCAATCCTTTAATACACTGACTGTATTTCTAAGTTTCGCCCACAATATGGCGCTCTTTACTGGCCTTTTACCTGGAGGCAGATCTCGTTCATGCATCTGGACCGCAAAGTGAGGGACCATGCGTGGAAGACAGCGCATGGGGTTCTCTATACTGCTGACCGCTTGCGATCCTTTGTCATGGGGGTGGACGCCTCCTGTTTCTGTAATGCCGACGCTGAAACCCCTGCACATTTGTTTTTTCACTGTGCTTTTGTGTCAGGGTTGCTACTCTGGGCTCAGACACTTTTTTGAGGGTCAGTCCTTTGAGTCCTTCCGTTCTGGCTCGCCATCTCTTGTTTGGGTTCAATCGTCATGAACTTGAGATTGCCCCTCCTGTTTTTGTCTATCTCCTTAATCTCATCAAATATTTTGTATGGCTGGCGCGCAATGACTTCCGCTTTAATCAGGTTCAACATGATTCTCATAGAGTCAAATCTAGAGTCATTGCGCGTCTAAATGTTCACCTTGGAGTGTTTTCAAAACGCTTTGTTTCACCCTCTGCACGTCGTCTCTTCCATCGTTTGTGGAATGTGCTGGGCAAATTCTCACCTGATATAAAGACAATTCGTTTCATTTAAATTGTTTTCTTCTTTTCTCGTATTTGCCCCAGAATCTCTTCCTCTAAATGAGATGTCATTATTTTCTCCTTCTGAAAGAGCCATAGTTCTCTTTTTTTAATTTTAAAAACAGATGCGTATAGAGCTTATTATTAAGCTTATTATTCTAGCAAACTCATGAGTGATGAAATGAATCAGGTGTGAGAATTTCCAAACACAAACTGGTGTTCATGAGATCTGTGGCGTGTTTATTAAGATATTATGTAAGTCATTACATACGAGTAAATAAAACAGAACAGATGATAGCCGATAGCTTTTAAAGTTTTGTTTAAATACAAAGGAAACGGAATTTCGAGGACTTACTTGGCGGCGGCTCCTGTTGCTTATAGCTTCTTGTTCCGTCAAAGACTTGCGAAGCCATTTTGGTGGGACTGATCCCGGCAGCAATCGGCGAATGCTTCCTTCAACATGTAAAGATCTCGAGAAGCAGCTCTCCTCAAAGTGATCAAAACAAATTCCAATCTTCCACTTTGGTTGAAATTTGCGCGATGGAGCCTTACAAATCGCTTCCATTTATCGCACTCTGTCTTGTTGACGGGAGACTTGTGAATAGAAATTCCCGATTTTGTGTCGGATTTGTTATTACATCCAAACACGACACAGCGAGTTGGAGGCATTCTTCTGTACGATACGATATGTACAACGACGGTTTTCTATTAGACTTTATCAAAACGATTTCCAAAAACTTTTGTAATTTGACAGCTTTGACATGTATATTAGCCACGAGTGTTGTGATCTGGGTTGCGCTCATGACGTCATGAACCCAACTCGACCCATTCCACTTGAGCCAAAAGCCTGGGCCAACCGTTCAATGGCAGAGTTGAAATGAATCGCAAAATTATCGTACTTCCGTTTGGAATTTCGTTACAAAAATTTCACCATTGGCTCTAAGGACTTTGATCATTATTTCAGCAAATGTTCAGATCATTTCAAAGCGTTACAGAATTACATCTAATTTCGTCTGTGGTTCTTTTTCCTTAAAAGGAAAATCATCGATAGGCTTACCTTACGCCCTACGCCTAAGATGGCGCGATTATGTCGATCGCATCCTAGAAGAACACGGTCGAGAAATAACTATCGATGACGTAACACATTTCGTTACCTTAAGAGCCAGTGCTGCCTCACATCCAGTCTTCGGTAACATCAGTAACGATAAGGAAAGCCACGAATGACGCCCAACTTCAAGAAACTTCGCTGTCGTTGGAGACATAAGCACCACTAATCAGGCAAGCAAAACGATCATCAATAGTAAACTAATGAATACATGCTCTGCACTATCCAAACTCTCCAGTGACCAACAAAAAGTACCTCTTCATTGCATGAAGCAATTCCATCTGGAAACCACTAGATATCTGATTGGTCACTTGGCAATTGACAACAAGTTGCTAAGAGATGTATCCTTCCTGCGACCCGAGCTTAGAAAGAATGAACATGGCACGCAGGCTATCCGAAGGCTTGCTATCATGATGCCGACATCTCTGCAGAAGAGGTTGCCTTGGAAGGTTTATCAAGCAGGACATACCGATGACACATCCAGTACCAGAGTAGATCACTACTGGTCAGAGGTCCTTAAAGAGAAAGACCTTCAAAGCGAATGTAAATACCCTGTCCTCCACAACCTTGTTTTAACAAGTGATAGCAGGCTTTTAAAAAAGCCTGCTATCACTTGCTCCTGACAATGCTGATGTTGATGAAGTCTCTCGGCTAACAAGAGAACTGTGACTGCAGACAGGTGCATTAGGGGACACTGCAATAAATAGTCCATGGCTAAAATATATGATAGCAAGGTTGTCGTGGTAGCTTAAGGCTATCACGTGACTTTAAATGTGACGTAACACGCATAATCATCAAGAAATACTGTATTTTTGCCCTTCAAATTGTCTCGATTTTCCATTATTAGAAATGTTTTTTATTGAACAACTAGCATATTGATAAGTAGATATCTATGCAGGGTTCAAGTTAGACACAAACGTGCACAACTAATTTGCATTTTGTCACGTGACAGTTGCATGATATCCAAAATATCGCTTTTTACTTAATTCATACGTAAAATATTGTGGTCACATGAATGAAATTTCAATAAAAAAATAATTGGAAGAATGTCCACGGTATGAATCTACTCTGTCTATGACTTTTTCTAGGCGACAATTTAAATTTCCGAACTAGAATTCCTTTCCTTAACATGATTCTGTTCTGTTGGGTACCCTGTGGTATATAGAATAAATGACGTTTTTGGCATCTTAAATATTTACTATTCGCGGGTTTTATGATCCACATTACGTTTATATATTAGTCCTTCCCAAGATATAAAATAAATTTTCTGAAAGAAGTACAAATTAATTGCCAAAGCTATAAGATTTAATTTGCCCTGTGGTATACTCATGGGGACTGGGCCCTAGCATCTTGTTTTACCTGTGTAGTGTTGACAGATTTACTAGAAGTGGTTTCTATTAGAATCTGAAAGGCGATACCGGTATGTTCGAGGACTCTGATATTCCACAGTAACGTGGGCTACTTGCCTACAATAAACGCTCCAGCAACGAGCATGTCAACCATCAATGAAGTTCTTAACCAATGTCTTACCATAATGCGCAGCCTCAAACTCACAAGTATAACTTGTGTTTTTGACCAAGCTATCTATTGCAAGGCGCTAGAGATCAAATCGAAGAATGACGACCTGTACAAGCCAATCGTGCTTCGCCACGGCACATTTCATACATTGTCATAAGGAGCTGCAGGTCATCTATATTTGTACGTGCTTACAATTTTTGCAGGCTTCTTTGAATTCTTTAGTGGAGATTAGCGACCGCAGGGTGGGATCATCACAGCAGGAATTAATCCCTAGACAAATAGCTGTGTACTATGTATGTCAACACGTAGGTCACGGTCATGGTCGTACGAGACATGAACGGTAATAGCGTGACAAAACTCAATGGCAAAATGATCTCATTTTTAATCTGAGGATCATTCAATAGCTGGCTATTAGGGTAAATGTGTTCGTTTTACCGGGGTTCACGAGTTATATCGGGGATCTGCTTAGTTCGATCTGTTCCATACATTTTACCGTGTAACTAACAGACAGAGAATGGACAAGCATAAGCAAATTTGAGGATAAGCTTTTTTGGGAGACGCGGCATCATTGGGCCGTACAGGGTAGTGAACATGAAATATTCCACAGGACGACGGGCGATTCACCTGGTAATCCTGCTGCCTTCGGGCGAGACACCTGGAAAGCACGAGGGAATGTTTCATATGATCAAAGAAACACTTTTCACAGGTCTACGGGCGATGCACCTAGTAGTCCTGCTGCTTTCGGGCGAGACACCTGGAAAGCACGAGGAAAAGTCTTACTTGATTTGGGGGTTTACTTAAGTGACGATATAATTATCAAACTTTCCACAAAATTACGGGCGAAACACCTAGTAATTTCGCTACTTTCGGGCGAGTTTCGCACCTGGAAAGTACGAGAAAACGTTCAATGATTATTACAAACATGAATTGGGGGTATCTCTGCCGCTCTGCTTCGTCCATTCCAATATTTTGATCAAAATTCTCCATGCTCAAATTGCCATGAGAATTTTGGCAATGCATGAAAAAGAAAAGTCATACTTACAAGTTGTCATAAATACTAGTACCTTCAAAAATATCGATATTGACCTGTGAGGTCAATTCTGTTCATTTGATGTACAGCATTGGTCATATCAAAATCCTTTATGACCGATAGTTAACGTTCTTGATGTCTTAGCAAACCTGACACCAATCTAAAGGCAGCGACTAACACTTTCTTCTTTTTGCTATCATATTTTTTAACTGATTGAAACTGCTGCCATCACGTGAAATCCTAGACCTCAGAATGATTGTATTTCTTCATTAAAAATTGCATTTTCCTTGAACCTTGATGACTTGCAACATCAGTACGATCTATTAGTAACTTACCAGACCTTTGAATTCTCAAACACTTGAATAAGAGGAACAGAAACTGCTCCAGCACCGATCATAGCGACGAGCCGACGATCAGTCCATAATAAAAGCGCGAAAAGTTGTACGAATATAGCGCCAAAAGAAGACTTCTTCCAAATATGGAATAATCCTTAGTACGTAGTACATTAGATCTGTACATAGGATGTCATCATGTGTAACGCCATGAGTCAAGTGGGATTAACTTTTCAAAACCGCAGCCTATTGTTTATCGCACAGCAGGCTCCGTACAAATAAAGTGGGTCTGCAGCTCGTTATGTACACTCCTCTCCATCATCGGAAAGAGGTTCCAAGATGCAGGGCTCAAGGATTTGTGTATCGAGTCAGGGGTAGTAGCTGAAGGGTCGGTATCTGCTTTAATGGAGGGTCGATGCTATAACAGAGCCGTATGTTTTCACAAGCTGTCCTATGAAGCTTTCATGCGAGTGGCTTGGGCGGGATTTCTGCCGTGGATTGCAAGCCATTACCATCAAGACGCTGATCAGGTTAAGAAAGAACTAGCAGACATCGGAAGTCTTGCTGACGATCTGCAGAAAGAGAGCCACGACCAAGTTATGCACAGCCAGTCATTCAATCTTCTGTTCGAACGCTCCGAAGAATATCTGGAGCACCTTCGCAAAACAAACGGGCCGCTGTCCGCATTCTGGATGTCTTACATTGACATGATAGAATTAATGTTACACATGATTCGTGCGTCACGGGAAGGGAACTGGATGTTGCACCTCGCTTGCGTTCGTCAAATGCTACCATGGTGCTTTGCATATGACAATATTAATTACGCCAGGTATATGTCTGTCTATTACAGTGACATGACAAGCTTACCAGACGAGCACCATATGTTTATGGAAGCGGGCGGATTTTCCGTCCAAATGAGCTCAGACAACCCCTTTGGCCGGATTCCAGTAGATCAAACCATCGAGGAGACCATCAACAAAGACACCCAGTCACCTGGAGGTACGAAAGGGTTTAGCTTGAAGTCAGGTGCGCTAGAGCGCTATTACGGTACATGACAGCAGAGATTAGGACTTTGTTTCTTCGCAAGATACGAGAAATGGCGGGGTATGGTCAAGGAAACAATGATCATGCTGATCTCCAGAAATCGAGAATTGCAAAAGACGAAAAAGATGTACAAGGAATGGTTGACCTAATACTTAACAACTGGATTAATCCATTAGCCGATGCTGACCAGCCCCTTGCGAGCATTTCAACGAGCGCTGTTCCTTCACCTGAAATTGCACGAGACTTGGCCAGAGCATATCTAGTCGGTGAGGCAGCGTATCAAGATTTCAAGAATGAACGCCTAGAGCCTGACAAGCCATCAGCGAAGTTTCACGACCCCCTCAAGAAGCAGAAATTAAAGAGCTTCACCAACCTGTCGAAAACAAAGAGGGTAGCGAAGAGCAAGGGAGATGAAATGGTTCTTCGAGCAGATCGGAATCTATTTGCCCGAATGATTACAATTGCTGAAAGTCGACAGCTGCACATGCAGGATATTCTACAGCATCCCTTGGGCCCCCTACCGTTCTCCTTGGCTGCGAGCAATGGATTGCCACGTAACACGAATAAAGCACAGCTTGGCAGGGAGCTGGAGAAGCTTGCACAGATACCTAGCCCAACTGTGTACTTAATTGATGGCATGGCGCTTGTTGAGAAGTTGAAGGTTGACCAACTTACTTTTGGTGAAATTGCTGACATGGCACTGGCAAGGGTTTTGCGAGAGGGAGGTAACAGCACTCGAATAGACTTCGTATTTGATGTTTACAGGGAGTTGTCAATAAAGTCTGTAGAGAGGGAGCAAAGAGGCGAAGGAGACTCGATAACGTATAAGAACCTTGTTGCTGGACAAAAGATTAAGGAATCCAGAAACTTTTTACAGAATGGACATAGCAAGAACAGCCTGATCAAGTTTATCGTTGACCACTGGAGTAGACCCTCTAGTCGAGCGAAACTACAAGACAATGAACTTTACGCCACATGCGGCAACCCTTTGCTATAAGCTGACTACACATAGTGTCCAAACAGTGGAAGATTTACGATCTGAGCAAGAGGAAGCCGACACCCGTCTCCTTATGCACGCCAAACACGCGTCCAAACCACCAGTAAAGGCCATCGTTGTCTCGTCTGAGGACACGGATGTGCGCATACTCTGTGTCGCTTTCACACATTCCATCACAGTGCCGCTTTACCAGCGATGTGTATTACTAATATTATTAGTAATATTGTTAAGCGCTATTGGTTTTTTAGAAGAAATAACGCTATAAAAATAAAGATTATTATTATTATTATTATTATTATTATCGCAGCATCATGCGAGATATATCGATATTGGAAAGATAGCCAATGCAATTGGAGAGGATGTATGCAAGGCACTTCCAGGACTTCACGTCTTTACAGGCTGTGACTCAGCGCATTTGCAGGCATCGGAAAGGTTAAGCCACTTAAACTACTCCGCAACAAGAAAGAGTTCCAGGGTATGCTTCAAAATATTGGGGAAGAATGGTCGGCATCCGAAGATCTCTGTATTCAGTTGGAATCATTTGTATCTGCCATGTATGGTGCAAAGAAAGGTACAAAGGATATAAATCAGTGTCGATATGCAGTATTCTGTGCCAAGAAGGGCGAAGCAGAATCGCACCAGTTACCGCCGTGCAGGGACCGCTTGCATAAGCATTGCCAACGCGCTAATTATCAGGCTGCTGTGTGAAAAACTATCTTCTAAATAATGAAGTGCCGAGTCCAGTTGTCAAAGGCTGAGTTCTGGAAAGCGATGAAAGCAGTCAATGGCTGGAGATAGAGTGGATGAGTGGGCTGTCTGCACCAAGAGCTGTAATTGAGCTCATGGCTTGCACCTGTAAGAGGTCGTGCGATAGCAATACATGCGATTGCATCCTTAATGGTCTGAAGTGCAGCGATCTGTGTCGTCTCGCGACGTGCTCAAACCAACCGGATCAAGACGAAGATTTCTCCTTGGAAGAAGATGAAGACAATGACCAATACCTGACGCTAGATCTGAATTAATACGTAATCCTCTCCAAGGAGTAAACTGTTGATCAGAATTTCAGTGCCGCTGCAGAGTTCCTGAACTCATAACTACAAACTAGATGTACAACTGTTGCGTTCGTTATATGTGATTGTCTCCAGGCGTGAATAGGCACGGTAAGTAGGCATACTATTGGACTGTAAAGTTGAAAATGCCATCAACCTTAGAACCGACGGTTATTTGTTTTCATAGCTGATCGGTTAGCTGTGTTTAATAAATCCAATGTCGTTACCTGTATGAATCTCCTGTGATGTGATGGCCTCAAAGGAGGGATATGTGCCTGTATCGTGAAGGTCAGTCTCAACAATATATCAATGTATAAATGTCCATACTGGAGGTATGTTTCTTCACCACAGGGTACCAAATCTAAAACAATCAACACTGGCATTTGAAAAAGTTATAATTGAAAGCTTTCTGTGTTATGTATGTGCATCGAAAAGCCATCATATTTTTAGATTAATACAAAATATTTTTTTGGTAAAAAACGTAAAAAACGACTATTCTACCGGAAGTGACGTCATAACATCACAATAAACATTCTGTAGTTTTGTACTTTACTACTCTAACGATAAATTGTGATCTAAGTCTCTAAGGAGCAATTCTACCTCGAACTCATGACTCTATAGTGACAATATATACCTTACCGGGCAATTGCAGTTGGAGTGCAGATTGCACAATTTCAAGCTCACATGACAGCCTTAAGCTACCACGACAACCTTGCTATCATATATTTTTGGAATCTACACATGATCAGCTTTAATTTGATGTATGATAGCCTTTGCCACCTCGAGTGGTACCGAAATCCGACTTGGCTCATGGACTAAAATGGTCTTCGTATTGTCAGGGTGTGTGGAGAGGCACGTCATGTCACAATTACAAAAGGGCTTCTTTGAGCATCCAAAGAGGCCTATAAAGCCCATGCTAAAACGCTTGCAGATGATAAAGAAGACCTCGAAAGGAAAAGATGCCGCCAGGAAAAAGAACAGCAAAGACTTAATGATGCTGAAAAGGAGATGCAGAAGGAAGCAGAGAAGTTAGACAGGACTGAATAGAGTAAACTTGGAAGAGAGAAAAATAATTGAAGAAGTCAGAGAGGGACAACACAGACGAGCTACAAAGTGCCAAAGTACTCTATCAAGAAGCTAAAGACAGACTCTCGGAAGCTATCAAGACCAAAAACTTCAACCATGCAACAATAGCGCAAGGACTACTTGAAGTCGCTGAAAAGAAGATGGAGCATGTGATGGAACAAACCAGAAAATGGTCTAGTAAAAGTGATGATTTGCAGAAAAATAGAAAAAGGTTTCTAGAAGGATATACTAAGCATGTATATGTGTCTGCACCAAAGAAGAAATCATAAATAGCGTATCTAAGACCTTAGTTAATAGCGCAGAGATCGCTTCCTCTGGGAACTTCCTCAAGTTGCACGATGAAAGAGAAGTGGACCTTTGAATTGTTTAATTGAAATTTAATACTGTAAAATGCTTTAGTTCATATTGACATTAACCTCAGTCAGGTGCCAAACCTTCCAGTGCTTGTCTGCTCCCAGACTGGGATCAATGAATGTTGTGTTCCTCAAATGGACGAATAGTTAACATGCTCAACTGACTGGTGACTTGATGATAGATAAATATGTGTGTTGTTACCTTATATACTTGTTGCATACTGTAAGAAAAATGGCGTTTAGCAATACAGAACCATTATTGTTGATATGCATGTGTTGTCATTGCTTAAATAGCCCTATTTGACGATGCGAAACATTGCCAAACTTGTCTATATAACTCCCTATATTTTCCTATATTTCTTTCTTCTGCCCTATATTAGCCGTATATTTTTCCGAAAAATGTCCTATATTTATCCCTATATTTGTGACAATGGGCACTTGAAGCCCTGCCAGGTTGGTGTACTTACACGCTTTCGTCAAGAACCAGTTGCTCTAATGTCTGACGTCAAAGCAATGTTCCACCAGGTCTACCTCTGGCCAAGTGATTGCAATTGCCTGCACTTCCTCTGGTGGCCCAACGGGAACCTAGACGCTAAACCAAGCGAATATCAGATGCTCGTACACTTGTTCGGCAGTGCGTCTTCACTAAGCTGTGTGAACTTCGTGCTGAAACAGACTGCTGAGGACAACAAGTGTGACTTCGACGCTGCGACAGCCCAGACAGTAAGGGAAAACTTCTATGTCGACGCTGTACCAGAAGCAATCGATCTGACTAGACAAGATTGCTGAAAGAATCGAGGAGTGGTTCCAGCAATTGGAATGGCTAACCAAGGTGAGGATTCCCAGATGCTTACGTGAATCAAAGCAGGTTGTCTCAAAACAAGTCATCACTTTTGTCGATGTCTCCTTACTAGCATATGGAACAGTTATATATTTATAATAATAATAATAAGTTCTTATATAGCGCATTTCACATTGTCTCAATGCGCTTTACAACCGATGGAGGACTTTTTCGGGCTGCATATGAAGGCACCTACGGAAGCCGAGCAGCTTACAATCATGAGGAGTTAGTATGTTTGTGTGTTATGCCTCCAATTTGAAGTAGGCTGTTGAACCGGGTAACAATCCACTACTCCTACGAAGAGTTCAACAGGTTCTTTAATGTCCCCCATGAAACAGGTTAGATTAGGGTCGGGAGACAGGACCACAGGTTTAGCGTCCTTATCCGAGAAGACGTGGAGGTCTAACCATTTGCAGATGTAATTACAAAGGCAGCACCTTCTCCTCAAATATTTTAAGACCCTGAGTAATGGTCCGGCCGGGGCTTGAACCATATATTTATTATGCCGCTATGAAGACGACACTGTTACCTGTAGAACTGATAGCTTCTTGAACGCACTAACAAGATTCACAAGTCGTCGAGGAGTCCCAAAGGAGATGGTGAGTGACAATGGGACTAACTTTGTGCGCGCTGTCAACGAACTCAGCAGCTTGTCAACCAACTCGACAAAGATAAAGTACAGCAAGTCACCGTAAACAAGGGAATCAACTGGCAGTTCAACCCACCAGGGGCTCCACATTTCGGAGGAATTCATGAAATCATGGTAAAGGCTGCTAAAAAAGCAATCTACGCAGAGATTAGCAACAGCAGAGTTAATGATGAAGAGCTAATCACTATTTACTTTCCTGATTTTATTCCTTTATCACTCAAAGACATTCAATTTATTGTTTTTATGATTGAAGAAAAGATGTGTTGGACGTTATGTTGTACGACGACAACAGCAGTTCCGACAGTTCCAGTGATGAAGAAGACATCGACCTTCTCGAAACTGCTTTTGTTAGCAAACAGGAGTTTGAGTTAGGAAAGTAATTGAATATAGATGACATGAGCGCCATCGATTGTGAACAAATGGTTAGGTAGCAGTAATGTTGTTCTTTAATGTGTTTGATTTTAGGGGATTTGCTGTTATGTCCCAAGCTTAAGCGTAATTAAGTTTAAATATTGTGGGTATTTCAGATTTCAAAGAGGTGACATGACTCTTCTTCTAGAAGATTTAGGACTACCAGAATGCTACACCGGTCACAAAGGCTCATCATATACGGGAATGGAAGCTCTCATGATCATGCTTCGTCTGTTAACCTATCCATAAAGATGGTCCGATCTTGTCCCTGTATTTGGTAGATCTGAACCTGAGTTAGTATCATTTTTAATACGGTAAAGAAAAGTGATGTCTTCTCGTGTGATCATGCAAATAATGCAGTCATCATATTCCCATTTCATTTTATTTTTTATTTATTTATTTATCATTTTTGCATTTTTCAACAACAAAAACGTTTTGACCCACCCTTCCAAACAACTGAACAAAAATATCATGACCCTAGCACACAATGCTTAAAAATACATACCTAAATTAATTATTATAGGATCTCAACCCCCCCCCCCCCCCCCCCCATTTCTTGTCAGCCTTCCCCAATGAATTATTATTCCACTCTTGCAGTTTTTATTCAAACTAAAATTTTATCTGACTTGATAGTGATCCCCTAACATCTGGACATCTACATGCGTTTCTATTATCTTCTAAGTTCCCTAGATTTAGTATGGCTTGATCCAGCTCTGTTTGCTGATGCTATATACAGAAAAGGAGCTCCACTTAACCAGTGTTGGCGTTTTATAGATGGTACCGCCTGTCCAATTTCTACACCTATTGGAAATCAGCGCATCATGATCAGTGGGCACAAGAGAATTCACTGTTTGAAACTTCAAGCATGTTATTACATGTACAGACCTCAATACCACATTGGTCTGACAGTAGCGATCTTAACTGTAAAGTTCAGCGCCAGTTGAATACCTGACATCACAATGCTTCTCACTAAAGCAGACTAACAGACAAATTGACTAGTTGATTGACTGACTGACAGACAACTACTGACTGGTTGACTGACAGACTGGTTTACTGACTGACCGACTGGTTGACTGACAGACTGGTTTAAAGACTGGCCGATTGGTTGACTGACAGACTGGTTGACTGACAAACAGACTGACCGCCAGGTTGACTGACTGACTGAAAATATTTATCTATTTATAATGAGCTTGTCAAATGTTTGCATGGGTGAGTGAGTGAGTCAGCCACTATATCGCTGTCACAACATTGTTTAATTGGTTTATGATAAGAGATACATTATTTATTATGGGGCACATAAGGGTCACGGCTAAACGAGAACTCACGGCAAAACAGAAAAAGTCTACGGCGACACAGAACAAACTCGGCATATTAAAACAAATTCGCGGCATATTAAAACAAACTCACGGCAGGAATGCTAACTCCACGGCCAAACAAAGCAAAATAGCCATGGCGGAAGTGAAAAAGCACGGCGGAAGTAAATCTCCAAACTCGTACCTTGAGAACGTGCATTAGTTTTGGTCTGCGGAAGGGATTCATGAAAGATTCAACATGCGCATTATTTCCACCTCTCCACGTTCCGACATATTTGTCAAAATGCTTTGTTCGAACTGTGGCTGCAAAGTTGATGATGAAAAGTCAATATTTTGCCAAACTTGTGGTAAAGGTCAGCCAAAACACTTTACAACAAAAGCGCTTACGTACTACTTAGCAATGCGTATATAAGCGCTTTTTCTAGTGAAATTCAATATGGAATAACTTCGTAATCTACTGAAATCTAGTGTATTTATCTGACGACATGGAACCCAAAGTTATCGCGAAACAAGCTGTGCAGATTAGGCCATTTTAGTTTAAAGCCACACGCTCAATTTTGGATGACAGAGACCCCTTATAGACCAATTCATATTTAAAAAGGCATCATGGTTAAGATAAGAGCGATATTACTAAGATTTTAATAGGAAAATGAGCTTTCCTGAAGTTTTTGGGCAATCAAACTAGATTCCAAATTTTAGGACTTGAATTATATATATTTTTGATATTCATATATCTTTTAAAAGTGGGAAAGCCTCTCTTTAGACGGACCTCAACTGCTTGCAGCATAAAATCCTTTGTTGATTTCAAGACCTGGGACAGATGGAAGGCCAGAAAAGAACTCATTTTGAGAAAAGAACTCATTATGAAGGGAAAGGGAAAGGGAAGGGTAAAAAGAAAGCCAAAAACAAGATAATCAAGAAGTTATTATTTCCATTGGATTGATGATATGGGATTTAAATGAAGAGAAGCTGAAAGAGAAAAGAGGAAAAGGTTATCCATTCGAGTAGCGAAAAGTGCAAACTATAAAACATTGCTAAAGACTGCCACGGTAAAACTGCGAGATTACCCCTTTAATGGCTCGTGCTTCGTGGTAATAAGGCTCCTACTATGCGTCTTAAGAGGGAATGTCCACTAATACCAAGCGAAATCAAAAATGATATAGCACGTGTCGAAAAATTAAGACTCTTCATATCTTGTCAAAAAATACCCTATCATAGTCTTAGAAACGTGGTGGAATTTGTTTGTGAAAATTTTTATTTAAACCCGAAACCATTATAAAAATCCTTGACGACCTTGCGTACCTTGAAAACACACGAAAAAATCGCGAGTCATACCTCCTCGTAACGCTATTTCTGCTTCGCATCAGAATAAAGTCCTATTTTGAGCTTGTATAGTCGTGGTCGAAGTGTTTATGAGTAATTTGCATCCAATTATAAATCCGTGGGTTAATTGTAAAGGTCACGGCGAGTCGCCTCCTCAAAATTCTTGTTTTGGAGCAGTTTTTCAAAATAAAGTTTCCCCTCCCGGTAAAATTATATTTTACTTGAAATTATACTTGGTTTTTTGAAAGTAGAAATGCTACCGAAAGCTTGGCGATTTCTTCAGTTGTAAACAAGAGTTGCAACGTCGTATTTAGCTGACCTGAAATGTCAGGGTCCATAAATGTCATAAATATATCAGTGAGTCTAACCTCTTGTTGACG
Source organism: Actinostola sp. cb2023 (assembly GCA_033675265.1). NCBI lineage: Eukaryota > Metazoa > Cnidaria > Anthozoa > Actiniaria > Actinostolidae > Actinostola > Actinostola sp. cb2023. Next base: position 175,883 of record JAUJYZ010000534.1, read on the forward strand.
AACGAATAGTTTCGCAAAAAATTATGCACTGAAGGCAGCCAGAGAGGAGCATTATCGAGTAGCCGTCGCGTTGTTGTGCATTTCTCAAGACCTACAGACTTTGAAAACGTTTCAGGTATGTTTTCGCAGTCAAGTCCTTATAAAATAACGCCATGATTTTCCAAAGGGAAATTAAACTACTACGCATGCTCGCCGCCATGTTGTCCTTGATTTCTGGCCATGATCATCATCAGTTTTGCAGGTGATGGAGTTGGTGGTACTGTTACTTAATCCTGATGGGCCAGGTCTACCCTAGATGGGGAGGTTATCATATTCAGTGCGATTCTGCTTTACTGGTGGCATATTGTCAGGCTCATCACTGTTTCTCCTTTTGTTGATTGATATGTCAGATTGACTATCATCTTCATCATCAACATCAGCTTTTGACATTTTGAAATCTTCACAAATACAAAGAAACAATGTTATTCTTTTGTAGTCTTTCAGAATCCCTTCTCTATATTTCTGAAGGGTGAATAATGTTTTGCATGATCCTGGTAAAAATACAGCTTCCTGTTCATTTTCAAGTAGGAGGAACACCATCTGCATACAAGTCACTGTGAGAGGAGTTAAAGAATGCTGAACAAAGAATTACTAAAGCTGTTCAAAAGGAAGAGTTCAGAGAAGAAATCAGGATACTCGGATCATTTCGAGTATAACGAGAAGACCAATGCGAAGACGCTGTTATGAGTATACTAGTATTAACTAAGATATACCACCCTAGATTGTTCCCACAATGCCTTGTGGGCATGACGTTGTAGTTTTGAATATATTAGTACGCACATGTAACAAGTCCAGATCAAGTACCACATTAAAGATCACAAGTGTAAACTCCATTGACTCTTTCTCTTTGGGATCATAACATGGTACCAGGAGTGTAACCGACAACAACTTGGATCTAATCACAATGGAAATAATAAAGCCTCCTCCAGAACTCGACATTGAGAGTCCTAATCTAGCAGACAGTTGGAAAGAATGGAAAGAATCATGGCAACTATACAAGATATCCAGTGGACTCTCTGAGAAAGAAAACGAAATTATAGTCGCAACATTACAAAGCGTTCTAGGAATTCACTCAAGACGTGTCCTGAAGACACTACCAGGTATTCAAGATAACATAACAGACATATCTGAAGACGGAATACTCACAGCTCTCGAAGGTTACTGTATTCCACTAAAGAATGTAACCTATGAGAGATATGTTTTTCGAATGGCGGTCCAAGAAGAACGTCCGTTCGACATATATCTAACCGAGTTACGAAGACAAGCGGACCTCTGTGAATTTGGTGTTTTGAAAGACTCTCTAATTCGCGACCAGATAGTCATTGGCACGAACAACGCCGCGTTAAGAGAACGGCTTCTACGTGTAGATGATCTGACACTTGAAAAAACTATAAACTCATGTCGAGTATCTGAGAAATCTAAAGAACAATCCAAAGTCTTACCAAATCCATCTATGAGCACAGTGGATAGTATCAAGAAAGCGAGCGTCAACACGATGCGTAATCGAAACCAACCAACCACGTACACTCCACCGAATACCAACGAGGCGATAAGTTCAAAAATCATGAACTGTAAATTCTGCGACCTATCGCACGACAGGGAGGAAATGCCCAGCATGGGCGGCGTGTCTAAAACACGGGTAGCGGGTAGCGAGTAAAGGGTAGCGGGTAAAGGGTAGATACCCACAATCAAACGGGCTGGCAGAACGGCTGTCCAAACAGTGAAGCACATCCTAAAGAAAGCAAAACATGAGGGTAGCGGATAGCTGGTAGCGGGTAGCGTTAAAGTCTGAAAAACCCTCGTGAACAGCTTAAATTCCCGCGAGGACAATTCTGTTTAGAATTTGAGCTAACTTACAATACCGAATACAAATATACATGTAACGTCAGCGTGTTCTCAAAGATCTGACGCCCGAATGAAACTGAACTGGGCATTACTCATCCTGCCCATGAAAGTCGGGAGAGGATACATTATTCGTACACTGAAAAGTGGAAAAGTAAACCTCTGCACCAGATTTTGACAGTACTAAACTTGATCCGCTAACTTCTGCGGAGATTCTGATTGGTCATATAAAAACATGATCCCTCTGTTTTGGAAAGTGGGCGGTCATCAGGCTTGTCATAGTCGTGGATATGGTTACATTATTGCAACAGCAAGATTAGCCACTTTGATTTTGGACTGATTTGGATCTTCAACGCATGCAAGTTGTATACAGAACAGCGATCCCACAAGAACCCACGATCTGCAGTTGTTCAACACGCAACTCTTGGTTTTTATAATGCCTACATTGCTCTGAGAAAACGAAAAACAGACGTCCTTTCGCTTTCCCACGCGTGACACAGTGGGGAGCGATCCGTGAGCTACTCCTGAAATCATGGAATCTTCGTGCTACGAGGTATGGTTAAGTTCACCTTATTTTACTATGAAAATTAAAATGGGTACCGACGCTTCCAGACAAATCAGTTTTAGTGAAATTCAATCGAGTCCAACAAAAAAATTGCTGTTATTGCTGTTATGGCTCAACATTTGATGAGTCAAATGCCCACACTGAAAACGATGAGTATTTGGTCGAGGGACTGTAGAGTGAGGTTTCTTCATGTTTTAGTTTATTCTAAAAGTTATATTGATTTATAGCCTGCACCGAAGTAATGAACATCCTTCCATTGTCAGACTACCACAGTCTCAGTTTATATCTCTTATTTTGCGAACAAATTAAAGATGTACTGTTACATGACAACTCAAGCTTTTTCCATACATTATCATACTCACTATTTCGAATCCCCTCTATCTAGAACTCGGGATCTAGAATTTTTTTTAAATTTGTCCCTGTTCGAAATATAAACAAAGTTTTATTGTGATTGAAAAACACGCGCTGCGGGAATTTTCTGGATATATCACTCGACACAAGCATGTTTTCCACAAATGTCATTGTAACGGAGGTTAGTTATGAGTCACTAGCCTGTGAGGATCCATAATAATAATAATAGTAAATAATAATAATAATATATGATAATAATAATAATAATAGTAAATAATAATAATAATAAATAATAGTAAATAATTACAATAATAATAATAGTAAATAATAATAATAATAATAACAATAACTAATAATAATAATAATAATAGTAAATAATAATAATAATAATAATAATAATAATAATAATAATAATAATAATAATAATAATAATAATAATAATAATAATAATAATAATAATAATAATAATAATAATAATAATAATAATAATAAGGTAATTTATCGCTTGGTAATAGTTAGTAATATAGTTCGTAAGGTTTCATCAAGCGTAAAAAGACCGCTCAGAAAAATACTGAGCCCAGACGGGAATTGATTTACGCTTGATGAAACCATACGAACTACACTAGTTACTACTACTACTACTACTAATAATAAATGGCTTTATTAACAGCATTTCCACACAAAATGGCTCTTAATGTTAGATATAATACTATAACACCATGATAGGAACTGACTGAATATAACAGCAACTACGATATTTTTCATTAGGAATTTTCTTTTGCCCGAAGTGAAGGTAGTGATGAAGAAGGCTCAGTTGACGCTATTGATGAAGAAGGCTCAGTTGACGCTATTGACGATGAAGGCTCAGTTGACGCTATTGATGAAGAAGGCTCAGTTGACGCTATTGATGAAGAAGGTTCAGATCCGGTGGAAGTTCCTGTCTCATATAACGACATTGAAATTATTGGCGTAAAGAAATATGAGACTGTCCCCATGATCGATATAGAGGATCGATGTGCAAATAAAGAATCGAGTGATAGTGATGACGGAAGTAGTGGAGAACAAAGCGATCACTGCAGCATCCATGTGGACATCAGTGGAAATCCTTTCAAAAGGTAAGAGGAAATAATGGACATTCGAAATATTCGAAATAGTTTAGACGATCTGGTATTCATGATCAGCATTAATACCACAATTTCATGTCCATACGCCACTTTCATAATAGCCGCTGCTATAATTATCTTAAAAGTTGCAATTTTGTTTTCAGAAAAATAATTATTTGATATGATAGACTATGTCCATCTAAATAAAGTGAATTTTGAATTTTGTAACGAAATAAAAAGCAATTGTAAAAATACATCAAAAGCAATGGTTGGGCTGCCTGTGCCTGGGCGCGTCCCACAGGGATCCCAACATCATACGTTTCTACGCACAGGGAGCCCAACATAATACGTATTGCGCGCGCGCTACCACAGGAAACCCATCAAAAAAGACGCTCGCAAACAAATATATTTTTAGTTATTATTAAAGTAGCCTCAGAAGCAATGGTTGGGCTGCCTGTGGTAAACTGTCCTATATGTGTTGCATACCGTAAAGTTCCGAAAGTAGCGAACCCCCCGAAAGTAACAGTAAAAATTGATGCTTGCTAACAAATCTCGAACGTAACGACCCCCCGAAAGTAGCGATCCCCCCGAAAGTAGCGATCCCCCCGAAAGTAGCGATCCCCCCGAAAGTAGCGATCCCCCCGAAAGTAGCGACCCTCCTCTAGAGCGATGATTAGATTAGATGGCGAACAGCACTAGCAAACAACACGTACTGAGAGTCAGGACAGTACTGTTACAATGATAAGCAAATGTAACAAAAGCAATAGTCATAATAAAAAACGTTCTAGATCCTGTGATTATTTGTTTGTTGGTTAAAATACCGTACACGATGTCGTTTAGGTACACGGTCTTGCTTCTAAAAGTTAACGATTTTAGCAACCCGGAAGTAACAGTTATCTAAAGGTTGCTAAATCGGAAAGTAACGACCTCGCTACTTTCGGAACTTTACGGTAGTATAAATACCAGATAGTTTAATTCTTGTGAAATTAGATGCTCACAGATTATAGAAGCTAGAAAAACCTAGTTTAACAAAACACCTTGTGGTGTGAATGGGACATAACTTAACCTTAATCTATTATGAAAGTGGTGTATGCAGATGTCTAAATGATAGCATTTTGCCTCCTATTAATCGATCATTTCTTTTATCTTTCTAATGTGAAACTGAATATTACAGAGGCTTTGAAGAAATCCCCTATTTACATAAGGGTAAACGATCCCTGTCTTTCGAGGACAAAATAAATATTCTCTTACTAGATGTTGACTCCTCAAAATTATGCACCAGAAGACCAAATGGAGTCACAGAAAATGCTTTCTTTGTTGTCGATCGATCACAGCTGAAGAGCTCAAGTGATTGGCTCATTACAGACATCGGTTCCTTTGAAAATCGTGGTTCCAGCGCAAGAGTGTTCACCGTCGCAGGAGGCAAAATTGTGGAAAGCCAAAACATGCGCTCTAAAAGGAATGGAGATACAACACTCGAACAGGGCCAGTACATGGTACGAAATGTCTTCACCCGCCACAAGAAGTATAAGGATTTTGTGAGAACAGCGACAACTATCTCAGATTGCAGCGCAAGCGAGCACCAGCTTGGTATGATCGAATACCGCTTCACAGGTACACATGAACATCACGTTAGCCCCCATAAGAACCCACGATCTGGGAAAGCTTTCGTGCCGACGATACCATCGACGAAAGCTTCTATAAAGGAAAAAGCCAGAACACACAAAGGGCCTTCGAGCACCTCCACCTCAACTTCAACCCCAACCGGCTCAGCCGAAAACAGCCCGGACTACCACACTTCCCGACTCCCAGAATTCCAGACTTCCGGACTTCCAGAGTGTGTACGTGGTTCGTGGGTCAATGCAAACACGATCATAGGCCTCCAAGGTATGGCTAATCATCCCAACGACTCTAGAAAGAGAACAGTTATATCTTTAAGTGGACCCACACTCCACACGGTCCAAAGAGATGCGAAAAGCAGGAAGTTTTCTTGTGATGCTAATTGTCCACAGTACAAGGAATTAGCCATCTGTGCACACACAATAGCTGTTGCACACGACCAAGGCCGACTTGAAGAGTTTGTTTAGTCATACACCGTCCCTCTGAATCGGTTGGTACGATCCCAAATACCGGGAGGATCTGGAAGAAAAGATAACGAGAGGGCAAATAAACGTAAAAGGAAAGAATCCCTTCCAAGAGATTTGTCACAATTTGGCAACCGGGTAATGCAAGGCACCTCCAACTCCAACGAGGAATCAGACGAACCATATCAAGTAGTATTCGTCCACAGTACATCGGCGACGACCTGTTATGGTTGCAAAGGACGCGTAAGGGACAAATCATCTTCGCCTGTTCCTCCCGAGCCATATGATCTGTTCGTGCGTCATCGCGAAAGAAGGGTTTTCAATCGTCCTGGCGAAACCAAAATTAGGATAAGTGCAAAGCCTGAGATGGTGTACTATCACCCTTTAAAGGCTTGCACTAGTCTAAATGACCAGGACATGCAAGCCGGGAGGTTGTTTGTGGCCAAGGATGACCAGAGACTATTCAGTGGCGTACATTTGCGACACCTAGCAAAAGAATTTGGCCTCGAGCTGAAGTGAGAAGCGTAAGATAAGAAATAGAGCACATTTCTTTTGAGTGAGAAACCGTACGTAATGTAATGTACTGTAATAATGCTGTGTTCAAAAAGGTTGCTTGAATAAAATGCATATGCGCCTGCGCTTTTTCTGATTGGTTCAAAAGGAAGCCATTTGAGCGTCACGTTATGTAAGATTCAATTTGCTCTAGAAAACAAAGTGCTGTCGTTCGAGAAAATTTTTTTTTCAAAAGTAGTGAAAAAAATGTATTCTTCTTACTATTTTTTATGTAAATATTTGTTGAGATTAGCCATAAGAGTGAAAACAGTTACTCTATTCTAGGAAAACCAACATATGACATAGTGACATTATCATGCATCAGTGTATTAAATTGATACGAATTTTGTACGATTCTTTGTATTCATATGACAACTAAGAAAACTAATTGCGAAGTTGCCATTCATTTCAATAACAGTCCTCATAGCCTCAGTGATTTCAATTTTATTTGTATAGAGGCAATCAGCAATTGTCAAGATATTGAGAATAGCCTACTTACTAGGGAAGCTTATTGGGCCACACAACTTACGTTACGTCCCGATGGTCTCAATAAAAGACAGGAATTTAGGTCTAAACGTAGAATCCATTACAATATTTAAGCGAATATTTCTAGCTTTGTCTTTTCAACAAAGGATTATGTAATACCTCCCTTGGTATGTTTCCTTATTGTTCTTTCTGGTTTCCCTCGGTAGTTAGTTACGTAATCCTTTGTTTTCCCTATAGTATATATAGTCCTTTAGGTAACAACGTTTTTATCTTTTTATCATTTTAAAACTTTTTTACCAATATTATTTATGTACTGAAGAAGGCCGAACGGCCGAAACGTTTATTATACAAGGAACAGTCAGAAGTTGTCTTGAGTCTTCTTTTCTCTTTATATATGCACCTTTAACACTCGATTGCAGAAACGTTGTAGTATACATTTATACAAATATCTAATGAGATACAAGATATCAAAGTGCGAAACATCGCTTATTTTCTTCTAATATTTCTGAAACATCAATTTTAGATTATTACATATGTAAGATATACATTTTTCTTGTTTTAGCAAACGTTTTCGATCATTCGATCAATTTTTATTAATTCATTATATTATATTATATTATATTATATTATTTATATTGCGACAAGACTTTATTACTTAGCGTTACCCGCTACCCTTTACCCGCTACCCTTTACCCACTACCCGTGTGTTAGACACGCCGGCATGGGGAGCAACATGTTACAGTTGCAATGGAAGAAACCACTTCCAAAAAGTATGTAACAGAAGAGAGCAAAGACCACAAAAAGAAGTTCGTGGCATTGAACTAGACGTCGAGACAGATGACGGCAAGGAACTCGATGGCTTGTATATTAATGAAGTCCAAGGTTCTCAAGGATTAAAGACCATTCAAACAAAGTTGATGGTAGAAGACATATCTATTGACTGTAAGTTAGACACTGGAACCGAATGTAACATTTTACATAAGCATGTTGTAGATATATATATTGTCATATCCAACCTACCAGTATGCAGTTTAAGTCATTTGGGGGGCACTCTCTCGATACTGTAGGTAAATGCCACGTTAATTGTAAATTATCTAACTCTACGTCAGAAGAATCCATTCCATTAGAACTTGATGTCACAAGGAACAGAGTTAAGCCACTGCTAGGACTAGAATCGTGCTTAAGTTTAGGCTTAGTAGTTATCAACAATCAGGTTAATCAGAACTACGCTAGTGTTGAAACGGTTCAGCGACCCGAATATTTACTTGATGAGTTTCAAGATGTTTTTAGCGGGCTCGGATGTGTCGAAGGCACGTATGAAATCTAACTTAAAAGTGACGCGTGTCCCGTTATCCAACCTCAGAGAAATGTTCCGTTACGTTTAGTAGATAGACTAAAAACAACTCTAGATAATCTCGAAGGACAGGGTGTTATAGCTAAAGTTGAACAACCAGTAGAATGGTCTAGCAATGTAGTCATAGTAGAAAAAAGGACGGAAGCCGTGTTTAGATGCCCCTCAGCTCAATGAGGTAATTGTGAAAGAAGACTACAGACCACCCTCATTCGAACATGTTTCAAGCACGTTAAATGGATGTAAATTGTTTTTACTGTTGTTGATATGTCAAACTGTTATTGGCATCAGATGTTAACCGAAGAGTCCTCGTATCTATGCACTTTCAATTCACCCGCCGGTCGGTATCGATTCAAACGGATGCCTTTCGCAATTTCATGTGCGAGCGAAGTCGTTCAGAAAATGGTCGAGAAACACTTCAGTGACATTAAAGGAGCCCTACCGATTTACGAAGACATAATTATTGGAGGAAAAACAGAAGCGGAACACGATGAAACCATTCGAAACGTTTACAGTCAAAGGACATGAAGCGTGCCCCTCTATACTGCAATATTCAATTCATTATTGGATTTTTGGTCGTTTCAATCTTGTTTACGAAAACAAAATTAAACTCATATCACGAATTCTGACTGCACTCCGGGATTCAACCAAGTGAAGTGCCATCGTATATTTTTGCATGGTGATTTTAAAGAAAATGTGGTGTAGAGTCATAAAACACAAATTTTAACGATATGTACACGTGCATGATATATATACGCTGCCATCTGTCACGGTGCGAGTACATGGAATCAATGTATAAACAATGTTTACGTGAATTTAGCGTAACTTTCTCTTCCCAGTAAACTGCGACATACTTGAGCTATCTTTTCATAGCTTTCGAGATATACACGTGATAGAGACTCTGATTCTTGAATAGTGGTTTGACATTCTTCCATGTTAAAATGTTTTGACTTCGCGATCATCTCTTGTCAATTTCAGGGGTGGGAACGGTCCACTCTGATTGGTTGATTTGGGTTTAATGGCACTGATGGTATTCCTGTGTAGTTTCTATATATGGAGTTAGAGTTACAGTATTTTTGTTTACATTAACGGAAGAATGAACTGACGAGAACGACAAATAATGAATTTTAAGTCCAATAATGAATTTAATATTGCAGTCTAGGGGGGCACGCTTCATGTCCTTTGACTGTAAAGTCGAGCGAGAGATCGAAACATTAAGCTTAATCGACCCAAAGTTCAATTTCGTGTAAATCGTGTCAAATACATGGGAGAAGTTGTAAGTGAACACGGTTTCTCGGCGGATCCAGATAGTTTCAGCTGTTCATGATATGCCTACTCCCAAATCTAAGAAAGACCTCCAAAGATTAACTATCTAGCAAAGTATATCGCTAACCGGTCGCGTATGCATCAAGAGCCATGACGAGCGTAGAACAGAATTACGCTTAGATCGAAAAAAAGATGTTGGCGATAGTTCATCAGATCACAAACCGTTGGAGAGTATTTTCAAAAAAAACAATGTACAAGATTCCTACTAGATTACAGAAAATGCGTCTTCGCTTGCAAAAATACTGCATACATGTGAACTATGTTGCCGGTAAATTCCTATATGTTGCTGATACCCTATCAAGAGCATTCAATAAGCATAAGCTGCCAAAAAGTGATGCAATTTATGAAGAAATCGAAAACGTAGTACATAGTGTAGTGAAGAATCTACACATCTCGGATAGCAAGCTACTCGAATTACGAGAAATCACAGCCAAAAATGAAGTTTTGCAAACCTTAAGTAGATTTGCTCAAGATGGTTGGCCCACCAACAAACACGAAGTCCCGATGGCTGGGTGCCCATTCTGGAACGTTTGTCACGATATATATCTCACTGACGACATTCTGCTGAAAGACCACCGCCTTGTAATCCCAGCAGAATGGAAAAGTGACATATTGAACAAATTCACTTAGGACACACCGGCATTGAGAAAAGTAAAGCAAAGGCACGCAACACGGTAGTTTGGCGAAGCATGACCAAAGATATCGAAGATTTCGTAGGCAAGTGCAAAGATTGTCTCAAATATCAGTCAGCACAACAAAGGGAGCCATTCCACATGAAGGAAATACCAGAGCTGCCATGGCAAGTCATAGCATCAGATATCGGCGAATACAAAGGTGAAAGCTTCCTCTTTCTCTTTGGGATCATAACACCCCCGGTTGCATTGCATTAACTTTTTACTCAAATGAAAGCCAGTGAAGTCACCGGCCACCAGGGTAGAAATGAATGCTGAACTCCCCTGGCAGTACTCATTTCTGCTGTAGATAATATTTTGAAGAACAAAAATGTGAGTAGCAAATCCCCCACCAAGTCCCCGCATCTGGAAGGTGAAGGGATGAAAGGCAGTGTATTCCACGCCTACGCCTCATATTTTCATTTCAAATTATAAGTAATTGCATATTTGTTTTCAGTGATGATGATCTTAGTGATGCTGGATGTTCTATCACCCAACCCAGTAGTGCATTGATGCAAGCTGCCAGTACTGATTCAGAACAAACCTTTACTGGGCAAGAATAATAAGAATCAACAGTCATTCGAGACTCCTGAGCCAGAGCAAACCTTTACTGGGCAAGAATCGATGGTCACCCATGCTCCTGAACTACACGTAGATCACATTTCAGGACAAGCACGGCGGGCGCGCGCGACCCCCAAATCGGAACGATTCGGTGTCGTAGGCCGCCATATTGGACGTGCGTATTTTGGGAGGACTGGTATCGAATTTACGAACACGAGATATGATGATAGTGATGATGATGATGATATGGATAACTGGTTGGATGGATGGATAGTTAATGGATCACTCTTTACATTTTCTTCCCAGATAAACATGTACCCTTCACCTACAACACCAAGGTCCCATTATACGACACATTTGCGAAGATGATAACATGGAAACGTTCGTTTTTTTTCGGAAAAGAATCGGTTGATTGGATGCGATAGGAAAACGAAACAACTTCGAATTGATACCAAACACGACCACAAACATGGCGGGAAGGTTTGATAACCTGCCGTTTGCACGAATGTCTTCTGTCAAAAACCGTTAATTCTGACTTTTCAGGTTTGGTATTTTTGGACAATACAAGCTGAAATATGTTTTTGTTTTTAGATTTACACTATCGGGCTCCCATTCACATTAATAGAGCTGGTTTGCATGGGGGTCTGTATCAAACTTGCTAATTATTAAAAAAATACCAGCTCTCAGCCTCCTATGCAGGCACCCTTAGTGTTATTGTCAGCGGTTGAGTTTGAACGCATGATATTAAGTTTCATAAAGTATCATATGGCAGATGACACGACAGGACAGCAGAGAACGATTCAGTATTGGAATTGTAAAGTTAAGATTTAAGTCTCGAGCAATAAAACGGACAAGTCTCTGGATAACTACTGGATTGTACTGGATTTCTATACTGTTACACCCCAACCAATCAGCGCCCGGGTTGGGCCATGTAACATTATCATGCAAGGCTTCCCTTGTGTGACAACACTGAGGGTGGCTGCATAGGAGGCTATCACCCCCCCCCCCCCCCCCCCGCCCCCACACATATAATAAGCGACCAGCCCCTTACTAAAGTATGGTTAGTAGTCATATAGTAGTCATTTGGCGTAGGATTGCGGTTGATCTAAAACAGTTATCGGAAAACGGAGACACGCTTTTGAAGTTCATTATCTCGAGAGTCTGCTAGAGTGTTTTTCACAAGCTTAACTTAAATTCCAAGTGCAATCGAACTTTTAGAACGCACTATGGTCGAATTTCACGTATACGCGCCTAACAATTTCTATAATGAAAAATCATAAAAATATGAAAGCATACTCAAACACTACATTTATTCAGCTTTCAGAAAATGTATACTTTCTTGGTAAAATATTGTAAAGCGCGCGTGTTGTCGAAGTCCAAAGACATAGGGGTCCAAAACGTATCCTGATACCTTAAACTCTGGACAGAAGGAAAATCATCGGGAGCTGGGAAAGAACCTCCATGGTTATCATTCCACCAAAAAGTAGAAGAAATTCCTCCCCAGGAAGTGTGTCATCCACCAGCACTTCAAATACTGATGATACAAAAAAGGAATCAAATGGAAATCTCATGGAAATGCTTTTACTCCAAAACCAACAAAGGATGACTGAAGAAAGCAGAAGAACAGAAATGTTCCAGACAATAATGTCCAACAATTGTGCACTGAGAAATCAGGTACAATATTAATGTTGTATATAATGTCTTATAAAGTTGTAATATTGGTGATATTGTAAAATAAAAAGTAAAATATGTATCAGTTTTCAGGCTTTTATAAGTTCAGGGTCCACACTGGAAAGTTTCAACAAAATTCCATGACTTTTCTCATGACGTAATCCAGAATTTGATGATCTAAAATTAAAACTAAAGGTACATATACATGTATGACCAGGAATTATTTGAAAGTACAATGACTCCAGCCTCCATGTTGCTGTGACCTAAAACTTTCTACTGAGACTGAGACAATGACTTTTCCTCGACTTATGAATCTTTTTTGAATTCCATGACTTATCCAGACCTGGAAAACAATATTTGAAATTCTATGACTGTGTGAATTCTGTAGGTTTTGTTATCCTTCAGTTATTTTCAGTGATGATGATCTTAGTGATGCTGGATGTTCTATCACCCAACCCAGTAGTGCATTGATGCAAGCTGCCAGTACTGATTCAGAACAAACCTTTACTGGGCAAGATTCAACAGTCACTCAGACTCCTGAGCCAGAGCAAACCTTTACTGGTCAAGAATCGATGGTCACCCATGCTCCTGAACCACACGTAGGTCACATTTCAGGACAAGAAGCAACTGTCATTCAAGTTCCTGAGCCAGGTCAAACCTCCAGACAAGAATCAACTGTCACACAAGCCTCCGAGCCAGAGAAAAGCTCTTCTACAGGAGAGTTGCTTACTCAAGCTCCTGAAGAAAAGTTCCTTTTCATAAAAGTTCATCATCCAAATGTCAAGAATGATATGATACGTGTATTTAAAGATTGAGTGTACACTCAAAGCAATAGTCATTGACAGTATTGGCAATGAGGAAAGAAGAACTGGTATTGGAGTGCTAAAATATATTTTCAGTATTTTCTGGAAAGACATGACTCACTTCTCATTGGCGAGAGTGAACGTGTTCCCTTTGCCAGACATGATTATCATATGGCTCATTGGGAGGCAGTTGCCAGAATCTTTGTTAAATGCTATGTAACCTGCCAGTATATGCCAATTCTGTTGTCAAAGACATTCCTGTCATATGTCTTATTTGGTGAAACAGCAATTAGTGGTCAAGCCTTAATCCAGTCATTCAAACAGTATATTTCAGAGGATGAGAAGAAAGTCATTGACAAATGTATGTCAGGTGACTTTGATTTCGATAATAAAGAGTAGTATGATGAGCTTTTTCCTTTCATTGTACTGGGGTACCTGACTTTGATTAGTCTACAAACTATTTTCAGGCATTCCAACACCTAACTATCTGCACAATTCTACCCTATGTATTAAAATGATTGTAAAAAAACGGTGTAAATGGAATAAAAATCTGAAAATCTGAAACAAATCAGATAATGGGTAACTTTGACTGCAGAACAGGCTGATCTCCGGTGTAATAAGCACAGCTGACGTCATGACGTTCAGGCAATTTTTCGTTTTATTAAACTGATTAATAAATAAATAAAATAAAAGTGTTCCTTGTCTCCCGCATTGACGCAACGCCGGTCGTACATGAGGTTCTCGTGGTTCAGTACTGGTTCTCGTGGTTCTTCTGGTTCTCGTAGTTCTACTGGGTTCTCGTGGTTCTTCTGGTTCTCCGCGTAGTTCTACTGGGTTCTCGTGGTTCTTCTGGTTCTCGTGGTTCTCGTAGTTCTTCTGGTTCTCGTAGTTCTCGTGGTTCTTCTGGTTCTCGTAGTTCTCGTAGTTCTTCTGGTTCTCGTAGTTCTCGTGGTTCTTCTGGTTCTCGTAGTTCTACTGGGTTCTCGTGGTTCTCGTAGTTCTCGTGGTTCTTCTGGTTCTCGTAGTTCTACTAGTTCTACTGGGTTCTCGTGGTTCTCGTAGTTCTCGTGGTTCTTCTGGTTCTCGTGGTTCTTCTGGTTCTCGTGGTTCTACTGGGTTCTCGTGGTTCTCGTAGTTCTCGTGGTTCTTCTGGTTCTCGTGGTTCTTCTGGTTCTCGTAGTTCTACTGGGTTCTCGTGGTTCTCCGCGTAGTTCTACTGGGTTCTCGTGGTTCTTCTGGTTCTCGTGGTTCTCGTAGTTCTTCTGGTTTTCGTAGTTCTCGTGGTTCTTCTGGTTCTCGTAGTTCTCGTAGTTCTTCTGGTTCTCGTAGTTCTCGTGGTTCTTCTGGTTCTCGTAGTTCTACTGGGTTCTCGTGGTTCTCGTAGTTCTCGTGGTTCTTCTGGTTCTCGTAGTTCTACTAGTTCTACTGGGTTCTCGTGGTTCTCGTAGTTCTCGTGGTTCTTCTGGTTCTCGTGGTTCTTCTGGTTCTCGTGGTTCTACTGGGTTCTCGTGGTTCTCGTAGTTCTCGTGGTTCTTCTGGTTCTCGTGGTTCTTCTGGTTCTCGTAGTTCTACTGGGTTCTCGTGGTTCTTCTGGTTCTCCGCGTAGTTCTACTGGGTTCTCGTGGTTCTTCTGGTTCTCGTGGTTCTCGTAGTTCTTCTGGTTCTCGTAGTTCTCGTGGTTCTTCTGGTTCTCGTAGTTCTCGTAGTTCTTCTGGTTCTCGTAGTTCTCGTGGTTCTTCTGGTTCTCGTAGTTCTACTGGGTTCTCGTGGTTCTCGTAGTTCTCGTGGTTCTTCTGGTTCTCGTAGTTCTACTAGTTCTACTGGGTTCTCGTGGTTCTCGTAGTTCTCGTGGTTCTTCTGGTTCTCGTGGTTCTTCTGGTTCTCGTGGTTCTACTGGGTTCTCGTGGTTCTCGTAGTTCTCGTGGTTCTTCTGGTTCTCGTGGTTCTTCTGGTTCTCGTAGTTCTACTGGGTTCTCCTGGTTCTCGTGGTTCTTCTGGTACTATACTCGTCGTGAATTCGGTATAATTCGTGATCAATTCGGTATAATTCGTCGTGAATGCATTCGGTATAATTCGATCCGACATTGGGCTTCCTGTGGATTTCTTATTAGTGATCAGCGGCTTTGCCCCACTTTCCCGCGGATTCTACTCGCTTTGCTCTTGTTGTTATACAAAAATGTACATATCCTCTTGACTTGTTTATAGCTTACCAAATTGTTTGACAATGAGTGGCGAATGTGAGATTCGGTCCTTAAATGATGTCCAACACAGACTAGGAGAAGTCATCTTTCCATTCGATGATGTAGTTCCAGAAATGACAAAGGAATGGTTTGGTGTATATTCAGCAAGCCACGGAACGACGCGGGAACTGCTCCTTCTCAGTGCACTAACATCCACCAGTGCATTGATTGGAAAAACGACACTGAAAGTATTCAGTACATATGAAGAAAGGGGTAACCTTTTCATAATTGCCGTTGCCCCTTCTGGTTCGGGAAAGTCTCCTGCATGCCATCTTGGATGCATAAACCCGATCGTCGAGCACCTCGAAAGAAAGATAGTGATGGATGTAACATCAACAAGTGGCCTTTTTAACCACTTCGTCTCTGGAGTTACGGTGCCAATTCTTTGCTTGGACGAAGCCCACTCCTTCCTTACAAAAATCTCGTATCCATCCAAGTCCTCTCAGGTCGAGTTGACAATGGAGAGACTGTGTAAATGCTTTGACGGTGACTGCTGGTACGTACTCAAAGGAAATAAAGGTAAAAGAACCGGTGTCACCTCTGCGAGTATGTCACTATTGGCCTTCACAACGCCAAAGCAATTGTTGGAGAAAGCGTGGCCTAGAATAATAAATGCAGAGAATGGCATGGCGGAGAGAATACTTTTGATGTACCAGAAGAGAGTTGAAAGGGACTTGGAAGAACTGCCGGCACTCTGCGAACAGTTGGAAGATCTTCCGTTGAAATCACTAAATGGTGTCTTTGAAAACATATTCACAGAGCACAACAACGACGAGCAAATAAAGTATTCCCTGAGCGCAAGTGCCCGCGATGCTTTCTTCAAATTTGCAAAGCCACAGGAGAACATCACACCATCGGCATCACAAGGTTCTAGTTCTGGCCAAAGTGAAGGGAAATGCCTGAATTCCAAACGTAACAGTCAAGTTCTGAGAATTGCACTGAACATGCACGTTTTGTACAATAGACTCAAGATGTCTTTGAACCACCAGACTGGCCCTACTTCGAGATCAATTGACCTCAATACCCTCAACATGGCAGTCAGTTTGTTGGAGGTACTGGAGACCTACAAGGGCATATCTGAAGCTGTAAGTATATATTTTGCTCAAATACATTTGTCTCAAAGTGGAACTGGTCTATAAATCTATAAAGGTCTTTAAAATAATTAGATTACTTTTGAAGTACATGCATGTAGGCTGAAACCCAACGTATAATCAAAACGCAAAACAAATCCAACATTCATATTATTGTTTTAACAATTGAATAATAATTAAAATTGTTATTAATTTAATATTAACCCAGGAAAGAAAAGAAACACTTGAAACTTGTGTAAACATTTAATGTCGTCATTATTTTCATAGTGTTGCCTATTACAACCAAGTGATCCTGTTGTCAAGGTGGGTGTCAGTGGTGAGGACGTGAAGAGAATAATTCTCCAAATCAAGGGGCAGTTTACCACTGCAAGAAGAGTGTACACCAGCTTTTCGTCTCGAAGCCGACCAAGTGCACAATTTGTTCAGCAGTGCATGGAGGAGCTGTCGAGGGATGGTCTGGGTGCCTTCAAGTGTGTTAAGAAGTTGAAAGTTTTTTACAAGAAGGCTCCCTCTGAAGACCTTAGGGGAGGGCTGTCAAGGCATGGAATCTCCCTTGAAGATTTCACTTCTGTCTTCGAACAGGAGGATAACAGGCTAACATCTCTCAACAGAGATGACATTTTGGAAAACAATCCTAATTTGTAGGATTGTGAAAAAGTGAAAGGGTTTTTAGATGGGAGTATAAGAGAGAGAAACATGTTTGCCTTGTTATTAAAGTACAACTAACCTCTATGAGATTGTTTTAAAAATCTATTCAATATAAGCTGAATAGTTGGTGGGTTCAGTATTTTGTGATTTGAACCTTGCGTTTATGAGTTATAGAGGTTTGAAATCTCAATATGCAAATGTGATGACGTCTACTAAGGAATCATTTATTATACAAAAACGCCCTTGTGCTGATTATTGACATTTGAAAACTTACAGAATATTTTCACAGTCTTTATGAATGATTTTATAACTTTTTCACCATTTCAAAAAATAAGTTCTTGAAAAAGTCTAAATAAGTTATGGCAAATTTCTTAGTACCCTCCCCCACAGATCTTTTTAGGTGTTCTTTCCCTCCATCTATAAAGATCTGCGGGGGAGGCTAATTCCTTAGTAGACGTCATCAAATTTGCATATTGAGATTTCAAACCTCTATAACTCATAAACGCAAGGTTCAAATTGCAAAATACAAAATACTGAACCCTCCAACTATTCAGCTTATATTGAATGTATTTTTACAACAAACTCACAGGGGTTACTAGGTGCACTTTAAGTATTATTATAATTATTATACACTCAGTTAATACAAGCGCTTTCAAACTGAAGTGAAAACAATACAGTGAAAATGTATTGTGGATATTTAACAATATTTTGTTACAGTTATTTAAATGAGTGCATTAACATGGGCAGATACAGATGAGATATATTAATTCAGTTAATTAATTAAAATATATTATGTTTGCTCAATCATTGATTTATTATAAGCAGTTGTGAAAGCAAAACTCAAACAGAGCACAAAGAAAGACTATATATATATATTGAACAAAAAAATTATATGGCCACTACTTAGGGCAAAATATGTGCTTTAATTATTGAAATTGATTGATATGTTTTGACATCTAATGAGATTGATGCCAATTATTTTTTTTAATGAAATCACTAGATTCTTATACATGTAACTACCTTATATACGGTAACTATATATTTTATATGAAGAATGAAAACAATCATAAATGTGACAAAATGTAGTATAATCACATCATTATTATTATCAGCATTTACTATTTATATGGTATGATTATTCAAGTGTTATTGTTACAGTGCGACAACACTAACTAAGGCCAGCCAAACAAAGTTCCTCCATGTACATACATGTACTAATACAAAGCAATAGTGACAATATTTAATGTTAAAATAATTATATCTCACCATAGTAATGTAACATCAGGGTTTCAAAACAGAAACATTTATTTGTTTAGAAAATGGGATTGTTTGTGGAAAACTTGGCTAGCCTTGGTTGGTGTAATAGAGGAAATATAAATATTTAATTGTATTGTATATATTGAAATAATATTTTTTTATCTCAAGAATGGTAATGATCATGTTTAACTGTTAAGTGTGATGGATGATAATATACAGTTCTAATATACAGCTACTGGTAGTTCAATGATATTCATTGTTGTGAATAGTGCATTCCAAGACTGAAATGCATTATGGGTCTCAATTGACATATGATAGGTGGGGGGGGGGGGGGGGGGGGGGGGGGATGGTAGACTGACGTGGGGTTATTTTTACTTAAAACATAGCTATAAGGTTATAACGAACACACAAATAACATTGTACATGACATTGTACATGAAAATTTGCAACGTCTCACTTGGTCAAGATAAAGCAGAGGTTTTTTTTTAGTTTATTTAATAACAGGTAAAACTGGAACAATATCATGAACAAATTTTGCTACTGTAAATGCTCTATTAAGACCCCAGGACTTAATTATTTTCAGGCCTTAATAAAGAGGGGGGCTTATTTAAAACTTCAAAAGCTCTTGAGGAGGGCTTTAATATTATAGAGGGTTTAAACAAAAAAATATATATTTTGAGGTCACGTGACCAGGACTTTTGACATCCCCGGGAAGAAGTTAGGGTTGAGGTTAACTCAAAACTAGTAGGGTAACGATTCAGGGTAAGGGTTATCTTTTTAGGGTTAGGGTTAGGGTTAAGTTCTGGAAGCTAGGGTTAGGATTGGGGTTAGGGTTTGGGTTTGGGTTAGTCACGTGACAAGCATCACTCCCCCCATGGATCACCATAGTGGTAGAGCGCATGTGTCACCTTGGGCTTCCTGTGCTTACATGTAGTACGTATTACAAATGGGTCATGATTTAGGGTAGGATATGTGATGTCGGCAGCATCACGTCAGATACATCCAACTTTCGACATTCAGAATAAAATAATAAATTATGACAGTTGTTATGGTAACCAACAAATGGCACCAATAACGGATAAAACGAGTCAAAGCTTACAATGCGTACAGGGCTTACAAAGTTTACAGGCATACAAAGCTTACAAGGCTTACAGGGCTTGTAACCCATGTAAGCCCGTAATCCCGTACGCCTTGTAATCCCTGTAAGCTTTGACTAGTTGTATCCGTTATTGGTGATTGGTGCCATTTGTTGGTTACCATGACAACAGTATGTAAGCCCTGTAAGGGTTTACATTGAGAGCTTACAGCCATCCCTATATCTCACCCGGTAAAACATATTATACTGGGCTCCCTCTGTACATCCCCGCAGGAATCGCCCGTACAAGTGTATCACTTGTGCGGGATGCACACAGGGAGCCCAACATCATCCATTTTTATGCACAGGGAACCCAACAAAAAAGATGCCAATATATTTTTATTTATGTATTTTCTTTTTAGTATCCTATGCCAATGTCCCTTTCTTGGGAGATGAGTAGCTATATAATGTCATTATAAAATGTCTTGTTTATCAAGATATATATAATACATATATATATACATTGTGTATACAAAACAACCTTATTAATTCCATCACACTGTTAATAGCTTATTTACAAAACAAACCAAGGTAAAACAATTATTATTGGACCATTGTTAACATGAGATATTAGCTACAACCAACTACAATGTAAAAATGGCAAATGGTAAAACCAAAAATCAATATTCTTAAATATAAAAATATTGTTTTTGTTTGAATTTTTCAGGTTTTACAATAATATTGTAATATAAATTTGATAAATTGAACAAAACATACAAGTAACCAACAGTTTCTTGAAAAAATGCAGCAAAAATTTACATACGGTACATGTTCATATACATGAACACTACATTTTAAACATGTTCGTGAATAAAAGTAAACAAGTGAATACAATAATATTGATGACTATAATCACTCGCTGGAATTAAGACGGATTTGCTCTTTCATTAAAGTCTCAAATACTTGTTGGCTACTTAAAAAAGTTGTTAGTTTTTGGCATACTTGTCTTTCTGTTTTTTTGCCCAAACAGCGCCTCATACTTGTTGAAGTAACAGTGTCAACCACATGACTGTACTCACGATAAAGAGCCTCTGGTTCAAGTTTGTCACTAGCCAAAAGAGCAAGCATAATCTGCATCAAGACAAGTTCCTCGAACAGTGTCCAGTGAACTGTGGTTGTTCCACCAGCCTTGATTTCAGTGTAAGACTTTCCACTTAACCTTTCCGTTGAACATTCATGATGTCGCCGCTTTCGAGATGAACATGCAATCTGTGCAGTGCCCTGTATTTTTTTTCCTCTAGGGTTACTGCAGTTTACACACTGACAATACATACTGCACCCTACCACATTTTGGAAACATTTACAGCCACTTTTATATTCATGACAGGAAATGATATTCTTATTTTTCCTTTTGGCACCTTTCCCACACCTGCAAGTTATCTGCTGATTTTCACGCTGAGAGGATGAACTTTCTGTCTGTTCCTTATTCTCCTGCTGCAAAGTGCCACATTGTCTAATAGCATCATAATGACCAGCAAAGTTCATGTCATATGCAAGGAATATCGGAGTGTCAGTGAGAATTATGTCTCTTGGGCAAATTGGTATTATTGGAAAGTTTGACATTGTAGTAAATACCACAACTGGGATGTGAAGTGTATTGGAGGCAGCAAGAGGCATTGCATTTCCAAGTTCTGCTGCAAAATAGCCATCTTGTAAAAATGCATTAGCTTCATCTTGATAATCTTGGCCTGAAAGGAGGAAAGGCTCATAGTCTGCGGCATTGGACAGCCATTCATCAACAACAGTTCGTCGTAGTGCAGTTGCCATTTGCTCAATACTACTTGTAGCAACATCAATAATTATTCCTAGATTTTCCAAATGCACTTTTGTTTCATCATGCAATGAGTCACTTGTTAACTGATGCTGTATCATAGTTGCCAAAGATACAAAAAAGCAATTTCCATTTCTAGCAATTTTTAGACGTTCCATGTTGTTCAAAAGAAGAAACGCATCAAGATCTCTCATATTGTTGTTAGCATTCTCTGTGCTCTCAACAGAAGATAAAAGACAAAGTACATTTTTGAGATGTACAAGGTGATTGGCACTTCTTGACACTGAAACTTGACACTTGATATTCTCCAGATGCTTACTTAAAGAACTTAAGTTTGAAGCCTGTTGAATAGCATTGGCAATTCCAACATTGTTCAGAAAGGGTTCACAGTCCTCATATTCACTGTCATTATCATTCTGATCATCAGATGACAAGCCATCACTGGAATTGCATGAATCAGAATGTTCTTGTAGTAAATAGCTGACACACTCAACAGCTTCCTTCGCATCTTTAAGGTTATCGGAAAACTCACAATCTGCTGCCTCCATACTTTCTTGAAAGTTTAGCGATCCACCAAAGTGTTCTTCATTGTCTGACATTGTTGAACCTGGAGTCATAAAATTGTAAGTTTCCACTGGTCGAATATAACTTATCTGTTTTCCTTTGCTTTTAAGTTTTGATAACTTTTTTTCATTCCATCTGTAAAAGAATAACCCCAAGATAGCAATTCCAAGTTCTATACCAATCCTGGAACGTTTGAGAGACTTGTTTAAAGTTCTGTGTAGTGCTTCGTTTCTGTTAGTTCCTCCTGATGGTGGTATTTCAGACAAACAACCTTTTTTGACATGACATTTCAATTTTTCAATCTCATTAATTGCTGAAGATGGTAATAACAGAACAGAATCAATCTCTACATTTGCCCACTGTTTCAAGAAAATCTCAATATTCATCAAAATTATTTCTGGAGCAGGAGTGCACATTGTTCTCTGTTCTCCTATATCTGCAGGATTGCGAATTACTTGCTTAAATCCAAGAATCATATTGCGTCGCATTTGCTTGAGTGTTTTATTACAACCTTTTTTTCTTGGAATCTTCTTTACAACTCTTTGCACGGCATGGAAAATGTCCAACTTTATGGAAATATTTGGGAATATCTTTCTAAGCTTTGAACTCCAAGAACAACAATTGTCCAGGAAAAACATAGAGGGATTTTTGCCCTGATTATGAAGCCTTCTTTCCAAGAGTTTCAAAATATCTTCAATTGAAGAAAACTTTGATCCTTTACAGAGCTTCCAGCTCAACACAATCCCCTCCTCATTCAGAACAATAAAAAGTGTATCGTAGAGCTTTACCCATCTCTTATTGAACCAAAATCCAATATTAGCAGATACCTTAAAAGTATGGTCACAACTTAGCCACTTTTCAGCTGTCATTTGACACATTCTCTGGCATATAAATGTTCTTTAGTCATGTAGTCACGTGCAATAATTGAAGCTATCACTTTTTCTCCTGGCCTTTGAAACGTTTGTTCAAACTCAGGGAATAGAAAGCTGCAAGACTTGGACAATCTCTGGCATGCAGTGATATAATTTTGCCTGCGAGAGCCGTATGCATCATACATGGTCTGTAGCCAGAGCGTCTGAATATCGCTAATTGACATACCAACGTTTGCATGAGTTATTATAAAACTTTGAAGTTCTCTCGTAATTCCCACCTTGTAAAATAACAAGAACGGTACCACAAACAAATTATTTACTTGTGAGAGAATAGACGGATCATGAGCAATAGTTTGGTGTCCTTTACAACAAATGTAGACTCGGCTGACAAGTAAAGCATTATTCGTCAATCCGTGAAGGCGTCGCGGCTGGTCACACGTTGTTTTCCCGTCTTTCCATCTTGTAGCTTTAAGTTCCTGGTTTAATCCATGAGTATCACAACAGTTTGGGACACCACAGTGTCAAAGACGAACAAATGCTCAAAGGATCCCAGATAATAACATCGTCCAGTACATATTCGTCGATATGAACGGATGTCAGGGTTCTCAACTGACAGTCACCTCGGATAATATCACCATGCTGCAAAAGCGATTCACGACAGTTTAAAACGGTTTGAATAAATCTAGAGCTTGCTTCTGATATTGGTGTTTTGTGAGAATAACAGCAAACCCAAAGACTGAAAATCAGTATAAAAAACATAGACATTTTGAAGCCCATTTTTCTGTTTACGTACACTCGACTCAGGCTGCACTCGACTCGTAGTTTTCTGAATTCTTTCTCGTACCCAGACCCCACTCGTCGATTCCACGAATTATACCGAATTGACGACGAGAACTCCACGAGAACCGGGAGAACCACGAGAACCAGGAGAACCACAAGAACCAGGAGAACCACGAGAACCAGGAGAACCACAAGAACCAGAAGAACCACGAGAACTACGAGAACCACAAGAACCACGAGAACCAGAAGAACCACAAGAACCAGGAGAACTACGAGAACCAGAAGAACCAGGAGAACCACAAGAACCAAGTGAACCACGAGAACTACAACGGAACCAAGTGAACCAAGTGAACCAGAAGAACCGACAAGAACCAAGTGAACTACAACGGAACCAAGTGAACCAGGAGAACCACGAGAACTACAACGGAACCAAGTGAACCAAGAGAACTACAAGAACCACGAGAACCGATAATGATATACCCTATTATTAGTATATATTGTATTATTATTATTAGCCGTAGTATTATTAGTATTATTATTATTCACTCACTACTCACTATTCATCTAAAATAATCCATCAATTACAATGTGACGTCAGCTGTGCTTATTACACCGGAGATCAGCCGCAGAACACTCATCACAAGAGACAACATCAAGCAAGTTATCCAAGAGATTCCCCAAAAGGAATTTATTCAGAAAACACAGTACATTACAGAGAGTTGGAAATATATCCTCCAGACCCTTGTACCAGTCTTTCCCAATCCTTCCTTATTGGAAGAAAGCTATTCAGCTTTGAAACCATCAGTACAGAAGATTCTAAGTTCCATTCAGTCTGATCCCACATCAGATAATGCAAGAGAATGCCTCAAGTTCCTGAAGCGATTCATCAAAGGGCTTGACACTCCTTAGAAGATCTCTAACTTTATGAGGTATATAAGTGGTTCTGAGCTTATGATCTTTGATTGCATTGAAGTTACCTTTGCTAAGATGACTGGGTTTACAAGAAGGCCTATTGAACATACATGTAACACAATCTTGGGACTACCTACAACTTACCAGTCATTTCCTGAACTCAGTGAAGAGTTCAATAACATTCTGAACACTGGAAACTGGGAAATTGATATTAATTAAGAAGTGCCTTGGTCTTGGTGGTCTTGACGATTTACGTTGAGCGTAGTTGAGTGCCACGGAGCGTAGGGTTGCTGAAGTTAGATATTTAAGGTCAGGGGGAAGTGTAGGCTCTAGTTTCCAATAGGCCCTCTCAAAGCTCGCTTTGATTTCTATAGAGGATACTTTTCTTGGGAAGGCGAACTTTAAACCTCGACACAGCACCAATTTCTCAAAGAAGGATAATTTATATGAAGAGATGTTGACGATATGGCGATCAACATCAACATTTTTATGGAGTAATCTTGAGATCTTGTTTACATGGCGATTCATTACTTGCTGATGATATTTCTTGCGAAGACGGGTGATCGTCTTGAGGATGCAGATATAACGGAACGAAGAGCAGTTACAGCGGAATTCATCGTAGATGTGATTGATTTCAGACTTTAAATTGGCGTTTTGTTTGAGTTTTGTAGAGAGTTCTTCAGATAGGACATTTCTTTCAAAATTCCTAGAAGATCGTTTCCATCTGTCAATCTTTTCATGGTCAACTCTTGCGACTTGTTGACTTTGTCATCTATCAATTTCTGACCACTGTAACGGCTGAACGTGTTGACCACAGCCGTGAAGAGCCGAGCGAAACCACCACTGGTATCGTCTTGCCCTTTAAAGATCAAAAATCGGCGGATTCTGTGAGAAGACAGTTGAAGGATCTTGGTAACAAAATTGGAAAATTTTTACAACCAGTATTCACAAGCTCGAAACTTGAGGACGACCTTAAGGTCCGTGAAAAGAAGGCTCCGTTAGTCAACTAACAATGCGTTGTTTATCTATACAAATGTGACTCATGTGATATCAGTTATGTTGGCTATACATGCCGACACTTACACCAACGCGTCGACGAGCACAAGACCTCTGCTATTGGTCAGCACATGGCCCAACACAATCTGGACCCGAGGGACCTAAATGAGCACTTCACAGTCCTACGGAAATGCAGGAACAAGCTGGATTGTTTGATATATGAAATGCTCTATATCAAAGAACTAAAATCAAATCTGAATACCCAGTCAGACTCAATTAGGGCCAAGTTGTTTGTTTAACATTCTTGTCACCTTAGAACTTAATATATGTACATATTTTTTGACACTGACATTTACATGATAATGACATCTGACGATG
Organism: Actinostola sp. cb2023; assembly: GCA_033675265.1. NCBI lineage: Eukaryota > Metazoa > Cnidaria > Anthozoa > Actiniaria > Actinostolidae > Actinostola > Actinostola sp. cb2023. The sequence continues at coordinate 201,932 of JAUJYZ010000534.1, forward strand.
TCGAAACGTCGTAACTTATTATCGCTGATTTTTCTTATTCAATGTTTCCCTTGGGACAGTTATCTGATAGTCCCTGTCCCCTACAGGAAATGGGCCATAGTTGTGATACTCTTCAGGGTTAAGGACACTGTCTATTCCTGAAACCATATAACCAAAATACCAGCAGTGTACAACTGTAATGGTGTCATATTTCCCTCTGTTGAGAGTGGATGGTTTTGCCACTGATCAATAAACTCCTGCAGACTCCTGTTTATCCGGGGCAAAAATATGTAATGAAGAGTAAATATGTGTAGGTCATTTAATGGATCAAGTATATCTTCATTATTTAACTCTTCAAAAATCCCAGCAAAAAAGCAGAGCACTCCAGCATAGTAATTATACTCCCTCTTCGAAGTCCCCTTGCATTGAACATGTAACGAGCAACTTCAATATTCTCCATTCCATGGTCACCTCGTACTCGGGAGGGTAATCCATACTTGGAAAGTCCTTTCTCAAACTGCATTTGCACGATTATTATCTGCACAATGTGCATATATTATTAATCTGGAAGCCATCCACACAGCAATGGAAAACCAGCCACCTAATGAGTTTGTGGTTGCCATCAATGTGCCACAACGCATTGGGAGTTGGAACCAAGTACTTCCTCCTGTATGTTAAAGGTTTCCATCTAAGAGCTGTACCCACACTGCGCTGAATGCTAATGCCTTATTGCTAACAAACGTGCAACACTCTTCCAGCTGAAATGCAACTCACGTAAAAACTCGATTTGTTATTTCTCCACAATGAACAAAGGACCATTTTTCATTTTCATAAATGGACAAGAGAAAGATAAGTTCTCAACATTGAACAGTTGACTGTTCAATGTTGCCGAAAAAGTTAAAAAGCTCCTGAACATACGAAAGCGTGGTATTAATCAAAGGCACCCAATGGTGAACTCGTGGATTTTCGGTATGTGACTGACGAGGAACGCCTTGAAGAAGACATTAGGGCATGTTTGAGCATGGAACCAGCACATGTCTTTGCAGTTATCTTTCGTGATCAATGCTGTATGTTTTATATTTCCCTCTGAACATTAATTAAGTAAAATGTATTATTAGTAAAGTTCAATGATTGATTAGCATCGGAAAATCAACACAAAGCTTTGGCATCGTTCAAGACACTGGGATCCCCGTAGGCCCGGCTGTGAGTGTGGATTTCCGGGGGCCGTATCTCGGTTCGTTTCTAGAAGGCCTCCCTTTTCTAGACTACCTTGTTCTTCAAATACTTGCTACAAATATAGATTGATAGTTATTTGAGGGTTGAGGCGTATTTTGTCGGTTAATTTCCGGGATCGGCTGGATTTCGAGTTGTTTTCGCCTGAATTCAAAGAGACGTACGTAGCACAGCAACAACACACAACGGTAAACTTGTTTGAAAATAATAAAAAACAATAAATAATGAAAATCAATACACAAATGCAATAACGCAAATTCAAGTCCAATTCATCTTCAAGTCAGCATGTACATGTAAGCTTATGTAATCTTGATTGTGCTCGAGTCTCTAAGTTTTTGGCCGATTTGGGTAAGGTTCGTAGTCGTTGCTTTCAACTGAAAATCCAGGTTATTTTGTATAATGATTTCTTTACAATGCAAGAGTTTAACTTCAAGTTTGTATACATGTAACTGATAAAAGCTTTCAAGGCTTCCATGTGTCGTAGTTCAGTTAGCGCGGAATATCAGTCTTAGGCATGTTGACATTGAGCGAAACCAGTAGAGTCAGTACTAGTCGTTCTTCTAACAGCTTCCTCACGAATGGAAGGGGTGACGATATCAAGTTTGAAGATCTTCTCGTCTTTGACCACACACTGAACACTCTGACGAGTAAAGAGTGCAAGATTTCCTTAGAAATATTCCACATGAAGCGCCTTCCATCATCATCATGTCTTAGGAAGCCATTTTGGAAATCTGAAGCTTCATGTCTAGTTCCCAGTCTCATGCGGCTAAAAGTTTACAATTTGCCCCCGAGTCAGTGAGTGAGTGACACTTCCGCTTCAAAAGTCCCATCCCAATAACTCGTGGGTGCTTCGCAATCCACGAATTTAAAACGTTTTTACTGTTTGTCTTAGCTGTCCATCGTTCAAGTTTGCCACATCTAATCCAGCAGTATCATCAACTAAAATCGCAGAATCAAAGCAGCAGTTTCCAGCCTAGATTTCGTCAACTCAACGTACTCCTCTGATAGATGATGCTGATATTATTGAAGACCATTGATCTCGGCAAACACTTGCTTTATGGTGGCTCCCGCAAAATGAATGACCGATTTGCCGTATTTTTTAACACGCTCGCATCGCGTCAATTGCGCATGGATTTTATTGTGCTCAACACAAATACTAACTCAACTATTCTGCCTTTGGACGGTGTATTCAAAATTATTATTGTAAGCCGCGTTTGTGAATGCCAGCTGATATTCAAACAACACTATTTTCACTAAAACTGCTGCCAAGCGTTATTCCCTCCTACGATTTTTTTAAACTTCGTGAACGGCCTTTTAGGGTCACTAGTAATGTTCTGACGAGGTAAGAAGGAAGTTGTTCGAGCCGAATTCACGTAACAACCAACAGGTCCAAATATTGACAACAAAAATATGAACTGGTGATTTCAGCTCGATCAATTTCGTCAGAACATTACTAGGGGCCCAAATTTTATGACAAACAAAATGATTTTTCAAAGATCTGAATGTATATTTTGGTATTAGCAAGGAAAAAATATATTCAGAGAATGAATATATATATAAACATGGCATCAAGATAAAAAGTATCATAGGACCTGAAAATAATAATTTTAAATCGGGTTTAATTGTGATAAGGGTTAACGTTGTTAGTACTATCCAGTGGTAAACATACAGTAATGCAATATTTTCTGATATATTATATTTTCAAAGCTCAGATTTCTAAGTTATATATTTTTCGATTTGATCTGATTTAAGCTTACTTATTATTAAATTATTAAATACTAACCTAGCTTTGCCGGTGAAAGTCTGCGATTGAAAAGAAAACATTTTATTTGACTCACTGGACACCGGTCAGATGAAAAAAGTCCCTACCCTACCCTATCTGCCTCTAAAGTCGATCTTGTTAAATCAAAGTTTCATTTGTTTTCCATTTGCATTTGTTTTCCCTTTGTTAGACTGAGCAACACACCTACCATCGGCTAAAAATGATCCTAAATAATGATAACCTATCTAACGAGTACATAAATATAGAAAAATTATATATATATTCATACACAAGGCAACATATACTTTTAAATTAAAATTATAGTTGAATTTTTGAAACGAAAGCGATACCCAGACTTTTTAAATATTTTATAGCGAAATGACCCTATACAACCCTCACTGGTACAAAAGGAGAGGGGGGCTGGTAACGAATGATCTCATTGTGAACACGGAACCCGGCTAAGAATTTGAAACTGAGTTGTTTCCTCACTCGATTGTTTTAATTCTTTAGCTCCATTCTCGATTGCTGTTTGATAAATGTAGAACTGGTTCTCTGTAGACGCCTCTTTGCACTGAAGATTCGCACACAATGGAATTTACAAGAACATCAGAAGCCATGAAAACACTGTTACGATCTGGACAGCTGATCGTTGAATATAAATTTATACGTACAATGGACACTCGATTCCCTAACCTTGGAGGTCAATCAATTATTCTACACGTTACAGACGATTCAGAACGACTTACTATGACTACCAAGCTCTGGTTAAGCCTATTCAGGTTGTTAGATCGAACAATCGACATCTGACAGAAGTTCGATTTGGGCATTTTTCCAAAGTTTGAACGTTTACGTTCTATGCAGAAATATTTTATTGGCGTTTTGTATTGATAAACATTAGTACTTTATCGACACATAGTGAAAGAGCTTGAATCAGGAGCGACGATTTTGAAAAAAGCCCTCAAATTTGGGGTGGTTTGGGATTATGCACAAGGGTCCATATTCTTCCTGATTCCGTTACAATATGAGAAGCAATTTCTTAAAACCAAATTGCCGAAGAAAGTAGAAGGACATAGCTACACGCCCATGCAAAAATTATTGCATTTAGCTTGATGCGGAAGTTGCAAAATCTTGACATTTTGCAAAAATTATTGCATTTAGCTTGATGCGGAAGTTGCAAAATCTTGACATTTTACAGTCTGCTGGACTTCGAAATTGAGCAACGCGATTATTTTAAAAAAATCTAAAAAAATAATTAAATGATTTTCAAAGAAACCGAATCGATATTAGTGATTCCTTATGTCAGGCCTTCAAAATACAGGAGTATAAGAGAAATTCATTTTGATCGTAAAAATTATGGGCGTCTCAGCAATCAGTTGATTCTGACAAATCTATCAAAATAGATAATAAAGTAGATGTAATCAAAGCATTAGAGAAACAAGTCATCATTGATGGCAAAAACTCTATGTATACAGTCATACGAAGAGGTTCGCCTTTGGGTAGAGCACTTAGCTTATGGCGTAGAGCAGCTTCAAAAGTTACCCCGGAGAATGTACTAAGACAACAGTTTATTGGATAAGATGGTATTGATGATGGTGCTCTGGCGCGTGAATGTCTGGCTGCCACAGTTGTGGAAATATGGAAATAATTATTTCCTGAATTGATGGGTACCCAAGACAAGTTTAGCACACCAGACATGACCCCTGCAGCTGTTATGGGATGGCTTACAGGCCAAAGGCACAGATATATAGTCAAAAATAAACCTATCTACATCAAGTTTGATCATGAATGCATGCAGAGGAATACACACCACAGGGTATGTTTCCCTGTTGGGGCATGTGGGAGAAAAATAAAAGTTCCAGTGATACACATGTCTAGCTCAGATGCATTTATATATTTTTACTAGCCTTTTGTAAAAGTCATATCAAGAAATCTGTTCTGTTTTCGGTCTGTTTCCTGTTGTAATCCAAGAAGTCTGGAACCGAGCTTGGCCATTGAATAATAATGACCAAATTAAACATGGCGGACGAAGAGAACGAAATTTCTTCCTTTCAGTCATTTTCATGTGGATTTTTAGCTGTTTATTCAAACGATTTCTCTTGTCTTTGGTTTATCAAATTACTTAGGAACTTTATTTTGCTATGACAGTTTTTTTCTTTGTGGTTTTGCTTCATTACGGACTGAAAAATATGGTTTTCATGGCTCACGAGAAGATCGACGAGACCCACGAACTGTAGCAAAAAAAAATTGTCCTTTAAATTCTTAAGATCTTGATATTTCTTCCAAACCATTTTGGCGGGCTTTTTTAAAAGCTTTTTTAAAAGCTCCTTATTATATTATGCCTGACCATGATCTGGACAATTTGGTCAGACAAGAACAAAATGCTTTTCCACAGACTGGGGAAACAAACTTGATGGCAGGATTAAGGCAACGAGGGGTGTATTTACCCAGGTGGAGAGTATGCGTGTCTATTATTCGTGTTGACCCCATTAACAGAGCTAATCGATGGGGTCAAAGGATAGTGAGGCGACCATATAGTGTGCCACATCCCAATTTTATGTGGCACATTGATACCAACATGAAACTGCGGCACTGGAGACTTTGTGTCCATGGCTGGGTTGATGGATATTCCAGGGCTGTTATTTACCTTCGAGTCAACAACAACAACCGAGCGACGACAGTGCTAAATTGCTTCCAACTAGCAACAAGGAAATGGAGACATCCATCTCGTGTGCGAGCAGATAAAGGAGGAGAGAATATTGCAGTAGGAGAGTACATCACTTGGTACCGGGGTGACAATAGAGGAAGTTTTCTCACTGGTCCCAGTGTGAGAAACACAGGGATAGAAAGACTGTGGCGGGATGTGCTTGGGAGTGTCCTCTCTGTTTTTTTATTCATTATTTCTATTCATAGAAGTCCAACACATCCTGGATCCTGGGAATGATCTTCAAATTTATGCACTCCACTATATCTTCATTCCAAGAATTCAGCGTTTACTGGACATATTTGTAGAACGCTTCAATGTGCACTCTATCTCCACAGAGGGAAACAGGACACCCCGTCAGCTCTGGGCATCTGGGTGCCTGAGAAATCTAAATTCTCCTGACATCAATATATTGGGTAATCCTGATATGTATGGAGATGACGCTGATGCTCCGCCACCAGATCCACACAATGACGTTGGTGGTGTGGAGGTGCCACCCATTAATTTAGAGTTGTCAGAAGAGGTTACTGTTGTCATGCAGACACAATTCGATCCACTTGACGATGATGGTAATTATGGTATCAAATTTTTTTTACAAGTGCAAGAATTTTTACAACGTTTTATGAATCAAAATACACCATAGCTACATGTAACTTGATAACATTCTATTTAGCACATGACCGCCAGAGAAACAATGATGATCTAGTAACTCAATGGACCTTTTTCAACCTGGGCATAATGTTATCCCATTCACATGTTATTCCCCTGAGTATTACTACCAAAATCACTGAACTGTTCGCATGCCAAAATGGTCACATGATATTGGTTTCCCGCTCTGTTCTGATCAAGAGAGACCTGATTTGCATGTGACCATTTGGAGCTCTCCGAATGGTCACCTGAGTTAACCGAAATTCAAAACTCAATTGATCACTATTTTGGCGATGCTAACAGGTGATTCATTTTGATAGTACTTTTTTTTCTTTGACAGCAATGATTGTCTCTCAACCAGTGAAAATCATGGAGAAAACAATGTAGATGATAATAATGTTTATTAAAACATGTTTGACAAGACATGGATAACACTTTAATGTGCAGATCTGGAGTCTTAAGTATTTTAAATCATTAATGTAGTTTTTATAAAGATCCAATATACTTGAATTGGAGATGTTTATATCACATGATTTGTCAATGTCTAAGGCAATAAGACATGTTTCTAGTCTGTTTTTAAAAGTGGGAAATTCAACAATAACTATGACAATGATAGCAAAAATAATTATCAAATTGGGTGTGTTTCAAAATACAGGCAAGTTGAATCACTCAATAACTATATATAATCAATAACTAGTGATTGATATCACTACTTGCTATTAGATACTACATTGTATCAATCTAGTGCATTGTCATGCTTCAAATTTGTATCTCTATAGACCACTTTCATAAAATTGCTTAAAATCCCAAAAAGATTACTTTGGGAAAGAAAAATATTTGATTTGATAGAATGTGATTATCTAAATACTATGTGTGTGTTGAAAAACCCAATAATAAATACTTGAGAAGATATGAACACTTTAATTGTGAAATTGGCAGCACCAAAACGAGGCCCCACCAAGGTCTCACTTGAAAAATACACACAAATTAAAACTCTATAATTTTGATCTCTTATGACTCCAAAGCAATTCGGGCTTCGAGGCACATCGAAGCTCAAAAAGCTCGGCCTCATTAAAGCGATATCTGTGGTTCGTGGGCCTGTGGGGAGCGAGAGTGGTCGGAGCCGCAGAAACGAAGCACTTCCCGGCTGTTCGTGGTGATGTCGAGAACCCATAATTTTTTACATCCAGAAATGTGGATGATACGCGGGTGTCGGCAGAGGTTTGTTTTCTCGTCGCTTCCTGGGCGAGTAGAAAAAAACTTCTGCTCGCAGGGTAGCCAAAGACAAACACTCAGTCTCATTTTGCACCAAACACTTCATGAAGTATGCTTTGAATTTCCCTGCTGGCAGAGGTCTCTCTGATTCTTCCTTCTCTCTTACCGGTCCCAAGGAAGAATCAGAGACTGAGACAACCAGGAAGTCAATACTTTACAATTGTATTTTCAAAATGGCCGCCTCTGTCAGGGTAGCACCCAGTGCCTGAACGTTTTTCCACAGGTATCCCAGCCAGATTCACCTAACATATATGTATAGCGCGTCGTAGCGCTCAATATTAAAGCTCAACGATCGTATATGGGGAATTTTTAATTTCCATAAAAAATTCTGCTTGCAGGGCTAGGGTAGAACACTTTTTTTTATTTTGAGTGAAAAATCCGGTTATAGCGTAACAGCCAGCGTATGTACTTCTGATATTAGCGATTTCCAATACTATTAACTTTTCCCCTAAATTGGGTCTACATTTCAGTGACAAATCCTTGGAAAGGGTATGAATTTTCCAATTCTTCATCCTTAACAAGACGCTCAATGAGCGTACACTCGGACATTTATGACAATGACAATGACAGTTGCGTGACTAGGGAGACTATGTGTCGGTGAGGATAGATAAAGATCTCCGAATCGTCTGTCTTCAGTATACGTACGTATACTTCGAACGTCCAGTTGAGGTTGCATATTCATGCATATGGTCAGATGGTTCTGATAAAGTTTTTCGTTTGTTGTAATGAAGGCGCGTTTGTTTTTGTTATAAATGAAACGACATCTTTCAGAGTGAGCCCACACGAATCGGCGTATGCTTTTGTATGTGAAATGAGCGTGTTTAAAGCCCGTGTTTTATCGGCCATAAAGATCCGAGCCGCCGGCTTCAGATATATTTTAATCAAGCTTGTTGACGTTGTTGCGGTACATGATGCACTCCATTATGAAACATGAAACCCAGACTATCTCTTTGAAATACAACACTATTCAGTTTAGCAGCACTTAAAACAATTATATTCAAGATTGATGAGTTCGTGGACCGGACCTTTCAAAAACACTCGAGATCTCAACTGCTTCTTTCTCGACACAGCACTTCTAGTCGATCGGTAGTCGTGCATGGAACGCGATGAGTTTTAACGATGACCCAAGAGTGAACTATTTGACCCGTTTGAGCATAGAATTACTTCATTACGTGTTCGGATATCATCGCCCCAGTTTTCAGCCAATCGAAAACCTGAAACAGACATTCCTGACCGATACGATCACATACTTCGCATTCTGTGTACTACGAAGAATAAAAAAGAATGCCCATTTTATAACTCGGACTTCCTCCGGAAGTGTCCGAGTAAATAGGGTCAGGGTTTTGACATCCCAGGGACACACCCCTATCCTAAATTTCCAGGAGTTAATGTTAGTATAGGTAGGTATTTACAAGCCAGTAGGTGTGTTTATGAAGCAATTGCAAAACATTTTACAGGCGCTTTCACATATCTTTTGACGATCGGATTCCGAAATTTGTTCCGAAGTTCGTCGGCGAACTTCAAACATTCGTTACGAAGTTCGAAATTAACTTGGCAAGTTAAAAACAAACTTCGGAACTTTGTTGGCGGCAAAGTTCGCTGAAGCGTGACTCAAAATGGGCGACACGGAGTTAGTAGCGCAGTGTTTGAATTTCGAATGCACTTATACTGGGGGTTATTTGTTTATGGTATTCGATATTTAAACAAATATCGTCCGTTCTTGCTGACCTACGAGTATTTCCTCCATGCTGCGCCTCTAAATTTCCTCTCCTAACAAAGTTGTTGATGATATTGGAAACAGTTTGCTTTGAAATGTTTAAAGATTTACCGATCTGTGCTTGACTTTGGCCTTCCAACCAACGATCGATAATCTTTTCACGCACGTACTTAGGAAGCCCTTTTCCTTGTCTAGAAAAACAATTCATGATTGTCTAAGATCATCTAAGATCATCAAAGAACTCAACTTCGAATAACGAACTTTGCCGCCAACAAAGTTCCGAAGTTTGTTTTGAACTTCCCAAGTTCATTTTGAACTTCGTATCGAATGTTTGAAGTTCGCCGACGAACTTCGGATCAAACTTCGGAATCCGATCGTCAAAAGATATGTGAAAGCGCCTGTAAAAATCATCAAAATAGTCATTTAAGCCGTTTTCATGGGCAACCCTTCAATTATCATATCTACCCATACTACCTTTCGGTCTAGTCGCGTAGGCTTGAAGTCGATCTCAGCGCATGTAAGGCATGTTTTTTTCGAAAAATTCCTCAAATTTAAGAGAAAGAATATTTTGAAACCACGCACTTGTCCAATCTCAATCAAACTTGGCATAGTTCTTCTATTAAATAAGCTCTGCGCACATTGTTAGAACACTCAATTATTTTAATAAAAAGAACTATCTAATGGATGAAGTACTAAAATGTATCACTCTAATTGGAAAACTCGCATTTTATGTACTATTAACACAAGAGATCAGTTCGAAATTGGATTTTTGGTCTATCGGGCAAATTTCGAACTTTGCGAGTATTTATCGACCTAAATATTGAAGTTTTCCATCATATCCAATTAGGTCACACAAACTAACTTTAAACCGAGTAAATAATATCTAGATTTATTAGATAGGTATATATTCAACGCCACTTAGTTCACTAACCATTTGCAAAGAATCGCGAATGGATCGATTGTGCAGGCCCGCGTACAATAGGTAAGCGGTTGTTCTATGGAATTAAGTTTCCATGGATACAAGGATTGGAAGTTCAACAAAATGGCGGCCTCAATCGATGCAGAATGCTTGTTTGTGAATGTTTTTCGCCAATAATCTTCCTCAGAAAGAGTCCACAGAACACAATATTACTTGAAATGGCTTTGGAAAGGTCTATCAGAACTTGTAGTGCTATTATATTGTGAGTAATTCATTGATTTACGCCAAAAATTCATACTTTGTCAGCTCAACTACGTCTATAGTAATACTTGTTGTTGCACTTCTACTATTTTTGCCTGCCTGTTAGTTGTATTACGAAATTTCTAATAAAATCATTATCTCTGACATCTTCTGCGCATGTGTATTATGGGTTAGTTTAAGCGGGAGATTTGAAGAAGTTATAGTTGTGGAATTAACGAGCGTTTCTCAATCGACATTTTCGACGTATTTTAAGCTATATTATCGTTGTTTGCGTACTGTATTCCTATACAAGGGTATATTCTGAGATGGCAGGCACGTTTTTATGTCCGAATACTTGTGGTTTTGCTAGAGTAGTGGCTCTAGAGGTTGCAAGAGGGACGGTGCTGCAGAGAGATAAAAACGAGAGTAGCAACAAACATCAAGCTCGTTTGAAACTCGAACAGTACAAGCAATTCAAAGGCCACTTTTCTGGGGATGCTACAGTGGATAAGTTTTCAATCGAGTACTTAAAATTCCATAAGAGGCTCCCAGGATTGAAACAAGCATTCAACAAGTGGAATTCTAGAAAATCTACTGAAAAGTCCAAATACATGGACATATTTTCCCTGCAGAACTGGCAGAAACTTACTGAGGCACGAAAGAAAGAACACAGCTTGGCAAACTGCAGAAATCCAGGCTTACTTTCCTGTAAAATCTGCCGTGCTTAAGGGGAAAGCAAAACAAAATCCTGTGTTCGCTGCCGAAAGTGAAGCCCAAAAGTTGAAGACCAAATCACCCCCAGTCAAACCACTTTTAAAAGACATAACAAACACTGCAAAGGCAATTTACAATAAGGTGGATTCTGTGTTCCAGCAAAGCTTTAGTACAAGCTTTGCTGAAGCTTTGTCAAAAGTGACAGAACTAAATTTACAACACACAATAAATGAGAGACGTAAAAGAAGAAGGAAGCTATATCAAAACTCAAAGGAAAATATCGAGAAGCAAATGGAAGAGACTGCAATGTTAAGGTGAGTGCAATACATGAAGGTTAGGTAGAGTGCAGACAATCTATATTTAGCGTGAAACAGTACTTAAACTATAGCAGTGCAGTAAAAGCACTAAACAATAGAAAATAGAAATAACACAATTCAGTGAGCTATTAAGTTTTAGTGCTATTTCACGATTAACTAGCTACGTCTTCACTCATAATACAAAATAATACAATCAAAAATACAATCAATAATAATATTATAATAAATTATAATGATCAATAATAATTATTATTATAACAATCACAAATCAAACAAACGTTGTCAGTAAATTAATTAATTTATTATGCTGAATTCACATTACGTTCACATACACTGTACCATACATAATTTTGGTATCATCATATTTATTATCAGATGTTATGGCGGTGGGCAATCACTAAGTGCATGGCAACGCAGTCGACTGGCAAAATCCTTTGAAACAAAGGGATCTGCAAAACGGAGAAGAGAGGAAGTAATTAGTAATGAATTGGAGCCCAATAGAAAAGTTGTAAAGAAAGATCATACTGGGAACATTGACAACATTGAATGGGACAAAAAGGCATTAAAGTTAGAAGTTGAAGGCTTTGAAGACAACCATATAATCAACTGGAAGAGGTTGGCTGTGAAATACAATGTCTGCAACAAGGCAGGGCAGCTTGCTTGCAATGGAGGCCAGATTGTTAAAGAGTGGCTAGTTTCACAAGGTGTTAATGTAACTCGCTTTGAAACAAAACGAAAACAGTCCACCGATGTAAGTCCCATCATCAGACGAAAGAAAAGAAAAGGTCGAGGAGGAGAAATAAGTGTTCCTACTGAGGTGTCTCCCCAAAAACTCAAAGAGCAGTTGAAAGAAAAGATCAAATCTGGGGAGTACACAGTTGGTGAAATGATTGTACCCCAAAAGGTAATATAAAATGCTGACAATAATATTAGAGTGCTTGTACATAAACCCGTGAAACATAGTGTACTAATTAGAGTGTAATAGTCAGATAAACACAACAGAAAACAAAAGAATTAGAGTGAAATAGTATACCATTTTCACTACTAAAATCCCCGCTCATTGTCTCGGTGCGATTAAGTTATGGGAGAATGAGATTGGACCGAGGCCATGAGCGAAGCGCGACGCGGACGTACGTACGTACAGGAAGTAAGTAGATCGAGTAACGGCGTCGCCGAAGGGGAGGTGGGAGGGTCGGAAAAATATTTTCGTCGTCCTTGTAGAAGATCGTGTAAAAGCCCCGAAATTGAATAATTTGGTTCTTAAATACCCGAATAAAAGCACGTGGTGATGCAGGGCATTCCAACAAACCCTCCCGAGGGAAATGAGACTCATGATTCGCATCCGTTGGTATTTCACGGAGTTTTCAGTAATGAAAATAGTATACCATTTTCACTACTAAAATCCCCGCTCATTGTCTCGGTGCGATTAAGTTATGGGAGAATGAGATTGGACCTTTGCCCACTCGCTGACGCTGCTTCCGCTACCTTTCGAACTCAACGTGAATACGCCCCAAACGAGGGAAAAGGTGTATAAAATGGGGATCCTCCCGAAACTCAGAAAAAACGACCATGGTGAAATTAAATACATTTAAATAACAATTAATAATTACTGACATTTCCAGCTGTGAAAGCATTTGGGACCCGGAACCTGTAGTGACCCTACGCGGAGAGGCGGCGACCTAGTCGTTTGCCTTGCCGGGAGGGAATGGTCCGGCCCAGCCAGTAGGGCTGCCTTCCCAGTCACACCACTTGACCGTGTGTTTCTGACGTTCTAATATGCTAGTGTAGAAATGACCCTAGGGATGAGAAGGAGAAATGGGGACACACCCATTCCGACACCTCGAGGGGAATCCAGGGAAGGCCCCCCACCAGCCAAACCGGACCAGGAACTCGCCCGAAGGCAAGTTATAGGGTGTAAGTTTAGTTTACCCTTCTGGCCACGGTTAGGAAAGTGAGGAGGATCCACCCAATCTGGAAGAAAAATATAGCAATAAAAGTCAAATTATATTGTAAAAAGCACTTTATATCAATCATTGCATGAAACGAACGGAAATGATCAGACTGCATCGCTTACCAACAAATCATGCCCTGTAAACCCTGTCCTTAGCGACAACGCCTATTTATAGCACTCCCCATATATACATTCTCTGGCGATGTGGTCTCTATGGCCACAAGTATAATTGGTAATAATGCCTATTAGTCCAAATGGGGCCTACTGGACACTACTGGAAAAAGCGGCCGGAGGAAACATCAAAACCAACCATGCACACACTAGGCTTTACATTTTCTATGAGGGTCAGCGGCAAATAACTAATGCTATTCAGCCTTTGCCAGCGCGAAGGGAGATTCAAGCAGTTTTGGCAATGCCGACAAACGGCCACGCCCCTTTCGTCGACAACGGACACTTCATATAATTTTATAAACACACAACTAGAGCACTTTCGGTAATGCCGACACACGGCAACGCCTCTTTCGTCGACAACGGACATTTCATATAATTTTATAAACACACAACTAGAGCACTTTCGGTAATGCCGACACACGGCCACGCCCCTTTCGTCGACAACGCACACTTCATATAATTTTATGAACACACAACTAGAGCACTTTTGGTAATGCCGACACACGGCCACGCTAATTCTGCCGACACACGGCTATTTCACATATATCACGTGCCGAATGCACTTTTGGTAATGCCGACAAACGGCCACGCCCCTTTCGTCGACAACGGACACTTCATATAATTTTATAAACACACAACTAGAGCACTTTCGGTAATGCCGACACACGGCCACACCAATTCTGCCGACACACGGCTATTTCACATATATCACGTGCCGAATGCACTTTTGGTAATGCCGACACACGGCCACGCCAATTCTGCCGACACACGGCTATTTCACATATTTCACGTGTCGAATGCACTTTTGGTAATACCGACACACGGCCACGCCAATTCTGCCGACACAAGGCTATTTCACATATTTCACGTGCCGAATGCACTTTTGGTAATGCCGACACACGGCCACGCCAATTCTGCCGACACACGGCTATTTCACATATTTCACGTGCCGAATGCACTTTTGGTAATGCCGACACACGGCCACGCCAATTCTGCCGACACACGGCCACGCCAATTCTGCCGACACACGGCTATTTACATATATCACGTGCCGAATGCAATTTTGGTAATGCCGACACACGGCCACGCCAATTCTGCCGACACACGGCTATTACAGAACTATAAACATATGACTAAAGCATAAATAACGGTAAATGCTTACAGATAACAAGACATGGGTAAATAGTGCTAACCACGATAAATAATAAACGTATAGAATACTACAACCAAATATACTCAAGCTGTAACACAAAATTACTGAAGCAAGGATTATAATTACGATAAACTGAGACTCTTAGTTATGGGCGATATCGTTAACCCTGAAATACCCAGGCCCTCGAACAGAAAGAGATGCAACCTCATGAGGCAAATGTGAAAATACTGAAGTAAGGGAGCGAAAATACGGCGGCTAGAGCGAGGGGAAAACAAAGCCTAGAACCATAAAAACCTCGATAGTGACTCGAGTGACAACAAATACATATCGTTGACGGAACGTATGAGTACTGACCAACTAAACCCGGGATACGAAAAGAAAGAAACAACCTACTACCTCATTTTGCACGTTATTAACTGCTAGCTTCGAGACCACAACGGGTTCTGCGACCACAACGGGTTCTGCGACTACAGCGGGTTCTGCGACTACAGCGGGTTGGAGTTGGCGTTGCAGGGCAGCCAGTTCTTCTGGTTTGGATCATTCTGAGCAACTGCCATGCGGATATTCGGCTTCGGCGACAGGAAAAAATCAAGAAGGAAAAATCTTTTCGTCGTCCTTGTAGAAGATCGTGTAAAAGCCCCGAAATTGAATAATTTGGTTCTTAAATACCCGAATAAACGCACGTGGTGATGCAGGGCATTCCAACAAACCCTCCCGAGGGAAATGAGACTCATGATTCGCATCCGTTGGTATTTCACGGAGTTTTTCAGTAATGAAAATAGTGCTCTAAATATGCTAATTAAAAGTGTATTTCACGGGTTTATGAAAACCACTCTATTAATACATCTGACTAAATTGAAAATATCTGCAGTCTGTTATGGTTCAAATTTCCTCACTGAACTCAATGAGTGCTGATAACACCATGTACATTGTACATGCACAGTACATGTACGTGTATTAATGATTTACATTTTTTTCTTCCCAGTATGAGAAACTTATTCTAACCAAGGATCTCAAGATAGAGAAAATTGAATTTGAAACTGAAGGCAGAAAGACACCTCTTATGGATATAAGAAAAAACATGCTAAAAAAGCACAAAGAGTACATGAGAGATCACAGTGACAGCTACTACAATGAAATGAATGAATATGATATCAAAGAAAAGCTAAAAGAGTTAAACGAATTACCTGAAAACAAGAACAATCAACCCCTTGATTTAGAGCAAATACGAAAAAAACTCCAAACCCTGGAAAGAACAAGACATCTACTTGTCTGGCTTGACAATTCAACCGTCGCCAACCATGGATATCTTGTTTGCTTAGTCACCTGTCTTTATGATCCTGCAGTATTCTATACAGATGCAGAGTACAGAATTAAGACAGGGAAAACAGTTAATATCCAGAACATAATTGAACAGCCTGAGCTCCATTTCATTGCACGATGTGGCAGTTCAGACAGTGAGCTTCTGCTCTACTCAGAAACAAGGTTAGCTTGTGTTCAAGAACTTAAACATGACTCTGCTCAATACACTGACAAACTTAGATTTTGCCATGGAGACAGCCCACTAAGATCATTTGAGGCAGGCCAACAGAAGGGTGGCAACTACTTCTGTGCCACTTGTGATGTACATTGTGACATGACATATGAAATAGACCATGTCCTCAATAAGAAACCGATTACACTACAGACTAGACAAGATTGTATCTTACAAGGTGCAGTTGCAAGGAGACAAGGAGACACTCGCTCCAGTTGAAAGCCAAGCCATTGAAAGCTTTAACAAAGCAGCAACTGGAGGAGGAATTAGCTTCCCGACGAATATATGAGGGCAAAACTAAGCAAGAGCTACAGGATCTGCTTACCAGAGAAATGCATGGCATGCAACGTGTACCAGCCCTTATAATGAATCATCCAAAGGCAAATCTTAAAGACATTGGCCTTGGTGATTATGAAATATTGCCAGCAGAACCATTGCATGACATTGGTCACCACATAGAGAACTTCCTGATTGAGTACCCAAGGCACCTGACAACTGCAGAAAGTACACTGCTCGACGAAACAGTAGAGCTGTGTGTTGGTGGCAAAGACAGCAAGAGATGTGTCGATTACCGTGCAGCACTAGTAAAAAACAGCAGGAGTTGCTCACCAGTCAGGCATAATGTCAAAGGAAGCACTTCTGGCAATCGATTCGTTAGTAGAAATACAACGCATCCTGTACTCAGATGAACATAATCGATCACCTGCACTCATACTACGCTACTACAACCAGTGCTGGCTACATTCCATGACTCTGAGAAACTGTATTGTCAAGCAACCAAAAAAGCTAACCCTCAGGAAAATGTTTGGAGTATATTTCCACAATCTGTCATCTCATGCTGGTCTTATGCTACGAATCATATCAGGTCAAGCAGCAAATGCAGAGGGACAAGAACGCATATTCAATCACATCAAGAGAATAACCAAACACACAAGCAACTACCACCCTGGACAGATAATTCCAAACTTGTTTATTCGTTTACAAGCTGAAAAGGAGATGGGATTACAAGGAGACGATGCTGGCCGTCAACAAGCCCAAATCAGCAAGCTTGCTCAGTGTTTACCAGAACGCTCAAACACATGTATTCCAATATCAATGATCAAGAAGAACAGCAGAGAATGGCAAGCACACCTCCAGCAAATTAGTGACTACCTTGTTGAGGGTGAGGGTGTCTGGTGGATGAAGGAAGATGAGATGGTAGAATTCTATGATGTAACCAAGCATCCAACTCAACAACAATTTGGCCCACAGCTTCACCATTTCAGATCGAGCAATTTACAACACGAGGCTACCCATCCTGACCAGTGCTGGGCACAATGCATTGATGAGAATGTTATCATCCCAACTCATCTGATACGAGTAGACCAAGATAATGGAAGTACACATAAAATATTCACTAACTACCTAGGAGATGAGTTACCTGCAGCAACTCCAGAACCTGAACATGTACATGTAGATACACCAGTAGACACTGTGTCACTTGAACTTCACGAAGTTTCAGAAGCCCAAAGCAGTACTGACACCCAGAGCACAGAAATACACACAACTAGAGAACCAGGATGAGGAAGAGGAGGAAGAGGAAGAGACAATTTTAAGTATCTTGCCAGCAGAGGACGAATTAATAAATGTCTGCGAGCCTATTGAGTGTACAAGTACATGTACAGATGTCCAGGACGTGACTAGAGCAATTAGTTCAATTCAGCCAACCGTTAATTCAGCAGCTGGACAATCACTGACAGATACTAATACTGATACTTCTAATTATGAAATACAGACTCACCTGGGAAAGGCATTGCAAGTTGTGATAGGCAATACTAAAGAAGTGAAAGAACTTGACAAAAAGCGTCATCAGCTGAAATTGTTGCAAAAACAAAATAGTAAGAACAAAAATTACAAACACTTGGAGGACAAATATAAAGATGACATTGCCCTCATTCAAGTTAGGGTATTAGCAGAGAGTAGAACCCTCCAATCAGATCTAATAACATGGGAGCAATATATACTAAAGAATGACCTCAAAGCACCATCATCTGCTCAAATAAATTCTGACAAAGATGCTTCAATTCTACTTAAGAAACTGAAGTATGCTAAAGCTCTTCTGAAAGAATGGAACATTAACTTCCATAATTAACTGTAGTGTAAATATGACAGAATACTGTAAATGCTCAAATAAGTTTATAATATAATTGACCCATAGGTTTTAAGTATTTTATTATTATTTATTTATTTATTTTATGCATTTAGAAAAGCGTGGAAACTGAATAACTAATAATTAGTAACATGTAAATAGCACCAATGAAACAATAGAAACAATAGAAAAAACATAATTTAGCACTAAATAAATAGTTAGTGACTAATAATCAAATCAAAACAAAAGAAAACAATGGAATTAGTGTCTAGTAATACAATGTATCTACATTGTACTTGGCTAATATCTGTTTCACGGGTTACATGTAAGTGCCATCACTCTATTTAAAGTTAGTACTTAATTTCACACTTTTTTAAATTACACTCTACATGTATTTAGTTAATTGTAAATATATACAGGTTATTAATTTTAGCTGTACATAAATTAATGTTGTAAACCGCCGCTATACAAATGCCATAAATGTATTATACCCTGATTATCTGTAAATACAACAGTTACTGTAAAATAATGAATGTAGAAACAGTGTGGAGACAAATACATAATGTTTAAAAAAATTGCAAATAATGTAAATGAATGCTATATTTATGTGGTTACAAATTATTTACTTTAAACAGTAAATGAAAGTTTTTCAGTGCATCACATTCACAATATACAAAATGTAGTTTAATGTTTATAATTACATGTAGGTGATAAATACAAATCACCTACAGACTAACCTTATTATATAGCATTGGAAGTTATTCATCATACACTACAGTACATGTATACTGATTGTTCATACACTGTACTAAACAAGCATGCATCATCTGCAGCTGAAATATACAATAGCCAGTGTATTTTTACGTGTAATAAGCTTACATGTAAGATTGATATGAAGCCTCATGCAAAGTTCAAAGCAGTGCATACGTGTATAGTAAAGTGAAAAGATAACTTGAACGAGACAAATCATAAACTATAGAGCTCCAACAAATAGAGACAGAAATCAGAAAGATAGATTCATCATTTCATACAACAAAAGTAGAAAATAGACAGCTTTACTGGTTTACATTTGCAAATTATTTATGCAAGTACGAATACATACCTTTCAAAATAATCCACACCAGAACGGCAGAAGTCTCCAGAACTCTCAAGGCAGAAGAAATTTATATAATACCTTCCATTTTGCGATTAAAACGATCGAAACAAAGCAGTATTTCACGAAAACATAATCTCCCCGTGATCCCAACGAGACGCCATATTTAATTTCAATAGCTAGCGTTCTTTGCTAAGACAACCTAGGTCCCAGGACCCCGAGAGAAAAATCATCGCTGGGGGCCAAAATTGAAACTGAAGCCGTGCCTTAGATGCGCTGAGATCGCCGACAACGTTTTCTGAATTAGCTGTGTACATTGTACACTTACTTATAAACATTGGTAACCCTTTCATATAATATTATGCCTGAAAAAGGTATCCCTTTTGGGTAGAGCCTCCCCATTATAGTAGATTAATGTGTAATTTGTCTGCAGCATGAATGCTACATGTATCTTTTTTTAAAGTCTTTGCTACCCTGGCTAATGGCTGGATGAGTTTAATATATGTCATCTCCATGTATTTCTTGCTATTTAGGCAACTCGGAATGACAGAGGAATGACAGTTCTTTCATATTCGATGTCATTCTTCTGGATCCTGGTCAGCAAACTATACCTCGAGGAGGTGCAAGGAGTAGACTTGTAAGCATGGGCCGAGTGAGGTCATTGGCAATTCCCAAAGATGCTCCCCCAAGTGTTACCAGTAGGAACGTTGAGGGTCTCTTCCCCAATTTAAGAAGGTCAGTAAATGATTATATTGTGGCTAAATGTCTTCACACTTTGTCAAGTAAATGCTTGTTAAAGTGGCCCTAATGCTTAATACAATATTTCGTGAATCAGTTCTTCCTGATGTGTATAATACGATGGATTGATATTTCTAAATATGGACTGCGGGTTTTGGATTTATAGGAGTTTGAAAATGCAAATGAAATGATGTCATCTGGGTGAAATTTTGCAAGAGTAATTTGATACATGTACTCTTGAATCAAACAGCCAAAATGTTAACAATGCCATGTATTGGACCTAGAATTGTCATTTGCAGATGAAAAAAAGAGCAGTAATTCGCAGGGGAGATTTGAAACGTGCAGTCCATATTTAGAAATATTTATTATACACATCAGGAGGAACAGATTCACAATATACCTTGTTGCTGTGAGCCTCAGCGAGCAGTGACACTAATCTTGTGGACTTCCTGTGTACAAGTGGACGAGTGTTCACAGGCTCTATTAATCGGTTCATATCTCACAATGGCGAGCTACAGTATCTATCTAGTGAGAGATGATTTTTCTGAACATGCAGTGCTTTTAAAAGATCAACGCTAATTTTATATTGTCGATATTCAAGCCGTATTCAAGCCAATATTCTCTGCTGAATTCCTCCATGTTTTGGTGTGAAGCTGTCGCTGGAAGGCAATGTTCTTTTGGTCATAGTTCCATGTTGCAGACATTAAATTCAGAAGCAACTATCTGAAACAAAGCCAGCGCTATTTCCTAAGTGCAATAAACTGAGCTGCTCAAACTTATATTTAATAAACCTTATCTAGGTATCGCATTACTCTGACTTGTAATTAATTTTTTTTAAACTCTGTTGCGGACATTACAGCAAAATCAACCACTCTTTTTTAGTGATGTTTTTAAAATTGAATTTCCTGTGAACTGTGCAAGGTATCAAATAAACTAAAACACTGTCTCATGTGGAACTGACCTTTTACAAGTTTTTCATCCCTTTTATGTACTCAAACAATTCCAATCGAATGCTGGACTACCGATTGAGCGAATCCAACAGATCTTATCTGAGGGAGACAGACTTTTAATTCGGTATGTCGATGCTCTTTAAATGGAGTTATCCCAGATACTGAGACAATATCCATGAACTACATGTACCTGCCCATTATGGCTTGTTGGTCTATGGAGAATAACACAAACAAATCGCCTGTTGATGGAACCAAATAAAACCACATCAAATTAATGTATAAAATTAAACCAAACCAATCGCCTAGATTCCCCTTGAAATATTACTAAACCGTTCATGAGCTTGATAAATACTTCCCGAAGTAAATAAATTGTAGGGTCGATATGATGATATTCGAGAAAAAGCAGACTTATCTTTAGCGTTCCCTTCAAAACAATCCATGATTTACTCCTACATTGTAGTTCTTATTGAATTAAATACTGCTATATCCAGTTGAGCGCGCTGCTCGCCGAATTTCGCTGGGTCGAGAAACGTTTGAAGTCTTCAAATCCCACGCCCTAAAACATTGTTTTGACAGGTGACAAGTGCGTTCTTTTTAAACCCTGTTATCAGGTTGTCTTCTCTCTGAGCCTTTGTAAGATACCTGAATTACTATTGTCTTGAGGTTTGGCAATCAAATTGTTGTAAATTTGTTTTTATTCTTTGCAGCAATAATTTTGAGATTCTTAGCTCCTGTGGCAATTATACTTTAACCCCCTTCAGCATGCCACCTTCACGCTGCTCAGCCCGTGACCTGAACAATATTAGAGGTCAAGGCTGCCTCTACATTCGTTTGATCCCAGATGTGGAGGTTTGTTAGTCAATGTTCTTTGTTTCATTGATTTCTTTGATTTAGAAGCTATGTCAGGGTCATCGAACAGCATTAGCCAAGTACTATAAAGGCCTGTAGGATGCAGTAGGCCAGACCAGACAGACAACAGGATTTGCATGCCCTTGATTAATTGGTGAAATGATTTCTTATTTCTTATACTTTCAGGGGAACAATGTCACAGTTCAGATGATAAGGGAACGTGGAAGGATCTGGAGGCAACATCTAAATGGTAAGTGTATATTTTAATGACACTTAGATAATGTGTTGATGAAATAATCCTTTATATATATATTGTATAACTACCACCTATAAATACAGTAACAATTAGGTGCAGCCAAAGGAAGGACTCTTGAGTGATGACAATCAATAGTGCTCTTATATTGGACATTGCAGCACTTTTACAAGATGACATCTTTACAGATCAAGAACACCAGACCGATTCAGATGAGGAATTGGCCAGAGTAGAGCTTCCTGGAATGTATGAAGGTACATACATGTAGCTGTTTGGAAAGTGTAAAAATAGAAATAAGAGGTTGTCAAGTTTCAGCTGAAATTATCATTCTTAACTACCAGCTAACGAAAGTGATGATGATACAAGAAGTGTGGCTTCTAGTTCTAGTTCAAGTTGTATAGTGATTGGTGATGAGGTTATATCAAATAATCTAACATCAGGTAAATTGTTAAATCAAAACAATGAAGTGACAGACATTCAAAATACATGATGCTACAGTGCCCCAGGGTAGGGAATGTCTGGGGCAAGAATTAGTTCAAGGACTTCATCTGTTAATGTTAAAGAAATAAAGCCTAACTAAGGAATGGCACATATAATCTGTAACATTTTGGCAATTTAAAAGTGATCTATATAGTATTTTAGTGTTATACAAACTCAGCAACCTTCTAATATCAAGCAATTTCATTGGTTCTTTATCTTGGGCTATTCAACGTTATATCCATTCGGGATAATGCGGCTGATAAGATGGTGGGTGTAGATATTGAAATGCAAGAAAATGTCATTTCAAATAATACTAAAAGGCCACCAAATGTGGTTTTAAGGATTTTCAAGGAAAGAAAGATATTAGCTATTCTACTAAAGCTACGAAAATACTGTTATGAAATAAATGTGTCAAATTCAGACATGCATGTTTACATTGGAAGTTGGCAATAATTTCCTGACCTTTAAGAGTGATTCCACAAATAATATCATTGTTAATTAATAATAATAATAATTATTATTATTTATTTATATAGCGCTATTTCCGGTAGTTCAATAGCGCTTTACAATGTATATAAAAATAGTAATAATGAATTAATTAATTATTGAGATTCTTCTTTTCTCTCAAAGTTGATCCAAATGCACAAGCTGCTTCCTATGTTGACCTCACAGAATGATAATAATAATCATCACTTTAAATCCCCAGGAAAGTGCCGCTAGCTGGGTGATAGCGTATGGTGTTCTGTAATTTCGGTCCGTTATATAGAATATACAAGTTGTCTTGAACAGAGTTATCAGTTTTCATTGATATGATTTTGCTCTCCATACATATGGTCAGCTTTCAAGTCTTTCTTTGCAGCTAACAGTATTCAAGGTATTGTTGTTCAGACTAGGACTTTCAAGCTGCTTCAGGGTCGGGTCTAACCAGTAGCTTCCTTATAGCTAATACAAGACAGGAAAAAGAAAGTACATGCAAAACTTATGCTAAAATGACTATTTAAATTTGTAACTTTTATTAGAACCGAGAAAAGCAATAGAAACTAGAAATGGAGCAAGAATGAATGAATAAATAAATGAATAAATTAGCCATCGTTGCCTTCCAGATTGCGTGACAAATCGTTGTAGTCCGTTACAAAAGTTGAGAAATTGATATTATTAATGACAATCAAAGCAGCGAGAAACGGCAAGGAAAAGGAACATGTCCTGTTCATGTCCAGTATTAATACTGGAGAGCGATAACATGACAAGAGAAGTGATATTCAAGCGAGTTGTAGCGAGTTCAGGTCTATTTTTGAGTCGTTTGCCCAGTTTTGAAATAACATGTGACGTTTTAGTCCAATGTCTGGACCATTATTTCCAGGTGCGGGAAATTGATTGCCGTGGGTTGTTTACAAGTCGAAAGTGCTATTTTCCCAAAATTCGTCGCTTTCTTTCTTTCGATCAATGAAAAGTACCAAACTAATTTTTATGTTATGGCCAAGAACATCACTTCTAAATGTTGTAAATGTATTTTTGTGTAAATCTGAGTAATACCGGATATAGAACTGAGCTCTTGAAAAAGTGCTCCAAATTGAAATTTACAGACACCGAAATATATGCCATCTTTCGTTAATCCTCGGAAATTTAATACTGCACTTATAATGCTATTTTTAGGCTTGAATTATTCGCAAGTATCTCGTAATTCAATATCTGAAATTTTTGGCATCTAGTTTGCTGTTGAGAATTCGCGAACTATGATTTTCTTGGACCAGAAACGCGTTCTAATTTCAAACATTTTTTGACAAAATCGGCAGTGACGGTTTGAATTTTTTTTCAAGAAATTAAAAAGTAATTTGAATAAAATAAATATACCAGGTGAATAGGCTTATAATAGTGTATCCCTGGACAAAATATCAGACACCTTGATTTTTGACTCATGTGCCACACTTCACTCGGTTTGCAGAACAATTCACTCTTAAATACACATACGATTACATAAACCTCTAATCATTCAGTGTCAATAATATTTCTGAATATTTATTTGATGTTTATTTAGTTGAAGGAGAGTTCCGCAGTGACCTTGAAGTTATGTTGCCTGAGTTACATGTAGCAACTGGTCTTCATCTACATGTGAGCAGTACAAATGTGGTAGGCATTTCTATTTTTTTTATAAGATTTGGTGACGATTAGGGATATTAATAAAAGTTTTCATTTTCCCAAGGTTGAGGAAATGGCCCACATAAGCCATGGAAGACCAGTGTTAGTGCTATTATATAGTGGAAACTCTCTTGCCTCAATCAGGTACACATAATACAATGCTACAACATGTACACATATAATATTAATATTATTATAGATTTAGATCTTATTAACTGAGTGGGAGGTATTTTTCCACGCTGAATGAATACTAAACTGAAACATTTAATGTTTCCTTAATTGGCTTTGCTATTGATAACATTACAATACACCAAAACTGGATTTTTGATAAAAAAGGACAAAAATGGTAAAGGAATGGTAAGCAAGTTGGAGAATTCTGTTGTGTTTTTAAATAAAATTTTAGTTGAAGTGCGCTACTGATGCCATTAACAACGTGCTGTGTTTGTTTTCTTCATAATTTTGGTCTATTTCAATGTTTTGCTTAAATGTTTTCATGTATGGGAGTGAAATTTGAGCTCTTTGAAAATTTCATATTTCTTCCAAATTGCATATGAAAGAAACAATGTTTCAAGATGGGAGAATCTAGACCGGGTTGAGAAAGAAAGAAAGAATCCAGCCAATCAAATATTGCTAGATACTGGGTATCAGGCTTCAGATATACACGGCCATTTATTTCGGTTGAGCTTGGGACAGTCCTAGTTTCATCGATTAGTTTTCTCTAGACGTGGACTTTTCATGTTCCCAAGGCAATTTTACCTACATCGATGGAGGATAAATTGTAAATTTATTATTTCAGTGAAGAAACTAATTGGGGACCGAGAATGTATTACCTCATCTTTGGCCCTTCTCATTACAAAAGTAAGCATGTACCGTGATGTTCATTACCCATTTCCGTGAAAACATGTGAATGAAATCTATTTATATTTCTCCAACACTAGACAATTTCCAAGAAGTTGCCATTACAAAGAAAATAAAGGATGGACTGTCATAATATTTGATCAAGCATCAAAACTGGTTGGTGAATTCGATAGGATACGATTGGATAGCATAGGATATGGGAGACATTTGCCTACCATCTGATTGAAACTATACACTGATTATGACCATTGCTATTCTGATTCTGTGTAGAAAAGCTATTCCAGAATGTCTATCAAATGCATCCTTAATTAATAATCTGCATGTGAAATTACAATTTTAGAAGAAAGATACATGTATGCATGTTTGCTTTAAAATATGTTTTAGGAAAATATCTGAAGAAAACAGCCGGTTGAAGAAGAAACAGGATGCAGATATGATGATGTCATTGCAAACCGACAAAGAGGTGACTTTGAAGAAATCAAACAACATAACAATTATCACACTTTTGACACTTTATCTCTTTCAACAGAAGCAGGCAAAAAGGGATCATGATCCTGTGAACATTGCTGCAGTAAGTGCTTTTAAACTCATCACCAATAGATGAGCTTGGGATTTTATTTACTGACAATACTGTGATGTTTATTTGCTTTAACACAAGGCCACTGAGTTTCAGGATACCTATTTAAATAAAGTAATATTTTTATCATTAGCTATGATATTCTCGATTCGCTTTGTTGATCCATGACAAACAGCAAAATGGGCCGAGCAGACGGATGACACTGTAAGCCCTTGTACTGTAAGCCCCTGTCCATGTCAAGGGGTCCCCCACGCTGTGGGCACCCAAGCAAGACTGCTGGCCAGCATTGTCTTGATTTTAACTTTGCCTGAATGACATTTAGCCTCATTAAAGATACTTGTTATCTTATTACAGTCAAACCTCTATTAAGCAGCCACCCTCTATTAAGTGGCCAGCTATCAAAGTCACAAAAGAATTATCAATGTGATACTGTAAATTTGTTTCATATGTATTTGAGTCTGTATTCCAACAAACTTCTTATTCCTTTCTTTTAAAAGGAGCGTATTAATGATGACAGTACTACTGCCAGTGTTCCAATGGCAACAGCAATGACTGCCATGGGCACAGCAACGACTGCCACAAGCACAGCAAACACAGCCACAAGCACAGCAAACACAATAACTGCATCAAACAACTCCACGATTACTGATGTACATGAAATGATTTTTCTCAGTATTATAGTTAATATTGAGAAACTGTAAATTTAACCTCATTTTACCTCTATTATAAGTGGCCACCAAGAATTTAATACTGTACAGTACAGAGTTATTGTGTGATTTTGTTTCAATGTTCAAACCAACAATATGAAATAGTAAAATTAACTTCTCATTTATGTCCATTTATGTAGATCAGACAGGCACGAAAAGAAAGAGTTTGCCCAGAGCCTGGATCTGGTGTGGCAAAAGTGTTCATCAAGGCCATTTGGTGCGGTGTCATTTTTGAAAGACACTTCAAAAGAGGGGCACGCTTCCAAGTATGTTTGTTGAATATTTGATAACGGACTATAAATTTCAAAAATGTAGAACTGACTTATTGGTTGTTCAATTAAAATGACTTATTTATATTTTTAAAGGAAGTTTATGACTGGATTGGAAGCAACACAGATCTACCGCTTCACTTTGGATTGCAAAGACCTTTGGTCCAATCGCCCATCCAAAGGGATGAGGCAATTGATTCAAGTGAGAAAGTAATAATATCCGAGATGGTATGTCTAATTTGTATTCTCACATAAAGTACATGTATATGTTGTTACTCAACCAGGAGATCATTGTATTCTGTTTTAGAAGGGATATTGAAGGAAAGTGCTATCAATTACCAATAGCATAGCTTGAATGAATTGATTAATTGCATTATAGTGATTTCGTAAATAGGATTCAAATACATTAGTTGTTTGTGGGTTGGTATTGAGATTATTGTAGTTGTATGAGTTTCCTCAACCCAAATGTATTGATTAACCAAGCTTAGAATAGTCAATCTTCAGTCACAATCCGCTATTACAAATAAAAAGTACGGCTTTGCAAGCCATAAAAATTGGTTTTATGAAGTACATAAAAACATTCCAACACATGTGCCATTGATGTGTTTTAGACCGAACAAGAAGAGCGGGATACATTCACTACGACTGTAAGTACATGTTAATCTTGATATTTATTATCAATATTATTTATTATTTTTATTTATTTATTATTTATTTATTAATTCTTAATGGGAGGGATGGTGTTTTGGGGGTTTGCCCTGAACTCTTGCAAGCTTGGGTGAAGGTCTGGTGGAGTTAATAATAATAGTAATATTAATAATAATAATAACAACAATAATACCATTTAACAATAATTATCGGCTGGACCTGATCCATTGCGAGCGGGAGAGAGGGTAGTTAGTGATAGGCCTGAATTCTTGTGAGCTTGGGTGAAGGACCGGTGGAGTCATCGGCTGGACTTGATCTCTTGCGAGCGGGAGGGATGGTAGTTAGTGGCTAGGCCTGAACTCTTGTGAGCTGGGGTGAAGGATCGGTGGAGTCATCGGCTGGACTTGATCTCTTGTGAGCGGGAGGGAGGGTAGTTAGTGTTAGGCCTGAACTCTTGTGAGCTGGGGTGAGGGACTGGGTAGTCATGGGGGGAGGGTACTCCCATATATTTGCTATACGGGTATATGCTGCTGGATAGGGTATGGTTTTGAACTTTTGGTCTTAGATAGGGTATACATTTCACCTTGGTTTTAGATAGTGTCAGGGTTTAATTATGGTCCCCAGCGGGACACCCCTTTCAAAACCCAGACCAAGTACCCCTGGGGTAGTCATGGTGGGATGGTGTTTTGGGTTTTGATATGTTTTATATATTAATCAATTATAATTAATAATTTAAATACAATTAATGATACATGTTCTTTTTCTTCATTTGTGAGTGATGTAAGTACATGTACCTGATTGAGCCATTGCAAGATGTTGTGTTGGTCCAAACCTTATGTCTTTATTCTGAATGGTGAGTTTCTCTTTTTTCAAAAGATGATAGGTTTGTATGACAAGGTGATTTTGTGCTATATTAATTTAATTCAGTCTTTTTTGTTGGTTAATTTTATATGAAGGTATAGCCATTTCCAAAATGAGCAGGGGACTGGGACCAAGTCCGTCAAACGTATTCAATAAGAAACTACAGAAAATGGGCATCTATTCCTAAGAGAGCAAATCAAACTTAGGTAGTCTGGTAAGTTTGGTGAACTTTGGCTGTATTTTTTTATGTTGTCCATCAAAACGATACTTTCACTGTAAAAGGTTTGCATGTGCACATAGACTGAATGCAATACTGGCAGATTAATTTGCATAAACTGCGATGAAATACGAATTTAATAAAATAAAATAATATTATTTTTTGCAAGACCATACATTTATCAAATAGAACAGCTTTTTCTGTGCTCCGTTCAGTAATACAGCACGAAGGAAGTGACGAGAGCATAAAAGAAGTGCAGGGAGAGCACGAGCCGTGGTGAGTGCTCTCCACACTTCTTGAGTGCTCTCGGCACTTCCTTCGTGCTGTATTACTGAACAGAGCACGGAATAAGCTGTTCTATTTGCTTTATTATATAGAATGATGAGAAAAAGGGCAAGAAAGCTTAGGATTCTGTTGTGTTTTTGAATAACATTTTAGCGAGTGAACTGCGAGCGCTACTGACGCCAATTACGCCATCGAGTGCGTGTGCGCTTGGTTTGTTTTCTTCAGAATTTCGGATCAAACCAAACAGCCGAAAAATAGCGTCATCACCGTGCTCCGTTCTCTGATACAGCACAGTCTTCAGCCAATCAGAGCGCGCGGATTGACTTGACTATATAATAAAGTCTAGTCTTGCATCAATTTAAAGTGCTACTATGATGAAATTTTGCGAAGTTGATGTATCCTGGTAGTATGTTTATTAACATATCCAAACCGTCAGTTTCTCAACATCGTTTGTCGCAAATTCGTCGTATTGCTAATTTACACGCATCAAAACTGTGATTTTTTGGCGATTCAAGACACTGTTTCTTGTTCAAATGTTTTAATCATAATTAATACAGTGCAGGGAGCCGTGCAGCGACGCGTTCACATTTAGAAACTGACGTCACAGTATATCATGGAAACGAGGCTAGTACGCCCAAAGCTCAATTTCCCATACAAATCTTTGTGATTTCAATGAGAGTTTATCATGTAATTTCAGGTCGATGAATTGATGATGTTATTTGAAAGTTTTAGTTTCCCACAATTCCTTTTGGTCGTAGCTTTCATGATTTTCAACCCGATAACCATTATGTGATCACTGTAGGTGTATGCATTTTTACATGTATATATATTATTTATAATTAGCCATTACCTAAACGAGCAGGGGACTGGGACCAAGTCCGTAAAACTAATTCAATTCTTCGTTTTCAATTGACGTCACATACCACAAAATTTTAAGACTAAAATTTAGTTATGAATCCTATCAACTTGATTCTTTGCAGTGTTTTAGAGAATTGTGATATGAATTATTGTAGAAAGTTTCAGATCGGCTCGATGTTTTGTGCGCTAGTTGTAGAAGTTTGAATTGTGTCACGCAACTCTTATTAAATGCTAGTCACGTCTCTGAAAAATCGTGGAAAACAACAAATTTGTACCAAATGAAATGCTTTTAGTGTTCTACATGTTTAGAAGTTCTATTTATAGTGAAAGTAATTGATGTTTATCAATTCTAAGCTTGAAATTAATTTTTGAAATCTTGGCCGCCATGTTGGATGATAACACTTATCCTCCAACATGGCGCCACCAAATATTTGGAAACTTCATTCGTCCATAACTCGGTAAATGAATGCTCTTCTGCTCCAAAATTTGATTCAGCGGTGTTCTTTTGATTGCTCTACAAGCTCATAAGCTTTATATTTTATTTGGTAAAGGAAATAATATTTCACCACGTGATTGCAAACGAAGAATAAGAAACAAGCAAAAATGAGAGAGCAGATCAAACTTAGGTAGTCTGGAAAATTTGGTGAACTTCGGCTTAATATTGACGATGCTAGAGGGCATCAAAGATGTCTATTTTCCCATACAAACTCTGTAAATTTTTGACGTCCAGCCACTGTAAAATTTTGGCTGGACAACACAATTTCAAAAGTTAATAATTCCAACATAATTAATTTCATAATTGCATTAATTCTAATAAACTCGTTCCCAGTCCCCTGCTCGTTTAGGTAATGGCTAATTTCATTAACATTTTGTTCTTTTTCTTTTCATTTGGTGATGTCTGTACCTTATTGAGCCATAGCAAGATGTTGTGTTCGTCCAAACGGCTTATGTCTTCATTCTGAATGGTGAGTTTTTTGTCATAATTAATGTCAATTGTGTTAAATTTATTTACAGTTGTTTTGTTTGTTTATTTCATATGAAGGTATCAATGGATGATGATTATGCTCATCAAAGGAACACAGACAGGACATGGGAAGAGACAGGTAGCTCAAACAATGACTAGATAGTGTTTAAATAAATAAAACTTTATTATAAACTAGAATTACAAATTAATTTTCATCTAGTTTCATCTAGGCCCATATAATAGTTAGTAACAAGTTTGTAGGGCTTATGATCTTTTGCGAAATGATGCGATACGATGTGAAACTAGCCTGCGTTGCATTCGAACAATCCCTCGGATGTAACGCAGGCTATGTGAAACGTGCGATACGGATCTTTTGCGAAACGATGCAAAACGATGCGAAACGGATCTTTCGCAAAACAATGTGATATGGATATATATATAGATACTATTAAAATTGTTTCGTATCGCATCGTTTCGTACAGATAGGTATGAGTTAATTATTCATCACAGGTGTAAACTATTTTATATTGCATGTCCTAATGCTTATTGATCCTTTTTGAATATTAAGATGATGTAAATGGGAAAGGAAAAAAGAGGAGTTGGAAGCAAAAAGAAGAAAAACAAGAAACAGAAACAAACAATAACTTAAGTGTTGGTGTACTTTTGTGAAAAAGAATTGAGTTGGGTATTAGACATGATGACTGAGTATAATTTGTTGCCAGCTGAAGAGCAAGTGTAATATGAATGATTATCCTATACATATTACATCTCAGCCAATCAGAGCTCACCATTTCTATGAAATACAGAGCGGTATTTCATAGTTTGTATTAGCCAATCAAAATGTTGTAAATTTTTCCAGCTTTTTTCTTCCACTGCGCTCGCGTCGTGTTGCTAGCCTCCTCCGCATGCAACCCCTCTTCTGGGACCCCTTTGTTTTTCTGGGATCCCTGTGCGAGGGCGCGATATTGTCTCCCTCCGCCAGTAACACAGGCAACCCAACGACACTTTTATAGAGAAAAACGAGTCTTACGAGACGCCTGCGGAGGAGGCTACGGTTTTGACAGGCAACTCGTCCTTTTCTTTTTCCCCTCCCCTCGTTTCCAGTCTCCATCTGCCCTCTTCGATGCAGCGCCACAAGAAACCCATCTGATAGAGTTTTAGTATTTTAGAGTTGCCTGTGGAGGATGCTATTGTGTTGCAACCGTTTGCCAATCTTTGCATAAAAATTGTTTTTAATTTTGAAATCCAAACTCATTCAAAGCGTTATAAACATGGCTTCAAGTTCGAGAAATAATTCAAATCTTCCTTCACTCTCAGAAGAACTAAGTAGAAACGACTTGAAAGTTTTAATTGTTGATGTAATATGTATAGGATAATATGGTTATTCTATGGAATACGGGCAAATATTTCACTCAAAAGTTATATTATACCAAATAATATAATTTTTTCGTGAAATATTCGCTCGTATTCCATAGAAAACCATGGAATGACCAATAAGTATCTCTGATTGATACAAATAATAATATTTGCATAAATGATGTGGAGCTTTTTTATCGACAACATTAACATAATATTATGCATAAGTTTAGCAATATTATTTTGCAGAATATACCGTAAAACCTAAAAAAGAAGCCCATGGGATTCTTTTTTATTTAGGACCCTTGGGTGGGCTTCTTTTCGAGATTGATTTTGCAAACTCATGACGGGGGTTTCTTTTCGAAATGAATGCTGCAAATATTAAGATTGGCTTCGGCCGAAAATATTACAACTATAAAACAATAGGACTATTGAAGAAATTTCTAAACTATATAAACCAAGAGTTTTTTTAAGGTGGTTCCAGCATAATGAATGACCGGTTTGCCGTATTTTTTAACTCGCTCGCTCTGCGTCAATATTGCTTGGATTTTATTATGCTTAACACAAATACTAATTCAACTATTCTGCCTTTCAACGGTGTATTCAAAATTATCATTGTAAGCCGCGTTTGTGAATGCCAGCTGATATTCAAACGACACTATTTTCACTAAACCTGCTGCCAAGCGTTATTCCCTCGTACGATTTTTTTTAAACTTCGTGAACGACCTTTTAAGGTCCCTAGTAATGTTCTGATGAGGTAAGAAGGAAATTGATTGAGCCGAAATCACCAATTCATATTTTTGTTGTCAAAATTTGGACAAATCGGTTGTTACGTGATTTCGGCTCGAACAATTTTTTACCTCGTCAGACTGAAACAGCTTGTAAAAGATTGTTCCTGTTCTCTGTGAAGTAAGTTTTAGGACCCATCCGCATAAACGCGATATCAATAATTGAAAAAAAGTTGTATTTTTCCGGAAGCACTTCATAAAACGCATACTTTTTTATGCGTTTTTACCGAGAGTCCACACTAAAACGATCGAAAACGGAGATGTTTATCTATGAAAACGGAGGTTTTCGAAAACGCTTTCCAAAGCAGGAACTTTTGAAAACTGACGCAGGTCTATCGTTTTAGTATGGACGGCAAAAACGGAGCTTTTCAGAAACGCTTAAGTCACAACTCTGCCCCAGTTTCCCGCAAACAACCAGTATTCAATATGGCGGATGAACGGCATAGTATCGCTGGCGCTACTGGAGCCGCATGCGTATTGAACAGAAAAAACGGCCAAGCAGAGCCTGGTGATGAAAGCGCATCTTTGGATCATCGTTTTCATCCCCTAGTGTGGACGCAGAGCTTTTTATCCGTTTTCGGTCAAAGAAAAACGGAGGTTTTCAAAAACGGGTCCTTAGTAGTGATCAATATGGATTCACAAAGTGCTTTCTGTGGCTGCTTGACAACCGAATATGTCTTCCTTTGTTTCTTTTTTAACTGACTGAAAATGTCGATGCGGCAATAAAATTATGATGTATAGGGAGTATAGAACGATTTTCCGTATACGAGTGAAAGTTTATCACTGAATAATGAAAATTCGTTAAGTGTTATATTTCTCAATCTCAGACAGCATCCGGCGAAAAGACAAACCTA
This sequence comes from Actinostola sp. cb2023, assembly GCA_033675265.1. Classification (NCBI taxonomy): domain Eukaryota; kingdom Metazoa; phylum Cnidaria; class Anthozoa; order Actiniaria; family Actinostolidae; genus Actinostola; species Actinostola sp. cb2023. The sequence goes on from JAUJYZ010000534.1 coordinate 236,115, forward strand.
CTTTTTGTTTAACGATTAATTAATTAAAGCATTATAGCCTTAATTTTCTAAGAGTGATAAGGAGTGAGAGCTTCTGCGAAAAAAAAGAATGCAAAAACATTTATTTTGTAAATGAATAGGAAATTTGTCACAGCAGCCGACAAACACACCGAACAGCGGCTGCATGGACTTCTCACCAAAATATTATTATTAATGTAGTACAAATCCCTTTATATATGTTCAAATACACTTTGCCAATGGTTATAAGCACTACTCGATCGTTATTTCTAGTTTAAAAAGTGTCTACTTTGATTATATATTTCGCACATGTGGCTGTTGTTGTCAATTTCAGTTTTAATAAAATGTGTGATTTTGTCCATTTTGAATGGCGTTCATACTGATAATATTGAAAAGAGCCCCAAAACTATTGCTGGTAATTTCAAGAACTACTTTTGAAGAATACGTGGTTAAAAATATGGACGGTTTTAAGACAATACCACATCACTTTTTCTTTAAACGATCGATGTATGGTTTTGAACAAGATACGTGTTTCTGTAAATATAGTCACTTTCAAGGATCGCCGTTCTTTTATAAATAACTTAAAATGATTTAAACTGCCATATTTTGGTTAAATTAAGTCCAATCTGTGCACCCAGGTTGAGAAAATATCGTTGTTTACGTTTTAGAGTGTGCGCGACACGTTTTAGAGTGTGCACAATTTTGACTTGGCGCGAGACGAATTCAGCGTTTTTCGGTCGAAATAGTTTTTGGCGATTATTTTTCGAAATAATAGATATTTCAATAAATCAGCCCCATTTACTTTTCCTGCCTACATAGTCCTATCAATAGACAAAATATAAGCCAATTCGATTTTACGACTGTGTCCGCGAATTTTGAATTTTTCTTTGGTTCTTACTGACATTCACTCTTAATATGTTGAAACACTTTGTATTCAATGTTGTATTAGTTAATCATCATCACTCTGCTCTGTTGATGATGTTACATTCATTCTGCACTGTGATAACGTTTTGTTTATTTACCAATTAAAATAATCAACATTCTTATGTTGTGTTTTTAAATGCATGTAGTCTACTGACTCATAACTCAATATACAGTTACCTGAATGGGGACCCAAAAATATACATATACACGCCCCTAGATGATCTTACACTGATAAACCATATATTTCCGGGCCTATAATATTGTATTTGGTCATAAATATGTCATTTTTGTGTTTATATTATTTTACCACTCGCAGCATTCACTTACATATGTAACGACTAGTAATAATAATATATTGAAGGTCACACATCGATTTTCAACATTAATCGATTGATTATTGAATATTATCGATTATCGGAATTATCGATTGATTTTATGGCCGGGTTTTCAGTAAACTATTATAGATAGGCGAATTATTATTGTTTCGACTTAAAGAGTTTTTAAATATTTGAAATCAATGGATAGATAAAAATACGTTTTTCTTGATTTATTGCTGGGTATTTTGTTTCGTAGTGGTCTCATTTCCGATCAGTGGTTGGCATTCGCGTGATATTTACGGTTTTTACAATACGAACAAGAAACTTCTATCTTGTCGTTTTAAAGGTTTTAATGGCAACATTTCAGCACATAACAGTAATCAGAATACACCATGAGTTTATAACAACGTGCTTGAACCATATATGCAGCTCTATGGAGGGATTTTCCTGCTTCGATTGAAGTGATCGTCAATATTACGCTCTTGTACAACTTGGTCCTTCGATAGCTGTGCAGTTTGTGTGAGCGGGATAAACAAACGTTATCTTATCTGGACACCTTAAAGTTGTAATTTAAGAGCTTTTTCATGCCTGTTAGTGACTGCACCATGTATGGCCAAGAATGTGGAATAATCAGGATAAAATCACCTCGATTAGACCGACATTGTGAAAAGTGACCAAATTCGCAAGGTAGGTCTTTTATTAATTTTTATTTCTCAGACTTCGCGTCTTCAGACTTTCAACAATTGGATTGAATGTGTTCAGGAGATAATAAGAATTGCCTTTATAGTGATATTTAGTAAATGAATGGTTTTTAAGTGAAATAATCGAGCTACAACAAGACTAATTTTTCATATTTTGACCATTTCCCTCAAATGGTACGAACCCCCACCGTAAAATTATAATTTTCCCCAAAAAACTTTTTCTAGAATTTAAAACATCAATGTCTATAGAAGTTGTGATAAAAGTATCATATCTTAGAAGAGCGTACTATAGGAGATATCAGCCAAATAATTTGGCCTGTTTTTCATGTCTATCAAAATGGCCGACATGGCCCCTCGTTAAGTGTTGATTTTCTGAGTGACTACTCAAAGCGAATTGTAGTGATTGACCATTTTTAAAACTAGAAGAATTGCCCTGCTTGTGGAACAAATTTGAATAAAATTGGTTTAAGGTGGCTCAAAGTAGTTTCTAACTGACCACACTTCCACTTTTCATTTGGTGAATTGATAGACTTATCTTAGGCCGATCAAAACGACTTTTGCACCAGTTATCGGGCAAAGATGGAAATTTAGAATTATGTCAATTTCAGCTCGATCGAGGTTTCCTTGGCAACGATAAACAAAGATCGTTGAAATCAGTTTTTCTAAAATATCTCAAGATTTCGATGAGCTCTAGACAAGCGACTATATGCATGATAAACTACATACTAAGGCAAAGTATCTGAGACAGAATTCAAACTTTTTGATCAGAGCGATTTTGAATAATTTGCATAAACATTCTTTATGCAAATTATTCAAATTTGCTCTGATCAAAAAGTTTGAATTCTGTCTCAGATACTTTGCCTTAGTATGTAATTTATCATGCACATAGTCGCTTGTCTAGAGCTCATCGAAATCTTGAGATATTTTAGAAAAACTGATTTCAACGATCTTTGTTTATCTTTGTTTATCGTTGCCAAGGAAACTTCGATTGAGCTGAAATTGATATAATTCTAAATTTCCATCTTTACCTGATAACTGGTGCAAAAGTCGTTTTGATCGGTCTAAGATAAGTCTATCAATTCACCAAATGAAAAGTAGAAGTGTGGTCAGTTAAAAACTACTGTGAGTCACCTTAAATGCGCCGGAGAACGAGCCTCATTCATTTACCCTTTACTGGAGGGCATTTTGGGTTGAATTTGTGGCACATGGGCAAGAAGGAACAATTGCCGTTTCTATGGCAACAATGCATTTGATGACCCCAACATGGGGTGTTTTTGTGCACCCCCCTGGGTGGTCTACCTGCACACAAAATTTCAAGGTGGGTGAAAAAATTTCATTTCCAACTTTTGCTTGATTTTCTCATTCACCTGCTCTTAAAGAGCTTGCAATTTCTCGGACTTCTTGAGTTGATTAATTTTCACAATGTGGAATCTCAGGCTATACGAAATACAATATCTTTAAAAGCATCTGAATGATTAGAGCAAAACTCGTTGTTAGTGCGGTTCTCAGTATTATGCGAACTCAGACATTCAAATAGTCGGCTGGAACTTGGTTTTTCGCTTCTGTCAATTAAATTCAAAACTCAAACAAATTCAAAACTAAATACATTCTTCGACCAAATGATCCATAATTTAGCTCAAAATCATATTTGGTTTCCATTTGGTGGGACTTCTGACTTTTATTTTTCTGTTTTCTGATTTTTGATGTTGATTGACAGAAGCGAAAAACCAAATTACAAGCCAACTGCTTTTAAAATGTCTGAGTTCGCAAAATACTGAGAATCGCAGTAATACCACTGATTGCCAACACATGGGCTTCGTAGTATTCGCCATCCCAAAGTGCAAGCAAAACATCTTCTTCGTACACCTCCGTGTCTTCTTCTTCAGAGTTTATGTGCTTCACAGTATCCTCACCTTCGAGGACATCGTATACACCGTCGGCCTCAAACCTTACAAGAAAGCATTTTTCTGTTTATCAAACAAATAAAACTATAAGTAAGTAAGTAAGTAAGAAAGTAAATAAGTAAGTAAGTAAATCAATTTGTTTATCAAACAAATAAAACTATAACTAAGTAAGTAAGAAAGTAAATAAGTAAGTAAGTAAACCAATCAGAACAAACAAACAATAAAAAAATATTAAGAAAAAACGAAAGAAAGAAATGAAAGAAAGAAATGAAAATCAAAAAGAAAAAGAGAGAAATAAATAAAATAAATAAATAAATGAATAACTTAAAACAACTGATAATCAATAAACAAACAAACGATAAGCGGGAATGAAATAAATTAATAACTGATTAGGACTCGAAACTACGTAGTGTAATTATAAATTGAAAAATCGCTGACATTCTGCAGATCAAATATATCTTTCACCAATTTGGCTTGTTGCGATGGAAACAAGCTCTGTAGTTTGTTTGCCCCTGGCATACCCAGAAACCATTGCGATTGACGGAATAAATATGCCGGCGTCTTGAAGGAGTATGAAAAACTGAGTCCAAAATGTGTCTAAACACCTCAAAACTGGAGTACTTTTAGGAACCCTTATTTCTTTAAACTTGGATACCAACATCTATGACAGAGAAGGGGCACTAGTACTGGTCTACAAATTGTAGGAATAAGAAGATAACCTCGTGCATTCATAATTTTACGAACAACCCATGCCCGCCCTGGCCATGAAGACCTATCACTGCTAGAGCTAGAGCTAAACCACTCACTAGACGGATGAACTATGAACAATAACATATTCAACGTGTCACATTGTCTTTGTCTTTGGTTAAAAGCACCTACAATTCAGACAGTCAGATAAAACAGATAAAACTTGTTGCAGAAACAACGAAGCTCGATGAAGGTTCAAATCTGGATATGAACCGGAAATTTACTCTGATACTGAGAAAAAATATTCCATAAATTCAGCCTTGAAATGTTTGAAACTGATGTTGACTACTGAAATAGGTAAGTTTTGTTATAACTTAAAAATGAAGTCTATAATTTTTTCCCCCTACTTAGTGCGGTTTGAACTACACTTGAAACTGACTAGTTGAACGTAAGGTTAATTATAATTTGCACACTCTCCTTGGTGACGGATGACTTTTAGATATTCATATTGCAGAAATATGTACACTGATTGAAGAAATAAATAATAGGTTTGTCTGACTCAAGTTCTCATCTCATTAATTTTGTATGACAAATAAAGTTATAACTTGTCCCCTCCCCCCTCGGGAAGATTTCTAAAATGCCGGCGTTTTAGGCACTGAAAAAAACAAACATTATGCCAAAAGCGTAATGGCATTTATGTCGAAACATAGCACACACCCAGTAATCCGATAGTTGCATGCCAGTGCGCCTGTCCTGCAAAGTGACCAATGGGAGTTCAGGATGATAATACTTAAGGCGTGTTCTGATAACACGCGGCCTCTTTCCTCTACCACTCGGAACGAAACATGCATCATTTCAAAATTTTTCAGGCAAGTTACTTTACTGTTTAGCTAAGTTATTTTCCTCGGTGGTTAATAGTATGGCCTCACACAGTGTTCTTATTCTTGGTCACTCGTTTATTCGTCGTTTGCGTAATTTCATAGAGCATGATTATCAATTACGTTTAGATTTTAACCTTACTGACAACGAGATAAGATGGCATGGCGTTGGGGGTCGAACGGTTAAAAAGACAGTCCAATACGATCTACACGTGGTCGAGTCTTACCGCCCCGACATTGTCTTGCTCGAGCTTGGGACTAACGACTTGACCCAGGCAAATCTTACTCCAATTGTAGTGGGTTCGGCGATCAAGGACCTCGTGCGCCTGTTACACGATACATATGGCGTTAAGTTCATTTGTGTGGGCCAAACTTTACATCGGGAACGTCTCCTGCTTTTAACAGTAAAGTGCATATGCTCAATCGTTACTTATGGGTGGCATTGGAGCCCCTTCCCTATGCTATATTTTGGGTCATAGAGGGTTGTGTAAGTCTAGGTCGGATTTTTACGCCTATGACGGAGTCCATTTGAATAGACGAGGGCAACACAAGTTCTACCGAAGTTTGAGGGGGGCAATTCTGAAATGCTGTTGTAAGTTACGCAGCTAGACATGGCGTGTTAGTTTTATAGTACGCTTTTATCGAGAGCAGTGTTTGTTACCCGAGCCATATGTTCTGTGGAATTTCTGTCTTTTAATGACAATATCCACTTTGTTTTTCAATCTTTTTACATGCGGTGTGGCATGTTCGGTTGATATCATTTTTGCACTGTGTCCTTAATTTTCATGGCTTCGGCGTTATTTATGTTCTGCATTCAGAAACCACATGAGTGTACAACCCATTGATCGCCGGAATTCAGGTGTGTCCAATGCACTCGGTTTTCTGTCAATGCATAGTTGTTTATCCTGTTCAGACAGGCTAATTATTATTTGTATACTGCATATCGGCGTAAACTTTACACTCCTGGCTATTAGTTTTTCTATTATGTGAATTGTCTCCCTCAGCTTAACACATCCATTTCTTCATGCTGTCGGCTTTATTATCTATTCGGGTCACTTACATTCTCCTGTATGTTTAACAAGCTATGCCTCGAGTCACCCGTGTAACTCGCCGCAGAAGGCCAGCGCCCAGAGCCGATGCTACAGAGGTTTCGGCCGGGGATGTTCTGCAACCTGCAACCTGCAACCTGGAACAGTGTCAGTGAACGTTGCAGCCCTATCAGCGACCATATCGACGGCTGTTTCACAGGCTGTACAGGCCGCCATGTCCAAGCAACCTGGTCTTGGCAATGGTCAAAATCCCACTCCTAGCCAGATGGTCGGTGAGGCGGTTGAAGATGATGTAGCTGATATCCGTGGAGCAGGTATTCAGTCACCAGACGAATCCACACCGCATCAGTTATTCACTAGTATTGCGGTGAGTTTGGGCTCACGTGTCAGCGCGAGGTTAAAAGCAAAAATTTGGGCAAATAATATGTTGATTTCGGTGTCTTACTTTCCATCCCCCCTCAAAGCGAGAAATACTCGCTTTCATTGGCCCGACCTTCTGGCTCCAGCCCGCGCACACCTCAGCTGACACTTGAGCCTTGCCACCAGCCCAAAAAGGTTACAACCATTGACCAGTGGCTAACTGCTTTCCACACATATGTTTCTATTTATTCTGAGAAGTTCAGTAGCCAGACTTCTCGCTTAATGAAATACTGCGAAACCGTGCGGGATCTGGCACAAAAGCCTGGGGACTGGCATTATTATGACGAGCAGTTTCGCTACCTTAGACAGTCGGCCCCTGATCGTTATCCATGGGATCAAATTCACTGGGAGCTATGGCTGGGGGCGGTGACGAATTTTCGTAAGTCCACGCCACAGCAAGGGAACGATAAGGCCCCACAACGTGGCCGCTTTCGTACCAACCAATTTCCTAAGGGAACATGTTGGGCATTTCAGGGAGGCAGATTCTGTAAAGGCTGCCAGTTCGAGCACACGTGCTATAAGTGTAGTGGCAAGCACACCGGGAACACATGCCTCACCGAAAAGCGCACATGCCGAAAAGCGCGATCAACCGAAACCAAGACCATCAGCTCAACCTCCCAACACAGCGCAACAAGCCGGCCACACCGGTAAAAAGTGAACGGCTTGAGTTTCTTTTACAAGGCTATAATCCTGATTTGGTTCTATTTTTGTGCAATGGTTTTCGTTTCGGTTTTCGTGTTAACTTCATGGGTGAGCGGCATTCCTTTGATTCTCCCAACCTTAAAAGCGCACTTGAACAACCGGAAATCACGTTATCGAAATTGCGTAAGGAATGCGAAGCTGGTAGAATAGCTGGGCCTTTCCTCAAGCCTCCATTTCCTATTTTTCGTCACCCCTAGGCATAGTACCCAAGAAAGACCCTTCGGATTTCCGCTTAATTCATCATTTGTCCTACCCTAAAGGCTCATCTGTGAATGATTCTATACACGATTATTGTTCTTCTGTACAATATGCTTCTATTGGTCAGGCAATATCTGCCATAAAAGGTTTAGGGGCAGGCTGTTTCATGTCCAAGACTGATATCAAATCAGCCTTTCATATCATCCCAATTCATCCCGATGATCAACCGTTGTTGGGCATGAGATGGGATGATATGTATTATTTCGATAGGTGTTTACCAATGGGTTGCTCTTCTTCCTGCGCCATTTTTGAAGCTTTTAGCACTTCTCTAGAATGGCTCTCTCTGACACGTTTTGGTGCATCGACTGTTCTGCATGTATTGGACGATTTTTTATTCATCGCGTCCAGCGAGGACAAATGCCGCACAGACCTGTTTAATTTCATGAGAATGTGTGACTATATAGGTGTTCCTTTAGCCCCAGAAAAGACTGTTGGTCCTGACACGACTTTGCAGTTCACCGGTATAACCCTCGACTCGGTCAAAGGAGAAGCCAGACTACTAGACGAAAAGCTTCAAAAATGCCGTAATTTACTTCATAATTTTTATAAAAGGCGTACAGTGACACTGCGTGAAATGCAATCTTTGATAGGCTTGTTGAATTTTACATGCTCAGTGATTACTCCAGATCGCGCATTTCTACGCCGCATGATCGACATTACCAATGGACCCCAACGCCCACACCATCATATACGTTTAACCAAAGACGTCAAACAGGACATCGCTTTATGGTTTAGATTCTTAGATCATTTTAACGGCAAGTCATTTTTCTTGGATGACAAATGGTCGACCTCTCCCAATCTTGACATGTATACGGATGCCGCGGGATCACTGGGCTACGGGGGTCTATTTTTGGTAAGCGTTGGTTGTATGGCGTTTGGCCGGCCACTTGGAAATCTTTTAACATAGCATTTTTAGAACTTTTTCCCATTGTTCTCTCTGTCAATATTTGGTGGTCCCTAATGATATGAGGCGTTAATGCCCTGTAGAAATCCATATTGCCCTGTTCACAACTCAAAAAACTCAACAAAAAAAATCCTGATAAAATTACGTCACAGCTATTTAATAAATCCCTTATGAGATGTTTTCTCGGGTATTACGGGCTGACATTTTACTCGTTGCTCGCATTTTTCCTTGTCCTGCAGGCTCGGAAAAATACATTCGCAAGTCATAAAATATCAGCACGTAATACTCGAGAAAACATCTAATAAGCTGTATGTATTTTAACAAGTTATTTGGTATTTTGGTGAGCCATTATATAGGTGAACCAAAATACATGACAAGTAAAAATTAACAGCCATATTAGATGCTTAGCCGACTAATAAGCTTAGGGAAGCAAGGGTGGCCGAGTGGTGAGAGCCTCAGTCTGTCACCTCTGTGTCCTGGGTTCTATTCCCCGACCTGGGATCACATGTGATTTGAGTTTGTCAGTTCGTTCTCTCCTTTGCTTCGAGGGTTTTTCTCCGGGTACTCTGGTTTTCCTCCCTCAATAAAAACGAACTAGTGAGCTGAAAGTTGTATGTATAGAATATTATATATAGTGTGAGAGTGCAGTGTCCCCCAATTAGTGCACAAGCGCTAGTAAGAACACATTGGACACTTAAGTTAAACAGTTATTTATTTTTAAGTTGTTTATTATATATGTTGTCAAAGAAACTAGCTATTCTGGTGAAAGAAATAGAGCAAATTAGTTTGGGGCACCTGCTAATTGTAACAGCCCAAAGGCTGATCTACACAATTAGCTAGCTACACATGTAGACTTGTATAGGTCAGGAGTGAATCAGCATTAGGCAGACTTGCACATTATCCACTATAACCAATGTGTGAGCATTTCAATTTATAACCACAACAAAATGTACATATTGCATAACTGTAACTATTAAATCAATATACTTCAACAGGTGCCCTTCCCTGGTTACTATAGCTGCCTTTATTGTTTAGAGAAAGGGGAAGTCGTGAAAACCTCACTAAGAGGGCATGTAATGAGCTTCCCATTTCGTCAAACTTTAACTGGGCATGCACAGTTACGCGATGCATAGGAGGTGCTTCAGAACTGCTTTCAAGCACTAGAAGATAACGCATCGGTAAGTTCACTTGGAACAGTTTACTAGATAATATTCTAGGAAAATTGAAAGCTTACCAACTTGCTGATGTAAAATTTAAATCACTTGACTGCGCTTGTCAGTTATGCAAATAGAAAATTTCTAAACTGAAGTATGAGTTAGCTTATAATTACCACCATTAGCCTTTAGCCTCCATTTACATATCATATTTTTCTATATTTAGCTGTCGTTTCAACTAGCATACTTATATATTATTCTCCTATAAGTATTGTACATAACTATTAAGTATATTATATTAATAATACATATTTATTCTTGTAAATTAGCATGTTCGCATTACAAAGAGTTTTGTGCATGCTCAATCAGCTGTGACAACGTGGTTAAATAAACTACCTACCTACCTTCACTGCAAGTAATACAATTGCAATCAATATTTTGTTATCAATGCTGACTTGCTTTTAAAGGTTAATGGGTTGAAAGCTCCATCACCACTTACACAGCTCCCCAGCTTCAGTATACCAGAATCTGTTGCAATTGATTACATGCACTCGGTCTGTTTGGGAGTGGTAAAAACACTGGTGGGGCTGTGGTTTGCCAGTACGTGCAGTGATAAACCATGGTACTGTGGAAACCGAATTGAAGAAGTGGATGGAAGACTGCTCCAAATAAAGCCCCCCAACGTTTTTAACCGAGTACCTAGAAGTTTGGAATCTCACCGAAAGCACTGAAAAGGTACGGCGGTTACATACAATGACAGATGTAAATTGCAATTGGTGCACACTATAGAACAGCAAAGGGAATTTTTATCCTTAGTTAGAGTGCTACAAAATAGTATTTGGGCTGAACAGTCTAGAGTTCAATGACTATTTCAAATATTGCAATTTAAGCAAAACTACCTGAACTTGTGAGATCAATTAAATCACAGTTACAAAATTCAAAATTATATATAAAGGGGCACTGTCACGATTTCTTTCTTATAGTCATTTCAATTGTCAGTGACTGATTTTGGATTGATTGAGAAGATAGTCAGTTGTATTTGTGCCGGTTTTTCCAAATTAATTAGTGAGAGGAGAGGTCACTGCTTCGATGATGTTTCAAGACTATAATCTGTGTCTTGCTACTAGTTAAGTAATTCTTAAATTTAGGTCATGGATTTATGGGCCAGGTCATGGAAAAGCCATGGAAAAGTCATGGAATTTTATTGTGGACAACCTTGTCTATGCAAATGAAGACGATTTTGTATCGGAAATAGAGGCTCTGCCACGGTTATGATTTATATATAATTGTGTTAAATAATTCACATTTCACCTGAACATTTGCATACATGTGATAAGACCTGGAAAACTATGGGTTAGTTAAAAAAAAAAATTTGATCAAACATTCACTGCAACATACTCATTCAACTTTAAAGTTTCTTTTTCGTTTTATTTTTAAAGGTGCAGAATATAGGAATTGGTTATTTTTCTACTCGTTGCCATGCATGAAAGGAGTGCTCAATGAGGAATACTACTCCCATTACTCATTATTAGTGGGAAGTATTTTCCTCCTCACCCAGGATTCTATTTCTGAAGAAGATCTTACAAAGCAAGAAGGCAACTGTTTCATTTTGTGGAAATGATCGACATATATTATGGTATTGTACAATCTTTATTAGCATTTATAATTAACTCTGACTTCATTATAAATATACAAGAAATATAGAAGAAAGAAGAAGACGAGAGAAGTGCTAGGAGTGGGCAAGCATGAGTCGTAGCACTTCTTGATGTTTTCTTCCAATTCCCAAGTACTTCTATAACTGTGCTATCTATGTGTTGCTGAGTTTTCTATTTCTTTTATAAAATACAAGTATGATATTAAGTCAAGTTTTCAATTGTTTGGATATCTGCGCATGCGTGCTGTCCCGGTGTGCTCTCATAGAGCACACAGAATAGAGCACACAGAATAAGATAGGATTTGTGAGTTTATTTAAAACAGAGTGTGGAGATGGTCATGCACATTGACCCATGATTTTTCGCTATCTACTCTATTGTTATATATAGTCAAAAGAGTATACTTTATCAAGAAACAAAAAACAAACACTTGCATCATGTCAATCACTTGCAATCAACGAAAAAATATATATATATATAGTGGAACCCCGTTATAACGGACGAAGGGACCAGAGAAAGTGTCCGTTATAACGGGGTGTCCGTTATGACGTTTTTTTTTACAATGTAGAGAAGAATAAAAAGAAGACTGTATACTGAACATACTGTAGTCTTAGCTTACGTTTCTGTCTTGTAAAAACTTCATGTGAATTCTTAGCGCTACTGTGGCGAACTCTTGTCACATACGATATATTCAGACGGATATTAAACTTTTAATCGTATTAGTGCAACCATTAGCGCAATGGTGTAACGAAAGATTGTACTCAGACTGTCCGTTATAACGGGGTTGATTTTATATTAAATTTTGCTGTTCGGGCTGTAACAAAATGTCTGTTGTCCGTTATAACGGGTGTCCGTTATAACGGGGTCTTTTTAACAGAAAATGTATTACCTTTCCGCCGGGACCTATTAAACTGTCCGTTATACCGGGGTGTCCGTTATACCGGGGTGTCCGTTATACCGGGGTGTCCGTTATACCGGGGTGTCCGTTATACCGGGGTGTCCGTTAGGCGGGGTTCCACTGTAATGTGATAATTAATAATTGCATTAATACAGGACCTCGCTACCTGCTGATGAACCAGCATTTGTTGTTGCATCTAGTGGAAAATGTAACAGCTCCTGGTCCCCTCTGGGCATCTTCACTCTTTGTTTTTGAAGATTGGAATGGGGATATTACTGATTATTATCATGGAACTCAAAATGTCCAAAACAGGTATTTGTTGTTGTATACCTTAATTTTTAATAAGCATGCAGAAACATTCAATTTAATGAAGTGCAAATACATCTCTGTCAAGGAGGGATAAATTACTGCAACCTTGCTGCTTGAACTCAAACAGAGAATGTTGTTTGAAGCTCACATGCTTTACTTCCGGCAAGCGCGTAAAACAATAAATGCAACGCTGCACATGAAGAGGATAACAATGAAAAATTAATAGAGAGCTTATAATTATAAGCAGCAGACATTGTTGTCAAAACGGACAGCGTGCACACTGACCAATAATAATAATAATAATAAATGTTGACGTCTGTGATGGCAATCTACGACATGTACGACATTATTTGTCAGTACGTGCGCTGTTCGTGTTGACAAAATTATGAAGGAGAAGTGCATAAAATCCCAATTCATGCACTTTCAAATATTCCATTTCTAAATTCATTCATTCGTCAACTTGTTTTTCTTGACCTAATTCATACAACCAGATAATGACTGCAGTTTCATGTCGTCAAAACATGCCTTTTCTAATAGCTAGTGTTGAAGAAGGCCAAGCAAGGGATCTAATCAATAAATTAAGGAATGAGCAACCAAGGTGAGTAATTTAGACAAATCATTGTGTGTTGCTAGAGCTTCAAGCTGCTCAGATGTCAATTTCATATGTTAATTAAAAGTAAATGAATTATTATCATCATGGTTATTATTTATGAATTAGTCAATGAGCATCCATGCGTCCATAGGGTTATAGACGCACGAGAGACTCTAGCTTGTCTTAAAAGAGTACTTTATATTTTCTCTTGTGCATCTATAATGCTATGGGCGCATGGACACTCATTGACTAATTGATTTATATTTTCTCTTGTGCATCTATAACGCTATGGGCGCATGGACGCTCATTGACTAATTGATTTATAATATCTAGAGAGCGTGCAGCCCATGGGGAAATAGTTCATAGCAATTCCAGCAAATGAGCACACACGTTATTTTGAACAACTCATAAGCGACCACCTTGGGGTTAGGAGTAAGTGGTCACCTACGAGAATCAGGTCACCTCAGGATGCCCAAAAGTATTGCAATTTATACACGTGTGATTTTACGTACGAAAACCAATTTCACTATTCAAAAATTTAATTTAATATTTTAATAAAAATTTTAATAAAATTTTAATAACATCTAAAATTAAAATTAAAATTAAAATTAAAATTAAAATTGTCTATATACACAATGATTCATAGCAATGAATTTAATTTCATAACAGTATTGTAAAAAGATAACCAATTTCGCTTATGAGATGAAAAACATTTAAAAAGTCTAAAATTATACCACAAAGTTGGTCACGGTCACTTTCAAGAGTGGTCAATTACGAGAGATTTGAATTACATTGTTTATATAAATATATGTTGTAAAAACAAAAATAATACACTGAGATCTTGAAAGCTGCTAGTGGATGCACGAGTGAAATGCTGGAGGATGTTGCATGGAGGATGTTGCATGGACGATGTTGCATGGAGGATGTTGCATGGAGGATGTTGCATGGAGGATGTTGCATGGAGGATGTTGCATGTAGGATGTTGCAAGAGGATGTTACATGGAGGATGTTGCATGGAGGATGGTGCATGGAGGATGTTGCATGGAGGATGTTGCATGGAGGACGTTGCATGGATGATGTTGCATGGAGGATGTTGCATGGAGGATGTTGCATGGAAGATGCTGCATGGAGGATGTTGCAAGGAGGATGTTGCAAGGAGGATGTTGCATGGAGGATGTTGCAAGGAGGATGTTCCATGGAGGATGTTGCATGGAGGATGTTGCATGGAGGATGTTGCATGGAGGATGTTGCATGGAGGATGTTGCATGGAGGATGTTGCATGGAGGATATGTTGCATGGAGGACGTTGCATGGAGGATATGTTTCAAGGAGGATGTTGCATGGAGGATGTTGCATGGAGGATGTTGAATGGAGGATGTTGCATGGAGGATGTTGCATGGAGGAGTGCATTCAGCAGCTTTCAAGACCTGAGAAGTGCATTATTTTTGTTTATAAAATAACGTGTTTATAAAATAACAGATATAACGTGTGCTCTGATTGGTGAAAACACCGTTTTAGATGAGAGTATATAGCTCGCTACGTCATGACCTTGAAAGACCTTGAAGCGATGCAGTGGATTTGATTGACACCAATTTTTTTTCCCCTGCTGTTAAACATTTAATTAATAATTATATTTTCAACAAAAGCCATATAATTAGTTTTTCTTGTTTTCTCAATTTCAAGTTCTATCTAGATGTGATTTTGGTATTTTAAAACCGAAAATTCGCGCGCACTAAATATCCTTCACGGGAGGAGTGTATTTTTCGCATCACAAAAGGGTTGGATAATAAATACCTTATTTGACATTTTAGTGTGTAGTAGGGTTGTAAATTTTTACTCATCTTTGGGCTCGACAAAATACTGCAGACTCGTAAAAATATCCAGCCGTACTACACACTAAAATGCCAAATAAGGTATATATATTTTCTGAAAATACCAAGCAACGATAGCCGTATTTAAGGTGACTCAAAGTAGTTTTTTACTGACCACACTTACACTTTAGACCGATCAAAACGACTTTTGCACCATTTATTGGGCAAATATTGAAATTTAGAGTTATGTCAATTTCAGCTCGATCAAGGTTTCCTTGGCAACGATAAACAAAGATCGTTGAAATCAGTTTTTCTAAAATTTATCAAGATTTCGAAGAGCTCTAGACTAGCGACTATATGACATGACAAACTACATACATTGTACTAAGGCAATGTAGCTGAGACAGAATTCATACTTTTTGATCAGAGCGATTTTGAATAATTTGCATAAAGAATGATTAGGCGTAATACTTATATATAATCGGGCAATTTTTGTTCGATTCGGCGAAATATCAGGGTGAGTTAGGTCGAGCCATATGGTTCATATTTTGGCGACAAAATTGACTGATTATTTATTTATCATCCCACTCTTTTCGACGAAATGAAAGAATACATATCACTAAAAACATCGAGGATGATCTTTTCAAAATACAAACTTATTAGCATATTGTCGACACGCATCCGTGAGTTTGAGAAGTGGTGGGAAAAGTTCATTCGTTCGCAGTTTTGTTCAAAACGTTTTTTATTTTTTTTAATGAAACATATTTTCCCTTAAAATGACCAGAAGTAATATAAAAATACAATGGTTTCTTATTTAGAACCACATTTTAACGAACTGTCCATGATATCGTGGGATATCAAGACACTAGCTGTGCTGATATCGTGGGATATCAGGACAGTAGATCTCGCTTCTTTCTGATTGGCTAACTGATTTTAGTGGGATGATAAAGCTTAATACAGATTTTACTGTATATTGTTATTATGTGTTATTTCAAAAACAGAGAAAAGAAGTCTTTGATATCTGATGATCATAAAATCTACAGGATAGGTACCTTACTACAAGGAGGTCAACTGAGATCTGAACTCCAAGATGAAGTATTGTCAACTCTGAATTTGGATTCAGTTGAAGATTTTCAAGTTTTTACCAGACTCCAAATTAGAGATCGAGTTGTGCATTCCCAAATGTATCTACGAGCTGTGAAGCGCAACTCTTTCACAGTAATGTTCCAGTACAATGGCACAACAAGATATGGCCAGGTGGAAGCCTTTGTTCACACGTTGAACAATGATGCCGTTGTACTAATCCCTTTGGAAAAAAATGATCATGAAATTGCTGGCTTCTGTGATGTATTAGATATATATCCAGTGGATCACATTACAACCTGCTATCCACCTGTAAATGATGTATGTATAGTAACTGATGTTACAAACATCTGGGATACATGTGTTTACATGCATTTTAGTGGTAATCTTCATGTCTTTGTTGCACGAGTACCAAATCATTTTGAAAAGGACTAGGCAAATTACAATATTGATGGTGCTGTCTGATATATCCTGAAAATGTCTTGTTCATTTCACGTCGGGCACAAATGACCCCAAAATCGGCAATGTTAAACGGCCTCTTTTACATTAACCTTCGTATTTTCAACAATTTGACATCAATTGGGATGAAAGTTTCGGAGGTTGCTTACTACATGTAGTGTTTTATTTTGGCATGCTAAAAGTTACCACTGACGTAATTGTGACGTCATCACGAATTGTTACATTTCTCGGGAAAATCGAGATCACATTAAAACGTTCTGAAAAGTAGATATTTCGAAAGAGAA
The DNA here is from genome assembly GCA_033675265.1 of Actinostola sp. cb2023. Taxonomy (NCBI): domain Eukaryota; kingdom Metazoa; phylum Cnidaria; class Anthozoa; order Actiniaria; family Actinostolidae; genus Actinostola; species Actinostola sp. cb2023. The sequence continues at coordinate 253,097 of JAUJYZ010000534.1, forward strand.
TAACATTCTCTAAAACGTGGTGCAATTTTTATCTCGTTGCGGTAATATATGGCTGAGTTATAAAGGATATTCATTTTATGATGACGTCATAGAAATGACGTCACCTAAATAGCATTAAAGCTTTACGGAGCAATGAAAATCGATGAAATGACGTTCTCGTGGTCATTTATGGTTAATAATAGATGTTTGTATTGGACGAAGCTGAAAATGTTGGTCCACGATCTCTATTAGGGATATTTTAAAATATTGGGGACGTCATTATGACGTAAAAGAAATCTGTCAATATTTTTGATTAATATTTCTAATACTTATCTTCAAAAAATCAAAAATCTAAAACGATACGATTTGGGGGGCTTCTTAGTTCTTTCAATATGCAAAGTGTGACGACAAAATATTTTCAAACAAAAAAGTTGAATAAAGAAGTTATTTTTATACATATTGTTCATAATTTCCCAAATGAATTATATAGAGCCATTCGTAAATAAACTTCTTCATTCAACTTTTTTGTTTGAAAATCTTTTGTCTTCACACTTTGCATATTGAAAGAACTAAGACGCCCCTCAAATCGTATCGTTTTAGATTTTTGACTTTTTGAAGATAAGTATTAGAAATATTAATCACAAATATTGACAGATTTCCGTTATGTCATAATGACGTCACTAATATTTTAAAATATCACTAATAAAGATCGTGGACCAACATTTTCAGCTTCGTCCAATACAAACATCTATTATTAATCATAAATGATCACGAGAACGTCATTTCATCGATTTTCATTGCTCCGTAAAGCTTTAATGCTATTTAGGTGACGTCATTTCTATGACGTCATCATAAAATGAATATCCTTTATAACTCAGCCATATATTACCACAACGAGATAAAAATTGCACCAAATTTTAGAGAATGTTATTCTCTTTCGAAATATCTACTTTTCAGAACGTTTTAATGTGATCTCGATTTTCCCGAGAAATGTAACAATTCGTGATGACGTCACAATTACGTCAGTGGTAACTTTTAGCATGCCAAAATAAAACACTACATGTAGTAAGCAACCTCCGAAAATTTCATCCCAATTGATGTCAAATTGTTGAAAATACGAAGGTTAATGTAAAAGAGGCCGTTTAACATTGCCGGTTTTGGGGTCATTTGTGCCCGACGTGTTTCATTGTGGTATGGTACTAATGTTTATTATTTTTTATTAATTTTAATGACTTTAAAGATTTAATTTTAAAGATCCATGCAAATAGCAATAATTATGTACATTGTGCTGTTAAGTTGCATGTATCTACAACATATATTGTTGTTCAAGATAGACATGTTGTGTGTTGACCAGCTACACCTGTACACTTACAGCTACAACATTCATTCACTCATTTTGATAAAGTTATTCACTCGTGAAGCTTTGCAGGACTGAGAGCGATGAGGATCCTGGGTTGGTTAAAATGTCTGGACCGTGGACCATGGACCGTCCTTCTTGTCACACTTCTTGTTTTGGCATTACGTTTTGTGTTTTAACGACAAAAATGCCCGCGACAGGTCGAAAATTATGCTAATTTAGGCAGTCCCAAGCATAAGAGTTTTATTTCTCAAAAATGCATTGAATTCCTAAGCTTGAAACTTTCTAAACTGAAAGAGCAGACTTGAAGCTTTCCTGGGAGATTCCTATTTCGTACCTCAAACAATGCCTATATATCAACGTTCCATTCATGGCGCTCAGTATACCTTTTTAAAACCAAATTTGAAAAATAACTACAGAAGTTTTAGAAAAATAAATTATACAGTAGAAAAGACCAAGAAACGTTCATTAAGTGTACTGAATGTCGTTGTTGTAGTGTTAGAGGTGAACACACACCGACTGTTCAAAGTTGCCTTATAATTTAGCTGAAAATTTTCAGTCGTCCGACAGGTTTTTAAAACTGCAAATTTCTCCTAACATACAAATCGCTGGAACTTTTTAGTATTTTCCCCTAAAATAGGTCATCGAAAGGAATGATATGCCGAAAGAAAATTAAATTCGATTTTTTTGAATTGACGAAAAAGTCTCGACCTTACTGACGTCCTCTCTTAAAAACGGGCCGAGTAAAACTACTTTCCAAAGTAATGATATCAATTCTATTTCAAGTAAACTAGTGATCTCCATCTAAATCTGCCCGGAATGGACGTCTACAGTAATAATATTATTCACAATATTTTTTAAAGGCTTTTGTTGATCGTTTCGTGACTTTGTAGTCACATTGTAGTCGTACCATTCCAGACATATCTACTTAGCTTGATGTTCATTCTAGTAGGTTTGAATGTTAAATTTCAAAACTGTATTGTTTAGATACGGCCCACGAGTGCAAATAGACGTTGGACAGTGTAAAAATAATGTCCGCCATTTTGGTTTCTTGACTTGGAAGCCTGGACTCCAATCTGTTCAAATGTTTGCATAAATTAGCATAATAATTTATGCAAATTGCAGGTTTGAACGTCTCGGGCATGGCTTTGTAGCAACACTGCTGATTACAATAATTGTTTTGGGTATTCGCAAACAAAATGGCGGCCATGAATAACGATAAAGAATGAAGGAAGGACTATAAATTTACCACAAAATGGAAGGGAATGTGATCTATCACTTCATATATCGAAACAAAGGAGACATCAAGACATTATTTTACTGAGATTTGTGTTAATAAATCATTACTAAGTAGCTTCACTTTGTGTACTTTGTCATTTTCTGCGATGATCTCAACTGCTAAAGCCAAACAACAATTGTTTTATATAACTGATCGACCATTCTCCTTATCAAACCATTCATCAGTACTCACTCTACTTGTGACCATGCGCATTATAATACTTATTCAGCAGCGGCAATTTCGAATTTGTTTTGATATTTCATTTCTTCAATGGCTGTACGTATATAAGCTTACAGTAACTATAAGATAGTTACTGTAAGATGACAGAAATATAAATTGCGATTTCGCTCGATTATACCTATGGAAAACCAAATTGCTTTACAGAAATTAAACAAAGGTTCTGATGAGAGCCAAACCAAGTTCAAGATACGAGTTCTAGATGAAAGACACAGATTGTTCAATGAAAGATTTGGAAATCAATTTCCACTTACATTCATTTAATTTTATGGCCTACAATTGTATTTTGTACTGAACAAACACAAAGTACACAATTTATACTAAAAGCGTGGAATAGTACTAATTAACAAATAGAAAACGTTACCCGTGTTTACATAGCCTGATATAAACACGAGGGAAGTTTGGGAGAAGTCGAGAGCTATTGTGTAAAACTGAGCCATTAGGCGAGTTTATATCAGGCTATGTAAACACGGGAAAACGTTTTCTATTTGTTTTATAAAATAACTGCAAGGATTTCTTTCGTAAAACTCCTTTATTTACGCGAGATTTTAGTGATCAAAATTTCAATTCTCCTGAAAAGCGTCAGAAATCGCCCATCATCCAATCAAATCTCACGAAAGAAATCAAAATGGCAAAGCGACTCGACAACTTTTATCTGTGCAGTTTACTGTTTTGACATGAAAAACGATTTGAAGAATGCTATTTTCTGTCAGAAAATTACAGAAGAATGCTTGTTACACTTTGTTTTTGTATCCTGTGAACACGAAACACGAAGAAAAGTGAGAAAAGCTGAGCCGAATCACGATCAATGACGAAGAGTACATCGTCAAACTTTCTGAAATATTTGACATCTTGATGAATGGAGCACGAAGTCAGGTAGCCAAATATCTACAGTTTTTGTCTTTTTTTTGAATCTTTTCGTCGCTTTTCTCGACAAGAATGTATAAACGATGGACGTTTCTGAGACATTTGAAGATGTTTTTTCTCTTTGACATATTTTACTAGAGATATGAATGTTCTGGCGAACCCACCGTGTAGCTACAAGAATCGCTCTGTTTTTACTCTTTTGTGAGTATAAATACGGCTATCATTTCTTGATATTTTCAGTCGTACACTTGAGAAAATATAAGACTTATGTGCAGCTAAGTATAACTTACAAAATGGTTAGTATGTGATTGAGAAAACCGAGCCGTTATATTTAGTTTTCTTCGTTATTGTGGACAGAAATAAGTGGACGATTCGTCGAGTTTCTTGCCGGCCGAGTTTGAATGAACTTGAAGAGCTCGATTCTTGCAAAATTAATTTTCGGTTTAAAATCATCAAAATCACATCTAGATAGAACTTGAACTTAACTAAACAAGAAAAACTGTAATTCTATGGCTTTTGTTTAGTAAATAAAACATGTTTGACAACAGAAAAAAATACATTTGTGGTCAGTTATTTTTACAATCAAATCCACTGCATCGCTTCAAGGTTGTTCAAGGTCATGAACCATGTTTACATAGCCTCATATCAACATAGTAATTAACCAATCAGAGCGCGCGTTATATCTAAATTATTTTATAAATCTAAATAGTACTATGTAGTACTAAATAGTGCTAATATAGAGCTCTATAGACTATACATTCTGACCATTATAACTATGTTTTGACCATGCATGCATGCATTCACCTTAAAAATATATATAGCACTAAATAAATAGCACTACATGGATATGTAGTACTACATGGATATGTAGTACTAATTAAGTTAGTACTGTTTTGTACTCCAAAATCTTTTATCCCTATTATAATCAATAAAGTATAAATCCATTTTTTTTTGCACAAACACACAAAAAATATTAATTCCTTCTTTTGTGACAGCTACATTTCTCAAGAGCTACAACACCATTGACAATCGAATCAATGCAGAAATAATACAGAAAGAAAGAAATACTTAAAAAAATTGTTATTATCATCATGGGATATGTCTGAAGAAAGAAAGATGATATGTCTGAAGAAAGAAACACTTAAGCAGTGTTCTTCATGTACGTGTATGATAACTGCAACACTCAGTCTTCCTAGTTCTAGAAATAATGATTCCTTGTCAAAGCGAGCCCCATTCATACATCTCAACAAGCAAGCCCAGAACTCTACAAGGTGTCCAAATGACACTATAATGAAAGCCACTGAACAAGAAGCCAGAGAAATTGGTGAAGCAATTGCAAAGAAAATTTGGGGAAGACATTTAGCGAGGTATTGACGATGGTACCAGAGGCATCAGTACAAATGAAGAGCTCCAAACCTGAAATTAAAAAGAAAAAGAGAGAAGAAAAACGTAATTTCAAGACAAGTTTAAAAGAAGTTTGGCAAGCAAATGATGTCCTGACACATTTGTCTGCTCGGTCATCATTTGCTGCAAGAAATGCTCAAAGAATGAGTCAGTCTTATGAAAGCAAAGCAGAAGCGGCAGAAACGGTGCACAAGTATTCCCCACAACAAAGAGATAGGAGGACATAAAACAGTGGCCCTTAGATGAACCAATCAACTGCAGTGAAAAAGCAAGAAAATACAACATTCACAAGGAAGGTTCCAAAGATTCCCCACCCAACTCTGTTTGTTCTTTGTTCAAAACTATTCTACGTCCTGTGGAGCGTCTTGTGGACGTACCAAAACTGTGTTTTTTTGTCAGGGGCATAGTACCTGCGTACAATTTAAACTCCTTAAAATAGATATATTATAAGAAACATAAAAAAAAAAGAAATCTAAGACCAAATATTAACAGCTGACTCAGTCTAAACTTTGTGGAAACTACTCTCAGAAGGCAGGAAATGCTATTTCAGAGACCCTATTTCTAAAAAAAATTGGGGAACATTCCCCACACCCCCAACGAGCCTTCGCCGCTCGTTAGATTGTGCCCCCACCCCCCAATAATTTTCCCAGTCAGTGTACATGAATAATTAGCAATTATTGGACGAAGTTCAACAAAATATTGTGATTTGTCAGTGGCGAGCCGATTATTATTTTCCGATGCCGAAGGAAGAAGTGGCAAATAATTATCTGCGATACAGAATATATATACCATATCAATTGTAGAACTTCATTTGTCCTCGTGGTGGACTGGTAAACTATGCGGGGGTTTGTGTCAGTCGAAAGGCCCAGGCCTTAACATGCTTGAGACATGAATGTGGTAATTGGTGGTTTTGTAAATGAATACATCATGGTTGAGTGTGATATTGAAAAGGAACTGATAATTGCCACACCAATGTAACTCAGTTGTAGTCGTTGCTACATGCAAGTGAAATGCTGCGAGTAGAAGCCAGGGAGTAAATTATAGTCTTTGTTAATATGTTTTTTTATTTGCAAGTACTTTATATGTACATTACTTGAATGCCGCTATTGATTGTCTTCTTGTGTGTGTTATATGGAAATTATTGGAACATTATAGCGCAAATCGCGCTGTCGTTTCCGTTGAATAATTTTTGACACTTTTAACAAAGGAGTCGCATACATCAAAGTGGGCGTCGACACATTTATGAGTAGTCTAGTGGCGGGATGAGTCTTGTTATATTTTCAGTTCAGTAGCCGTTCGGCATGAAGTTCCAAGTAAAATTTGAGTACGGCCAGGATAAATTGTAAAGTTTAACAGAGAAGCAGACGTTGTCGATGGGGTTGTGTATTTGTTTTCTTCACTTGTGGAGGATATCAGGAGCTGTGGTAGTTTGCGACACCACAGGTCCAGCACTTTACGGATACGCTACAAGGACGAAGATGGCGACTATGTGAATCTTAACGAGAAAGGCACACAACTTTGAGGAGACGTTTGTTTGTACTACTTCGGTAGACGAAGGGTTATATCAGAAAATACAGTGAGCTAGATTCGCCTGTTGTTCAACCGTTGGTAAAAAGGAGAAAGCTTCAAGAAACCTCTTTGAGACTCTATACTTCCCAGACGAAAACAACTGGCGAAAATGAACATAACCTTATATTTGGTCCTCGCTCATTGGAATGAAGCTTCGAAAATGCAGCGACATCTACTGTAAAACCTGAGCGATCACCGAATTAGTTGAAAATGTTCAACTCAAGAAAGTGTTGTTATCAAGTGCGGAGGAACTTGTAAAAGTCACTCGCGAAAAAATGATTCCCTAACCCTTCTCTCTGTAATACGCGCGAGGTTTTGTGGAAATTGTCACAAGTCAGGACATACAAAGCCGAAATGTACTTCATATCCGTGTCCATCTCATGACGTTTGTGGTTTGAGGGACAAGAATCAGGAATTGAAACAAAATATGTCGCAGCTGCAAAGAGAAATCAAACTATTACAACAAGAGCACAGTGATGCTGAATCAAAGCTGAAAGCGTTTTGCGAATCCTGCATGAAATCGTAGACAGTACAGCGACCGCATTTACTTAGACCGTGTTGTGCTCGTTCAATTTCGATTCAATTCGTAAATTCAATTATGTAATCTTATAAACAGCTTATCAATAGATTGTCCCTCGGGACCACATATATTGCCCAACTCAAGACAAATTTGAAGCAGAATGAGTCGATCGGGTTGACGAGGAGTTAGAACTATCTTCAATGTATTTAAGAGCGAAGGTCTATAAATATCAAGCAAAATGAGCAAATCGTGGCCACAGTTGAAAAATGGATTTCTGTCATTTTCCCTCTGAAGAAACATATTACCAAGACACTAAACGTGGTGTAGTTTGTTTTTGAAAAGACCGCTTAAATTTCGAGAAAATCGAGAAAATTCATTTTACCCAGTCAGCCTCAATTTCAGCAAAATCGAACGTGAAAATGTGAGGTCTCGAAACTTCTCTCGCATGCAAAATTGAAAGCTTCTTTTGAAACTCTGTTTTCGATAATAGGATAACCGAGGATTAAAGAACACGTAGAGTGTCAAATATCGTTCCTAGCATTCATTGTAGCAGCAGGAAGCCACGATAAATCGACTACATTTTTCAACTTACGGAGTTGTCGATTTCACCTCCATTACGGTTTTGATTTTTTTTGTACTGCCACTTCTCTCAATTCCCACAATCTACTCGCCACGTGTTGCTTAGAGGTTGTTTTAGTAAATATGTAAGAACTGGCTTGGGGTCTATCGTGATCATGAAATAAGACTCTTTCAAAAGGTCACCATAATTGACTGAAATACGAGAAATGTAAACAATCACGTCAGTGCTTGTACGAGCCGTGTGCAGACTAGCGGCCACAAAATGAGACTAAACTGCCTCTTTGGAACACAGAATTCCTTTTCATGTGCTATGCAATTCTTACTGAACGCCATATCCTCTGGTTTTTGTAAGATTACACGTTTTAGAGGCTCGCAACACTTCAGTTTGAAACACCAGAATCGGCGTGTTGTGTGACAACGAAAAACACTTCGCACCGGGTGGGGGTAGGGACAGAACTCGCCGAAAGGAATACTTACAGATCAAAGAAATTGCATAACTAATAACCTTTGTACTTTAAAATATAAATTTAGAATACTCTCAGCCGCTGGACTGAATAATATTCGCAATTATTAATTTTCTAACACTTTGCTACAAGAGACCATATTGTTATATGAAATAAAGACAAATGAAATAAGACAAAAGACAAATGAAAAAAGTGATTATTCGAAACTTTGTACGAAATACTGCAATATACATATAGACATAGTACAATAGACCATAATGTTACTAAAATAGTAGTAAATATTAATAATAATAAAAGCTTCATTATTATTATTATTATTATTATTATTATTATTATTATTATTATTACTGATTATTTAATGAAGGTCGAACTTTCAGCCAGAGGCTGGTTTAACTCGTAGTTAATTGGCAGTAACCTTTAGGATATTTACCTGTAAATAATAAATAAATAAATAAACTTATGGCCTAGAGTACAAACACTAAAACCGTGCAAAGGTTTGCACTAATTAGTACTAAATAGCCATATAGAAAACAATATAAATATCACTATTTGGTAATTATTATTATTATTATTATTATTATTATTATTACTGATTATTATTATTATTATTATACTTGTCAGGAAACTAATAATCATTTAGAATTGATAAAATGTCATATAAAATGTCTCCCCTGGTTGCAGACAGAGGGTCTACTGTCAAACCTAATAACTGGTTGCTTATAATTACGTTATCTCAGTCAAAATTCCGATACATAGGTAAAAACATCGAACTACTTCTGTGCGTGTAGCATTGTCATATTACAATATTGCAATCAAAGACGACAGACCATTAGGGTGTTTAAACTCGTCATTCATTAGGGTTATCCGGCCAGTAGCTGTTAGGATCTTTTCCTGTTTATAATATAATCAACAAAATTACTCGATTCTGATTGGACGAGAGGAGTACAATATATTTAAAATTTATATTTTGAAATATATTTCAAAAACGTTTTTAAAATTGTACACCGCAGGAATATCAATTAGGTTGCTATGGCAACGACGCGTGCACATGCTGGAGCAGCAAACTTGAATGGAAACAAACATGTTCAACATTTGTTTTGCTTTTAGTTTTAATGAAAACGACGTACAGAATTATTCGACTCTGGTGTTGAAATCACTGTGACCTTAGTGAAGTGCGCGCGTTATTGACGCCATTGAGTGCGCGCTGGGTTTCTTTTCTTCATGATCGTATTTTTTTTTAGCGAAATACTCGTTCATTATTGGCTTAATTTTCTCATGTATATGATGCTCGTAGGATATTTTGAAAATAACTCCTAAAATAGTACCAGAATCTCGACCGCTTGTGGGCGTGACATTTTTACCTACAAGGTACCAATTCTAAATAATAATAAAACAGTTTCCCGACAAGTACGTCATAAGTTTATTTACGGGCAAATACCCTAAGAGGTACTGGGATAACCCTAATGATGGTTTACCACCCTAGCCGGTACTAATCTACGAGTTGAATACTATTTTTTTATTTATTATTATTTTCAAGATATACTTTTCTATGAACCATAAGGTCAACTACTGGCTTAACTATTTACTACTATTTTAGTAACATTATGGTCTATTGTACTATGTCTATATGTCTATTGTGCAATTTGTAAATTGTATATTGCAGTACTGATTTCGTACAAAGTTTTGTATAATCACTTTTTTATTGTTATTCATTTGTCTTTATTTCATATAGCAATATGGTCTCTTGTAGCAAAGTTTGATAATTAATTATTGCGAATATTATTCAGTCCAGCGGCTGAGAGTATTCTAAATTTATATTTTAAAGTACAAAGGTTATTAGTTATGCAATTTCTTTGATCTGTAAGTATTCCTTTCGGCGAGTTCTGTCCCTACCCCTACCCGGTGCGAAGTGTTTTTCGTTGTCACACAACACGCCGATTCTGGTGTTTCAAACTGAAGTGTTGCGAGCCTCTAAAACGTGTAATCTTACAAAAACCACAGGATATGGCGTTCAGTAAGAATTGCATAGCACATGAAAAGGAATTCTGTGTTCCAAAGAGGCAGTTTAGTCTCATTTTGTGGCCGCTAGTCTGCACACGGCTCGTACAAGCACTGACGTGATTGTTTACATTTCTCGTATTTCAGTCAATTATGGTGACCTTTTGAAAGAGTCTTATTTCATGATCACGATAGACCCCAAGCCAGTTCTTACATATTTACTAAAACAACCTCTAAGCAACACGTGGCGAGTAGATTGTGGGAATTGAGAGAAGTGGCAGTACAAAAAAAATCAAAACCGTAATGGAGGTGAAATCGACAACTCCGTAAGTTGAAAAATGTAGTCGATTTATCGTGGCTTCCTGCTGCTACAATGAATGCTAGGAACGATATTTGACACTCTACGTGTTCTTTAATCCTCGGTTATCCTATTATCGAAAACAGAGTTTCAAAAGAAGCTTTCAATTTTGCATGTGAGAGAAGTTTCGAGACCTCACATTTTCACGTTCGATTTTGCTGAAATTGAGGCTGAAATGGGTAAAATGAATTTTCTCGATTTTCTCGAAATTTAAGCGGTCTTTTCAAAAACAAACTACACCACGTTTAGTGTCTTGGTAATATGTTTCTTCAGAGGGAAAATGACAGAAATCCATTTTTCAACTGTGGCCACGATTTGCTTGATATTTATAGACCTTCGCTCTTAATACTGATTGCGACACAGAATTGTAAGTATATACTGAAATGTAATGTTACCGTTCAACACTACAACTGTAATTATAGTAACACAACGTTTATCGTCTGTAGTTTGACTTCTTCTTGGAGAAGTACAAGAATTAAAGCCAATATGAAATATGCCTGTGTATCCATTCGGCCAAAGACCGAAACAGACCGTGATCTTCTAATACTGGCGAGGACTGGCAATTGCCATAGTCGGGGAGCTGAGGCCGCAAAATCGAAGTTTCGTACAACCCACACCACAGTAAAGGTTTGACACCGGATTATTGTGCAATGAGACCTCCTGAACAACGTCAGGTAGTTCGTGGAGTCGAAAAGTGGTATCAGTTTCGAGATAAGGGCACTTTTTGCAACGTCATCTACGACCTAGCATGGAAACGAGGCTGGTCAAATAAACTCATTTATTCATCGATTATTCCTTATTTACCGGACCAATTTAATTCAAATGACAACATATCATCGATCTGTTCATAGACCTTGTCAAGAACTACGTTTAAGATGTCACGTGACAAGTCACGTCACAAGTCACGTCACGTGACAAGTCACGTGACTATATTATCATTCACGTGAATATATGACCATATTCATGATTTTTTTACGTAACGTCGCAATAGAATAGTACAAATGACTTTCTTTGATTTAATTCATCGCATTCTATCTCGTTGAACACATATATCTTAAGTAAGAAAATAACTTATGTTAAGCTAAGTTTTAGCAAAAATAACATAGCATGAAAACGAGGCTATACATTTAAACTGCGGTATGCTTTAGAAATTGAATTTGTAGGAAAACCGTTTTTGCTAGAACAAAAATTATTCGAGATTTATATTCAAGTTCAATAAGGCGTCTTTTAATTTCGAATAATTATATTGTAATGGGAAATAACGATTATTTGCTAGAATTTACCTCGATTTGAAACTGGTAATCAAATCGAGGCTAATATATTCAACATGGCAGCCTCCATGGTGTCTTTGTTAGAATGACTGTAAGTATATCTGTTTTAAGTTTTTTACACAATCATTTACATTAATGTTGCGTAAAATTCTAAGAAACGTTACATGGCTACAGATAGCAACGACTTGGAGGATGTAGGAATTTATATTCCCCTTCCAAAGAAGAGAAGACTGACTTTGTATAAAAAATGTATTATATGCCAATGTGATCGTAATGAGAAGTTGAGAAAGGCCAAAGAGTCCTCTATATCAAATCTTGTGTCAGTATTATCCATATGTAGAGATGATGTTTACGACAGGCTTTGCACAGAAATTACATACCTTAAAGATCAAGATAATGAAATACAGTGGCACTCTACTTGCTACTCGACATATACAAGTCAAGAAAACATTAAATATGCTGCCGCCCTTCCAGGTAATCAAGAAAAAGAAAGTGTCGAAGAAAGTTCTGCTAGGTGCTCAAGATCCGCAGTGAGCCCAATGGATTGGTCAAGGTGTTTGTTTTGCGGAAATAAAACGTACAAGAAAAGCAAAGAAATGAATAATGTTAGCACGTTTGAAACTTGCAACACAATAAAGACAGTTGCAGAGGCTACTGACGACCACAGAATTCTTCACATATTGCGTGCAGTTAACAATGATCTGGTGGCAGCAGAAGCCAAATACCACAAGAGCTGTTTTGCTTCATATACTAGCAAATCAAATTTAAAACACAAGACCTTCAAAGAAACACACGACGAGTCATTATACTCTCTAGCTTTTAAAGAACTGGCTAGCAGTATTGAAAGCGGCATAGACGAAGGGAAAGCATACGATATGTCTTCCCTTCTGTCCATGTACCAAAACAGTTTACAGTCAAAAGGAGTGAATGGAGACAGTTACACAAGACAAAGGCTGAAGCTCAGGTTGCAAAATCATTTTGCTGAACGAATCGTTTTTCCATCAGCCATTTGACAAGAGGAATCCTGAACTAGTTTATTCAAGTAAAATTTCATTGCAGGATGTCATTAATGCAGCCGTAGACTTGCATCCCTCCAAGCAGCAGGGCAGTTCTAGTAATGAAAGCTCATCTGACAAGACCAACTACATTTTTGAAGCCGCAAAAATGATCAAGAATGACATCAAGCAATGTAATATATAATGGTATTTGCACTAGACCCCTTGATGTGAACGATTTGAACCAAGAAACTGTCAGAAGAATTGTTCCTAATCGCCTGTACTGGCTACTCCGCTGGATCATAGGATGTGACGTAGAAGATGCTAGCACAAATGCAGCTGACGAAAGAAGAATATTGAGCATTGCACAAGATATCATTCATTGCTCATCAAATGCTCGAGTGAAAACACCAAAGCACATCGGTCTTTCGATGTCGGTGCACCACTCAACAGGATCAAAACAGATTGCTACACTTCTCAATCGCATGGGTTACTGCTCGTCCTATGATGAACTTAAAAGTGTGGACACAAGCCTAGCATCAGAAGTCCTTGCCAAGTCTGAAGAATATGGTACTGTTTTACTTTCAAATATATCTCTAGGATCCTTTGTACAGATTGCTGCTGACAACAATGATTTTAATGAAGAAACCCTCGACGGTAAGAATACGACTCATGTAACAACGATGGTTATTTACCAACGAAAGCCATTTGGGCCTGCGCCTAAACCGACAGTTCTGGGAGATCACGGAGAAAGACGACGGACACTACAAGGTCTAGGAAACGTCTATGAGATTCAAGATTTTTCTGCCTTTGGAAGGCGACCTGTAATTTCATCTTTTATAGGTCAAATTGACATTCAGTGGTATGATGGTGCGACAAGTAATTTCGTCAAAGCAAGCAACATGGATGCACTGTGGGCTTTACTGCGTATGAATCCTCCACGGTTGCAACAGTTAACAATTACAGATATACATCAGCCAGAGGATCAGCTTGTACCAAGCTGGAGCGGCTTTAATTCCATGCTCTTTCAAGACGTCCAACGATCAACGACAATAGGCTATTGTCCCTTAATAAATGGATCAAGCTCAGAATTTAGTACAATATACACAGTTATGAAGCACGCACAGAAAGTCAGCGCAATCATGGGTCAACAGGATACAGTCATAACTTTTGATCTTGCCGTTTACATCAAAGCCAAACAAATACAGTTTAGGTGTCCAGATGAGTTCTCCGATACCGTAATAAGGATGGGAGGATTCCATATTGCTCTGAATTTCTTGTCTGTAATTGGTAAGAAATACACCAATTCGGGTCTAGATGACTTACTTGTAGAATCGGGCGTATATGCAGCTGGATCAACATCAGCACTGATAGCGGGCAAGTCATACAACAGAGGTGTCCGTGCACACAAATTGGTTAGTGAGGCATTGTTCCGTCTCTCATGGAGAGCATTCTCGAAATGGCTTTTGCAGCAAACCAACACAAGAAGCAAGTATTGATGAAGAAGTGCTACTCGCTAAGATAAACGCTTGCCGACATGCAGTGAAAGATCATTCAAATGTCTCAGAGAACGTCAAAGAGTTAGAGTGTCAAGTTCAGCAGGTTGTGTCAGTGTTTAACGTATTCAAAGAAGAAGCACGAGCTAAGTCAAAACTCTTTGCATTCTGGTAAGAATATGGCACCATGGTCGACATTCTCCTACAATTCATCAAGGCAGAGCGAACAGGTGATTGGAATCTACACCTAGCTGCCACAGCCAATATGTTGCCTTATTTCTTTGCCATGGACAGGCAGAACTACGCCAGGTGGATGCCAGTTTATCTTGCCGAAATGAATCAGCTTCACGATAAACATCCTGAAGTTCATCAACAATTTGTTGACGGAAACCATGCTGTGAGCCGTTCTGACAATCAGCCATTCTCACAAGTATGGACAGATATGGCTCTAGAACAATCTATCAACGCAGATTCAAAGTCCAAAGGTGGAATCGTTGGCATTACGCAAAGCCAGTCTGCGCTAGATAGGTGATTTTTGACAGTTCGTGAGCGCGCATCTATTACAACGGCCCTCAAAGAAATGTATGCTATTCGTGATAGTGATAGATTAGGGTCTCATAAGGAAGTGAAGCCAAAAAGGATGAAACGCGATGAAGATGATGTCAGGAAACTTATTTCTTGTTTCTCGTCTGACCTGATGACAGACCCATTTGATGGAGATGCAGATGAACTTCTTAATCTCGCAACAGGCGTAGTCCTGCCTGCTGAACTGACTGAGAGTTTGCTTGAAAGTACAGAGAAGGGAACACAGCTGATGAATGATTTTATTCAAGATCGTCTCAATACCAACAAAGTTAGTTTTTGGGAACCCTTAAAGCAGCTCAAGGTAAAGACCTTTGGATCGTTGAAGAAGAAAATCCAAGTCAAAGCAACAGATGAAAAAGTTATCACAGTCGAAGCAGACAGAAACTTGTTTGGGCGACTACTCATCGCTGCTAATGCAAGACAGATAAATCTAAGAGATGTTTTGTGTTATGAACTTTCTCCAGTACCATTTTCACTAGCGCACTGCGATGGAAGTCTCAGAAAAACCAACAAGAGCGTCCTTTTCTCTATTTTGGAAAAAAATGTGTCCATGGCTGCAAGACTACCAGCGCCAACTCTAGAAACTACTTCAGTTCACTTGATAGATGGTATGGCTTTAGTACAGATGGTAAAAACTGGTGGGGCAACCACCTTCGGTGAATTGGCAGACAAGTACTTTTCTATCGCTACAGAACCACTATCGCAGAACGGCTGTGATCGACTTGACATTGTATTTGATCAGTATTGGGACAAGTCCATCAAATCCTGTGAGCGTTCAAGACGTGGATTATCCAGCGCATTGGAAGTGAAGATACATGCACAGTCCATCTACTCCAATTCCAAAACAATGGGCCAAATACATAGCCAATCCGGTAAACAAAACCAACCTCTGCCTTTTTTTGACAAATGCATTCACCGTATTAGTTCAAGAGAAGCTGCCAATCAACAAACAACTAGTGATTGGAGGAGGGTGCAGTGATGGAGAGAGTGCTTTGTCCATCAGAAAAGGCCGCCCGCCGAGTGGAGACTATCAGAGAATTGAAGGCCGATCACGAGGAATCTGACACAAGATTGTTGTTGCATGCTAAACACGCCGCTCAGCCAGATAGACGAATTGTCATTCACTCGCCTGATACGGATGTATTCGTTCTCAGCATTTCTTTCTATGACGAATTAGGCTGCAAGGAATTGTGGTTTCGAACAGGAGTTAAAGACCGTCTCCGCTACGTTCCTGTTCATGAAGTATCCAACAACATCGGCAAGAAAATGTGCAAAGCTCTTCCTGCATTCCATGCATTGACCGGATGTGACTCCACAAGTGCTTTTGCTGGAGTTGGAAAATAAAGGGGCTATGATATTTTAAGACAGTGTGAACGCCACCAAGAAAGTATGTCACTACTAGGACAACAACCCAACCTTACCGAAGAGATGATAGAACAATGCACTAGCTTTGCTATCAGTTTGTACCCATCCACAAAGCGAATCCCAACTACCATGGATGAGCTTAGGTACATTATGTTCTGTCAGAAAAAGCATAAAAGTGAGATGCTACCACCAACATCGGACAGCCTTTGCCAACACTTGAAGAGGGTGAATTACCAGACATTAGCCGGTTTGGAGGAGATCACTAGTTGGAGCTCAGGAGCTGCCACAACCCCAATGCCATGGCTGGAAGGAAGAAGATGGTGACTTAACTTCAGTTCTGATGACAAATGATCCTGCACCTAGAAGCATTCTTGAACTGACAACATGTAGCTGCGAGAAGTCAGCATGCAGAAGCAACTGTTCTTGCTCCAACAACGGTCTGTGCTGTACAGAAGCTTGCTTTTGTATGGCTGACAATGAAACCTGTATGAATCCTCATGGTAGCTTGCTTCTTGCTGAAGACTCCGATTCTGATGAAGCGGACTAGATAACCTGTTTGGTAAGTTCCGAGAATCTCGAAAAAATTTTGTTCTAGCAAAACGGTTTTCCTAAAAGTACAGTTTTATAGCCTCTAATAGCTATGTTATTTTTGCTAAAACTTAGCTTAACATAAGTTATTTTCTTACTTAAGATATATGTGTTCAACGAGATAGAATGCGATGAATTAAATCAAAGAAAGTCATTTGTACTATTCTATTGCGACGTTACGTAAAAAAATCATGAATATGGTCATATATTCACGTGAATGATAATATAGTCACGTGACTTGTCACGTGACATCTTAAACGTAGTTCTTGACAAGGTCTATGAACAGATCGATGATATGTTGTCATTTGAATTAAATTGGTCCGGTAAATAAGGAATAATCGATGAATAAATGAGTTTATTTGACCAGCCTCGTTTCCATGCTAGGTCGTAGATGACGTTGCAAAAAGTGCCCTTATCTCGAAACTGATACCACTTTTCGACTCCACGAACTACCTGACGTTGTTCAGGAGGTCTCGTTGCACAATAATCCGGTGTCAAACCTTTACTGTGGTGTGGGTTGTACGAAACTTCGATTTTCCGGCCTCAGCTCCCCGACTACCAGTCTTGATTGAACAATATCGAAACAGAAATGTTGATGCATACTTGAATAACGCTGTGCATCGCCGATTGGTATTGGTATTATGAATTTGTAAGCTGTTATGTTTATGTTGTGTTTCATTCTGTGGAGACATTTCGAGAACATTGACACCTAAGCGCCCTACCGCTTGGACTTTCTAGTGGGATTCAATGCACGTACATTTTACTTCGGCCTTTAGAGGACATATTATATTCGATAGGAAAGCAAGCTATAATTGCATTGTTCAAGTCAACTACAAGTGTTTATATTTGCAAGTTGTTGAACATGGGCTTCGTCAACTTTGGAATTTGGTGATTTATGTAAATTAAATTAATGTTGTGTTCAATTTTGATTATTTACTAATGTGAGTGTACCTGCATCTTCGAATTAGATCTATCGTGTTGTTTTCCATTTTAGATTCTCAGTGACAAACTATCTGACCCATAAATCTAAGGCTATTTGAAGCATACCATATACGAAATCAATTCCCGTGAAGAATTTACAGAACTAAAAGACCTTTTTCTCCCTGCTACCAAAACCGAACTACCGATTCCATTATTCTGCTGACAGTAATTCGTTCTCATGCTTTGAGCTAAAAATAGGGACTGCATCTGAACGAAGTCAATTGAAGTGTGGTGAGCATGGTGGTTGGTAAATCAAATCAATTCCGCAGCTAGTGAACATACGATTTACCATGGAAAGGGAGCACCCTTTTCTCGATGCTTTGGTCAACACCGATCAGCACCAAACCGTTACGTCCACTTATCGTAAGAAAACCTACACAGGCTTACTTACCAATTACTTAAAAGGAACTCTGTACTAAGCAATACATGTGGTTGTCGTTCACTTTGGATTTGTATTGGGTTCAGCTTAGGTTGCAGCTTACACAAGATCAGTGCAATGTATGTGCATGCCCGATTGTGCAATGTATCACTTCCTATTGTATAATTTAACTATTCACTTAGTAAGACTTTGTTTATAATTTTATAGAGCATAAGAGTTACTCAAGTTCATCACTGGTGGAGAAACGCTGCCCCCTGATGACATTACGGCAGATGTTAGCTCTTCCAATGAAAGCATCTATGCATCAACATGCCTATGTGAAATAGTTTTTCCACAGTCATTGACATGTTGGGAGTATGATGATTTTAGAGCTGTACTTCTAGCAGCAGTCAAAGGGAATGGTTTTAATTGTGTATAAAGCATAACATTTCTGAAGTCAAAGTCAGAGTGACTGCTAGTTCCCATTTAACTACATTCTACAAAGGATATGTCTACATGGCATTCTAACATGTTTTTATAGTTTGACATTACGTTTCATGGTGATAATGACCAATTATAGAACTGGCTTTTAGTTTCAAGATTAGACAGTTTTTATAATATCTACAAAGACTGATTATGTCCTAGGTCTCTTTCCTTATAGTTTGTTATTCTCTCCCAAGAGATTTGGTTCGCATGCAATCAGTTCATTCCCACTTTCTGAAGTTCAGACGATCTAGTCATGGCGAGTTCGCGCTTCGGCTCTCCAAATACTTACGAGGAAGAATGTAGAATGCTTCACGATTATACACCAACAAACACTGTCTATAACACAAAGTGGGCACTAAAACTATTCGAAGACTGGCAAAATAAGATCCACCCCCCCCCCCTCCCCCAATTATTAAAATTACTTACTGTAATTATTGTTGTTTCAATTGTTGGTTTGCATAATTTTTCTGGAACCAACAATATTTCAAGGTGAAATGTATTAATGATACGGTTGCAGAACATGACAATAGTCTTTATAGTGAGAGGACTGGAAAACTGCAAATTAAACACCACAACTTTAACTCAAACACTCGGCAGTCAATAACCACTGGTATTCAGAAGAATGTTGCTCAATTGATTGAAGACGGTATCGAGAGTATCAACGGTATCGAGAGTATCGAGAGTATTGACGGTATCGAGAGTACATCGACGGTGCAAATTGGTGTTCAATCGAGCCACAAGTAAAACCTTGCATCGACTTGGGTTCTCGTTGAACCACCACGTAAGAAAACTCCACGTGGTCATGCACACTAAAAGTAATGATAGTTCTAGAAAAGTGAGGAGCAAATAATCGATGTGAAGTCCATGATGCACTACGTCTGTACTGTATAAAGTCAGTGTATAAAATCTCCACGTGTTCAGGATATTGGCATTCCTGCACTGAACTGTGTGAAGCGTAAATAACATTAAATAATAACATTTATTTATATGGCGCAAATTCAAATGCGCCTTAAAGTAATAATATATATAGAATCTCGTATTGTAAAGTTTTTCACTCGTCTGTTGACCATTGTCAAAGCTATTTTAGTATTTAGTATCCTTTCATAAGATGGCCAATAACTTGGAAGATGTAAGTAGCACAACATTTTAAAATTATGCCCAGTTATGTTCAATTCTTAATACGGTATTTTGTAACTCTTTCTATAGGACAGTATGAACGTTGATGGAGAATATGTGCCTCCTTTTTGCATAAGAGACGGGAAAACCTTCATCAGAAGGAAACGTGGGATTATGGAATTATTGGGCGATTTTACCCTCACAATTGTTGGGGAAGCACAATCAGACGGCACTGGCTGCGCGTGTCCACGGCGTCATTGCAGAAAGGTTAGCCAACTTTGTGTTTTAGTGCTATGTACATTATATCAGCTTGTTTCGTTTTATACCAGTGAGCTCATTCAACTCCAAACCCAAATTTTGGGAGAGGACGAGGAAGTCTTTTGGAGCCGGCGAGTGCGGCGGAACGTTCAGCTTGAACGAAGTTTCGGAGGGTAACCTGGACAATTATCACACCTATCTAAAGGAGTAATATAAAATAACTATGATATAACGCACGATTTGATTGGCCAAAGGATGCATATTATGCGTGCTGTATCAGAGCACAGAGCACGTGCTCGCAGATATTCAAACATTTTTTCAACGAACATCATTGAAAACTTGCTTTAAAATCATAATGGTATTTTATAAAAGAAATAGAAAACTCGGCAGCTGTGCTCCATCGTCGAGTTATATAAGCACTTGTGCTTCTCCAAACACTTCTCTCGTCTTCTTCCAATTCCCGCATGCTTCTATAACTCGATAGAGCACGCTGACTCGTTTTCTATTTCTTCAATATTACACAGAAGGGCCACTAAAGCAGTTCTATGTGATCGACTGCATTGGACTACCAGTCACAAAACTACTGGTGCCTGTCGAAAGAGGTAAGCCTTTATTGCAAGCATTATTTTGTAAGTTATGTCAAAGCAATAATTACGACACGCCGGGTCAGCTGGCTCGAATTTCGCGACATCCTGTTGAGGCCAAAAATAGCGTCTTGACCGTGTATTTTATTTGAGAGACTGAGACCTAGTCTAGTTGGGTATATAAGTGGCTCGCTGAGCCTTTTGGGATAGCGCGCGAAAGACGATTTTGATAAACATTCGAAAGTAGAAAGACAGAGCTCTAATTTGATACCAAATGTTCGTATAAAATATAAAATACACATGATATAGGTCGACTTGGATTCTGAGGTATAATATGACTTGGCGAAAGGACCGAAACATCGGTAATTTCGGCCTGTACATACTTTTTTTTAATACACGATACTGGTGCGATATGGGGAATTCTGTCTTCGTACATTATCAGGTAAGAATCGTATGTTTTTTTTTTTTTTCTAAAATGGTGTCTTTACGGCAAAAATAGTACATTTGGATGTGACCTTACTCAACTTGGCTGTAATCATGACGCTATACATTACAGTGATTCGAACGATGGCAACGAAGAACAATAAGCGCTTTAATGTGGGGACTTACATGAAAGCAAAGCGAGATATTCTGAAAGAAGTAGCTGTGGAGAAAGCAAGACAATTATCGTCCATTAAGTACCAGCAAGAAAAGATCCGGAGATTGAAAGAAAAGGTAAAAAATACGAGACAGTCTGTTATTAACCAAGTATCTATTAGCTCCTATAACAATGTTAAAATATCAACATTTAAAGCTTGATTATTCAAGCATTTTAGACATTTTCCCTGCAATTAAGGCCATAGACTCCTCCATATATTGTGCTTTTAGAATGTCTTTCTCTGAAAAGCGCTAAATTTAGGACAGAGTGTAGTTATTTTCAGTGAAATTGACATTTGATTAACCTACAATTTCTCCTAAAGGTCATAGCATAAATGTTGAAATTAACTAAGGAGATTTTTCAATTCAATCAGTTCCTGTTTCAAAGAGTTGTATATTTTGTTTAAATAAGTCAAAATTCGCAGTTCATGCACGGATTTAATAAGTTTTTTTTACCACATTTTACAGGAAAACATTATTCGCGAATCATGTGAATCCTTATATTCAGAGTTGAATACACCACAGAGGCCACAGGTAAAAATTACAAGTGAAATATATCTTGCAGACAAATCAATAATATAAATATGATAAACTATTTTTATGTGCTGAAGCGAGTAAGGTCTCCAACATCACTGTTAAATCCTGCATTTTCACCCAGGACAGCAGAAAGACGATGCAATGAAACATTCCGAATTGCTGAAAAAATACATGGGGCAACTACAAGCAACAAACGCCCTGCTCTAGATGGGTTATTTGAAACACTACAAAAGAAATGTAAGACTAGGGAATTAGGGGAATATGTCCTAATAAATAGCAAAGTTACAAATTATGTAGTTAATAAGGTGCAAAAGAAAGAAAGAAATGAATTTCATAAATCAAATATGAATAATTTGAGGAGCATAGCAGTTTACTATAGTGCTGGGGTGATGGGTAAGCGTAAGTATCAGGCTGTAAGGCTTGCCTCTTCAATGATGCCATGTAGTAGAAAACGGGGTGGCAAAACTGCCATAAAATATATGGCGAACTGTACAATACCAAAGCTACTCACATACAATAACCTTATGAAGGAGATCAATGCTATTGATATTGGCAAAGTTTATTCTATTACTGATGCATTTGCAGCAAGCATTCAAGATGACAGTACTTGTGGTTGCTTTAGAGATCTGCGTGAGTATTTACCAAGGCTAGCCAGTTTCTATTTAAGATCTAATTCCCATAAAGATACTCTGAAGTGGTTTGGGGAAACCGAGGGAACTTTTAAAGTTGCATTTGGGGGAGATGGCTGTCCTTTTGGAAAAAGTGAAACTGCTTGTTCCTTTCTTATAAGTTTTATCAACACAGGTAAGAGAGTAGCTTCAAGTAGTCACAACTTTTTAGTATTTGGGGCTAACTGTGAGGAGACATCACCTATAGTGAAAAACTATGTCCAAACAGTTTGTAGACAGATTGCAGAAATAGAGGGCAAAGTCTATGAAATAGGTGGTTTCCATGTCACTTTCCAGTTTGCAGAACTCCCAAATGATATGAAAATGTTAGCCATGCTTGGTGGGGAGCTCTCCAATGCAGCTACTTATTTTTCTACATTTGCAAACGTACGCTCATCTGACACTGGTGATTTGCAAGGAAGGTTTGGTAATGGTCAAAATTGCAAATGGCAGCAATGGAGTTATGACCATAGGCTAGCAGTAGTTAAGAAAGTTGAAGACTTCAAATCCTTACTTGAGCATAAGCAGTTAAGTGGCAACACAAAAAGGTCAAAGATAACTGATCATATAGCAAAGAATAAGAGCCGTCAAGAGTTTACTCCTCTTGTTGGTAAGCTAATTGACAAAGCCCATGTTGAGCCCCTGCACTTGAAGAATAATGCTTGGCAGTTCTTTTTTAGAGCTATTTTAAAGGAATCATTGGGGAAATCATTGATACAACCCTCACACAAGACATTTGCAGTGATTCCAGAGGATACCTGCTTTGTTAGAATTGTCAATGCACTGCAATACGAAGTAAAGGCCAAGCGTTTAGCTAAAAAGGTAAGACATTGGTTTGATGAAACTCAAGGTAAAAAGGGTGACCTGCAATACAGATTCACAGGCAAAGAGTCACGTCTTTTTTGTCACAATTTCATGAGATTAATCAAGTTTTTGAGTAGTGAAGATGACAGTCCCAAGCAAAGGCAGACTGTGCTTGCATTAGTTTACATAGGTATTAGGTTACGGGATTGCTGTTCTATTTTCAATAGATTTGAAGTGCAAAAAACAGATCTAGTGAAACTAGAGACAGCTGCATTGGAGTACTGCCATGCAAACAAAATGTTTCTGCCTTACACCATAAACCCAACTATCTGGACCTTAGGTCATGTCCTGCCAGTACATGCAAGGGATGTGTTCAACAAATACAAGCAGGGCAGGGCCTACTAACTGTAACAATGGAGGGAAGGGAGGCAAAACACATTGCCTTGCACAGGTTAAGCTTGAACACATCATACCGGGTCAGGTGGCAGAATATATTCAGACATGAATTTGTCATGTTGGTTTGGCTCCCTGAGCAAGGCCATGAGCCCTCCACATATACAGAAGGTAAAGATGTCTACATACCTGAAAGAGTTTTCAATGACAATAGGTATTGTTATTGTGGTCTGGAGAAGGCAGCTCCCACAGACAACAGTTGTTATTTCTGTGGTGACAAAGCAATGTCACTTATTCATGAAAGTGTCAAGGATAGAAAATACAATACTGGTTTGTCAATTTAATCCAGCATAATAATAAACATAATAATACAGTGTTGCAATTGAATCAGGAAATATAGTTTATCAAACAGAGTTGAATGACAGCCATGTAATAATAATAATAATAATAATAATAATAATAACTTTATTTGAGTTTCAAAATATTTAGCATTACTACTATTGTGGATACTAAAAATAAGCCATTTCTCCTAACACTGGTACTTTTTTACCACTCAGGGTTAAACGCAGGCAATACATAAGTCCCGGGTTATCTTGCAGTGACCACTAATTCAAATAAGTTTACAAATAGAGGCAATAGGCAAGACCTTTGTTACCTGTTGGGATTCTGTTTTATTAGATAATCTATAAAAATATATTATCTTATGTACATTTATTGATGTAAATGCAAGAACTATTGATATAAAAAATATATAGCAAAGTGCAAACACTAAATCCATGAAACAGTACTAACTATAAATAGCACAAGTGGTATGTCTATTATTTTCTATTGATTCAGTAGTGCTATTTAGCACTAATTAGTTAGTACTGTTTTCATGGTATTAGTGTTGCAGTCTATTTTAAAGATATAAATCACTTATGTGTGATTACAAAATACAACTCTGTACTTTTATAAGTAATATATTTTGCAGCAGAGTGCAAACAATAAACTATGTAATAATATATATTTGAATATAGTGATTTTACTTAGAGTGATGGCACTTAACCTGTGAAACAGATATTAACCAAGTATAATTATTCACTAACTATTAGATTTTGTTTCACGGGTTAAGTACCATCATTCTAAACAGGCAAACAAAATCTAATAGTTAGTCACTAATAGTTAAAAAGAAAACTAAAGAAAACAATGGAATTAGTGTATACTACTGTGTATTATGCTACTAGCTATTTCACGGGTTAAGTAAAATCAGAAGTACTTATTGTACAGTTAATATTTTTACAAAAACAATGTTTATCAATCATAATGATGTATACACTATATGTACTGTAGCGGAATGTTGTTATCAACAACAATAACAATAATTGTATTACCAAAGCGTTACTTATCATGTTATTTAACAAATGATGTTAAAGAGGAAAACATATATATCAATATTGTCACTTGCCTCTAACTCACAAAATATACAAACAAATATGAGTGGTTTTACTTAACCCGTGAAACAAATCTAAGTGCATTATATAGTATCTAATAGTCAAATGAACACAATGGAATTAGGATGTAAGGTATATTAGACTAATGTATGTTTCATGTCTGAAATAAAATCACTAAAACAATAATACAATTATTTTTCACCCATGGAATGCATAGTGAAGCTCATTCCAGTATCCATAATACAAACTGATCTCTACCTCCATCCTCTTTTCATTATAGAATAAAATACAAGGCTTTTCAACACTCACCACAACTTCTGCACGACAGCCCTGGCGCTTTCCCTTAAAATGTTTGATTGTTTGTTCTTTAATTACAGATGTATCACATATAGCAAGTTTTGCCAAATCTCTAATCAAACGCTTCTTTTCACAGTATTTAATAGCTAATCCCTCAACTGAAATCCCAAACATTGAAGGAGATTGCAAAACGGCCTCTTGTAACACAACAAAAATTTCCTTTGGTAGAGCGCGTTTCAACTCAATGAACCATGGATTCCGGGCCCTAGGCGATGCAGTCATTCGCCTTCTAATGGATTTCAACCAAAACATAATTTCTGCTGCTATTATCGGTCCTACTTTCACTGGTTTATTGAGAACACGTTCCCTGGCATCAAAATATCCAACCTCGTGTCGCCTGTATACTTCAACAAGCGATGTGCTTGCTTCCTCTTGGAAAGCTGAGAAAACATCTATCAATCTTTTTAGCGGTCGAAACTCCTCCATAGATCTTTCCACTACTTCGGAAAGAGTAGGTGCTTCCTCTTCGACTTCATTTTCATTGATTTCACTACAAACGTCCATTAAAACTTCCTCTAAATTGTAGTTAGTCGCCATTTTGATTTTGATACTTTTGTGTGAAACCGCTGAACGCCGATATTGTTATCGCGGGACCTAAATGTCGTATTAGTTGTGACAGCTGACCCGGCGTGCGATAAAAAGAGTGACAGACTAACACCTATAATGAAAGAGCCATTATATGTCGTTTATGTTTCGTTTATGTGAGCATTTCCGGCCGTCCTATGATTTTGTAAATGTTTCCATTCTGTTAGTAGTGAGCTCATGAAAACCGTTTCACCAAAATAATAATGTTAGCAAGAGTTTCTTGTGGAAAATGCAGCTCGGAAAAAGATATAATATTACTGTGAACAACGTACATTCAGTTCGCGAGATCGACCAAAACAACAAAACAGAATAAATCCACTCCAACAAGACACGGTCGACAACAATGCCTACTATGAGGACGATGATGAAATACTATCCATCGAGATCAACTCCGAACAACTGCATACCATCATGTCAACAGTCAACGAGACAAATATTTACGCAACGATGATTCTTGGAGGACAAGAAGTGAAGCTACAAATCGATACAGGAGCAACTTGCAACGTTCTACCGAGGGAATTCCTTCCTGCTAACGCAATAATTGACAAAACTCAAGGAACCCATACGTCATATAACAAGACCACAACGCCTGTTATCGGGACCAGCGTGACAACTGTCACTGATCCCAAAACTAAGCAAAACGATAAGGTCAAGTTTGTCATAGTTGACAGTAATTTTACACCACTTCTCGGACTACGTGCGTCACAAGCAATGAGACTGATAGACATTAAACATGAAAACATCTATCACGTACAAGAAACGTCAACAGTGCTCACGCAATAACAAATCCTCAACGACTACAAAGTTCGCGCTTCGGCTCTCCAAATACTTACAAGGAAGAATGTAGAATGCTTCACGATTCTACACCAACAAACACTGTCTATAACACAAAGTGGGCACTAAAACTATTCGAAGACTGGCAAAATAAGATCCACCCCCCCCCCCCCCCCCTCCCCCAATTATTAAAATTGGTTTGCATAGTATTTCTGGAACAAACGATATTTCAAGGTGAAATTTATTAATGATACGATTGCAGAACATGACAATAGTCTTTATAGTGAGAGGACTGGAAAACTGCTAATTAAACACCACAACTTTAACTCAAACACTCGGCAGTCAATAACCACTGGTATTCAGAAGAATGTTGCTCAATTGATTGAAGACGGTATCGAGAGTATCAACGGTATCGAGAGTAACGACGGTATCGAGAGTATTGACGGTATCGAGAGTACATCGACGGTGCAAATTGGTGTTCAATCGAGTAAAACCTTGCATCGACTTGGGTTCTCGTTGAACCACCACGTAAGAAAACTCCACGTGGTCATGCACGCTAAAAGTAATGATAGTTCTAGAGAAGTGAGGAGCAAATAATCGATGTGAAGTCCATGATGCACTACGTCTGTACTGTATAAAGTCAGTGTATAAAATCTCCACGTGTTCAGGATATTGGCATTCCTGCACTGAACTGTGTGAAGCGTAAATAACATTAAATAATAACATTTATTTATATGGCGCAAATTCAACATGACGTTTTCAAATGCGCCTTAAAGTAATAATATATATAGAATCTCGTATTGTAAAGTTTTTCACTCGTCTGTTGACCATTGTCAAAGCTATTTTAGTATTTAGTATCCTTTCATAAGATGGCCAATAACTTGGAAGATGTAAGTAGCACAACATTTTAAAATTATGCCCAGTTATGTTCAATTCTTAATACGGTATTTTATAACTCTTTCTATAGGACAGTATGAACGTTGATGGAGAATATGTGCCTCCTTTTTGCATAAGAGACGGGAAAACCTTCATCAGAAGGAAACGTGGGATTATGGAATTATTGGGCGATTTTACCCTCACAATTGTTGGGGAAGCACAATCAGACGGCACTGGCTGCGCGTGTCCACGGCGTCATTGCAGAAAGGTTAGCCAACTTTGTGTTTTAGTGCTATGTACATTATATCAGCTTGTTTCGTTTTATACCAGTGAGCTCATTCAACTCCAAACCCAAATTTTGGGAGAGGACGAGGAAGTCTTTTGGAGCCGGCGAGTGCGGCGGAACGTTCAGCTTGAACGAAGTTTCGGAGGGTAACCTGGACAATTATCACACCTATCTAAAGGAGTAATATAAAATAACTATGATATAACGCACGATTTGATTGGCCAAAGGATGCATATTATGCATGCTGTATCAGAGCACAGAGCACGTGCGCGCAGATATTCAAACATTTTTTCAACGAACATCATTGAAAACTTGCTTTAAAATCATAATGGTATTTTATAAAAGAAATAGAAAACTCGGCAGCTGTGCTCCATCGTCGAGTTATATAAGCACTTGTGCTTCTCCAAACACTTCTCTCGTCTTCTTCCAATTCCCGCATGCTTCTATAACTCGATAGAGCACGCTGACTCGTTTTCTATTTCTTCAATATTACACAGAAGGGCCACTAAAGCAGTTCTATGTGATCGACTGCATTGGACTACCAGTCACAAAACTACTGGTGCCTGTCGAAAGAGGTAAGCCTTTATTGCAAGCATTATTTTGTAAGTTATGTCAAAGCAATAATTACGATAAAAAGAGTGACAGACTAACACCTATAATGAAAGAGCCATTATATGTCGTTTATGTTTCGTTTATGTGAGCATTTCCGGCCGTCCTATGATTTTGTAAATGTTTCCATTCTGTTAGTAGTGAGCTCATGAAAACCGTTTCACCAAAATAATAATGTTAGCAAGAGTTTCTTGTGGAAAATGCAGCTCGGAAAAAGATATAATATTACTGTGAACAACGTACATTCAGTTCGCGAGATCGACCAAAACAACAAAACAGAATAAATCCACTCCAACAAGACACGGTCGACAACAATGCCTACTATGAGGACGATGATGAAATACTATCCATCGAGATCAACTCCGAACAACTGCATACCATCACGTCAACAGTCAACGAGACAAATATTTACGCAACGATGATTCTTGGAGGACAAGAAGTGAAGCTACAAATCGATACAGGAGCAACTTGCAACGTTCTACCGAGGGAATTCCTTCCTGCTAACGCAATAATTGACAAAACTCAAGGAACCCATACGTCATATAACAAGACCACAACGCCTGTTATCGCGACCAGCGTGACAACTGTCACTGATCCCAAAACTAAGCAAAACGATAAGGTCAAGTTTGTCATAGTTGACAGTAATTTTACACCACTTCTCGGACTACGTGCGTCACAAGCAATGAGACTGATAGACATTAAACATGAAAACATCTATCACGTACAAGAAACGTCAACAGTGTTCACGCAATAACAAATCCTCAACGACTACAAAGTTCGCGCTTCGGCTCTCCAAATACTTACAAGGAAGAATGTAGAATGCTTCACGATTCTACACCAACAAACACTGTCTATAACACAAAGTGGGCACTAAAACTATTCTTAAACTGGCAATTTCTTGCGTTCTAACAATGTCTTCTGGAGGCATTTGACTTGAACCTCCAAGGAAAGGTGGCAAATTCAGTGATACTCCTAATGGCAGTAAGTCCCCTATAGTGAATCCTTTATCAGCCATTACAGAGTCCTTATCCTGAAAAGGTAGATCTAAAAACCCACTTCTTATGACAATTTCTCTATCCGATATACTACCCGTATAAAGTTGACTGATAAATGTAATAGCACCTCCTGGGGAAATGCCAACCAAACCCTTTAAGGTAGTATGGTTTTTGTAGCTGCTGAACAGCTCTCCATTTAATTGCAGGCCACTTGGCATTTGGCACCGTACCTCAGTGCAATCAATGATAATTCTAGTGGATGCATACTTTTTCTTGAAGTCTTCTGGCATTGTTGTGTTTATGACCTGTCTTGATGGCCATATATCAATCAGACCTAACTTGAAATACATAAAATTAATCCAAGTGATGAATATCCTACTAACTGTAGGCAAGGATATATTAAACAAGTGAGCAAGATGTTGTTCATGAAAACCTTGTCTAAGTCTGCACATGACCAGGAAATATTCTTCAACTGGCCTTAGACTTCTAGCTCTCCCCTTTCTGTTATTTGTCTTACTTTCATCCTCGTTGTAATCTGCTGAAACATTAGTGTCTGAAGACCGCCAGTAGGTAATATTTTCTCCATTCTCTCCAGCATCCAGGAATGTATAAATTGCCATGAAAGTCTCCCATTTCTGAAATCCAGTATAGAAATTTATAGCAGAGTTGTTTGATTCAAATGTATCAATTGTAAACAATCTACTTTTAAGAACTTTATTTCGCCGCTGCAAATCCTCTCGTTGTGATTTAAGGTCAATTATTTCATGTTCGAGTGCTTTTATATTTCTGTTATTGTTCGTAATTATCTCTGTCCAATACACTTCTTGCTCAGAGAGGTCTGTCTGTGTTCCTACGTCTTGAGTAAAACATTCATCTACAGTTTCGATCACCTCGGCCTGCTCCTCACTATTATAAATATCGCTTATGCTGTCAGTGCTAGCTGAGGGCTCAAGTGTAAAGAATCTTTCTGTTGGTGGATTTCTCTTTCGAGGTGAGGTACGAATCCAAGGGAATATCGAAGGTACTGCTCCAGGATTCAAAACAATTTTGCCTGCAAGGGTCTTCTTGAGTTCGTTTTCTCTAAAATGTCTTGAACAAACCTTTGTTCCTTGGTTTATCTTGAACTCTTTGCCCTCCTCTCTTCTTATGGCGTGTATCCACATCTTCTTTAGGTCTTTACGAGTTGGAAATATAAAGTATGAAACTTTGTTCCCATCCTCATCACGATAGCCTTTCTTCTTGCATTCCGGTACACAACAGTGAGTGGGCATTTCAATAAAATATGTGAAAAAGACAAATGAACTCTACTTACAGCTCTTAATAGACAAGGAAAACGCTTAAATATGTGTTTGTGCCTTGGCTTCGCATCAACGAGGCCTTTGTGGCCTCGTTTCCATGCAAAACTCGTAACCAGTCCGGCGCGCCGTCGGCCATTATGAAAGTCGCGTATAAAGCGTATATATCCAATGTAATCATAACAATCACAATCATAGGAGGGGGAAAAATTGTTGAATAAATGGAATGCAATACACTAAACAGCGTTTGAATTTATTATATACGTCTAATTTTACATTGCCGCTACTCAAAGCCGGCACCAAATTATCCACATGCCAATTCAAGGTTTGGAGTTCCACAGCTAAAAGAATATATTTGTTGGTTTGATTTGATTTAATCACAACAAGACATAGTTGCTCGACATACAACTTCTCGATCGTATCAAAAAAACTCAAAAGACATGTGAGATAACATGTGACCCAGAGGCCCTCGTGGCCACAGGGTACCCAGTACGGAATGTGTCCGTCCAAGGTTTTTCACTCGGCATTGTGACATGTATATGATTTCAATTTTCCCCTCACCTTATAAATTTATTTACCAATACTTTTGTTGTCATAAAGATGATTTTCTAAAGAAGGTGCAACATTAATGCCCGCCTATTATTATATTGTTTTACTGAACATAGCTTCAATTACTTTGTGTTAAGCGCTTGTTCTTCGATTGGCAAAACTTGTAATTGGCGGGATCGTTACATCGTTTTGTAAAAAAGGTGCAAGATCAATGCCCGCCTAATAACAATGCACTATTAAATTGGTTAACAAAGCATTAAGAGCGACTGTCCACTGACATCAAGCAAACAGTGGCAACAGTCTAAAAATAGATGTCCTTTATTTTTCTCTCAGAGGTAGGCCATGGTAAGTAAGTAATCGTGGCAGGGTTTGTTTCGTTAGAATTATTTTTTATCTCGAGAAAATTATAAATACCCGCTACGACCGTCTGATACCGGAAGTGGCCAAAATTTCACTTGATTTTATGCGATTTTAAACAACGTCTCATGGAAAAACTGAAATGAATTGAGCATTTTTGTATTCTAAAACTCATTTATCATCTATTCAACAACAGCCAGAGTCTAATAGTATGATCATGGGTTCATCCTGAAAATTTCTGAAGCCTAGTAAAGAAAGCTATAATTTGCATATTCCAAAATCTTAATTTAGGACAACATTTCAAAACCAAAAAATCGTATGCGATATAATTCAGAATTACTCGATATTTTCTGTCCGTGTTGTACTAAGATAGGTCTACAAAATAGAGAGAATTCAGCTTGGGTTTTAGTCTTATCGCGCGAGTATAGCGATTCAAATTTGATGAAAACACAATGCGAGTTAATTAACATAATAGCGTTACAAGCGTGACAGTCACACCAAATCTCGAGTAAAACTTATTCAAAACTAGCTTATTTGGAAACTCTGAAAGTCTGACTGAGGTTACAAGTTCAATCTCTGACTGTATTTTTAATATCTAAATCTTTAACTGTTTTTTTTGAAAGCAGTTCCAAGTCACTACCGTATGTGCATATCATTCATCAACTAGTTCTTTGAATAGTGATGAATCGTGATGATGAACTCTTATTCTTTTGATTTTGATTTTACTGATATGAGAACAAATGCACAAAGATGCAGTTCTTTGTTCTTTATTTGATTTGATTTAGTAGTATTTTCGGCTATTCGACTGGTGACCACAGGAAGCCCACTTGCCAGAATGTCAGGCGGCCAGTCAACATATAATGTATGTACTGTAGTTACAAGCTATGAAAAATCAAGGGCGTGTACATGGGAGGTGACCAGGGGGTCAGGACACCACCCCCCTCCATTCGTTCCTTTGACTTTTTGTCAGCATGCACAGAAAACAGGACAGGATCTCAAGCAATTCCAGACATAGAGGCAACCGAAGAGTCTGATCAACATTTCCAATCAAAACAAAATGTTGCGCAGCTAACTCTGGGTTGGGCTTTGAAGTCATCCTTACAACGTAGAACAAGGTTTTCTGAAGCTCAAAAAAATTACCTTTACAAGAAGTTCCAGCTGGGGGAAACAACTGGACATAAAGCTGATTCCACGTCAGTTGCCAGAAGCATGATGATTGCAAAATATATCCATGGTAACCTTTTATTCACCAGTGACGAGTTCTTGACTAGTCATCAAATTTCAAGATATTTCTCACGTCTTGCTTCAAAAAAGAGTGTTCCTGATGAGAACATTGGATCTGATGACGAACTTGAAAGTGCCACACAGGAGGCAGGAATACAGGAATTGATGGTTGAAGTTCAACGCGAATTAGCTTTAGAGCATCCCATATTATACGATGTATACAATATCTGCGATTTGGTCAAGCAATCAAAATTGTCAAAGTTTGCGATACCAATGCTACAGAACATCTACCACCATCTCGAAATCGACACTGATGATATCAAGGTCAGACGTAAGATACCTTATATAGAAAAAATTGAGTTGCTCTCCAAATGTTGTGTCTGCCAACAATAATATCCAGCTCTGATGAATCAACAAGTGATCGATAATAAATGTCTCCAAGATCATCGAGCTTGCTTTTCTGGATATATTGATGATGAAATTGTCAATTGCGAACACAATCGAATCGAGAATGTCGAATCGATTAGAAACTACAATACACTGAAAGATGGAAAACGGAAACTAATAACTTACATATGTAGTGTCTAGTAGGAAGTTATTACTTGATACATTGTCCAGTTATAGGGTTACGCTTAAAAACGAAGAAAACATAACTGTTTGATGACACAGTGCACAATCACTAACAGCGTCCGTTATTTTGGTCACGTGCAAAGCCACAAGTAACAATAACAATAGTGGTTGATCATCCTCAACAGTAAATGCAGTTATGTTACACCTTATAAATTCGATGATATAACGGCAGTAGATTATGCAAACAAAACTATATTGCAATAACTGTGTAAACAATTATCAACAATAATGGGAAATGGGGTATTTTCCCATTTATTTATTTTCTCCATTATTTGCATGGTTACATGAAATATTATTTGCCGGTATTGATCATTAGTAAGAAGTCAATTTTATGAACACTCTACAATTGTTTATAATTATATGCAGAGCAACAAGAAATTCAAAGACTGATCGATACATATAGATATATCGCAAAACAATCAATAAGTGGGCTTCCTGTGGTCACCAGTCGAATAGCCGAAAATACTACTAAATCAAATAAAGAACAAAGAACTGCATCTTTGTGCATTTGTTCTCATATCAGTAAAATGAAAATCAAAAGAATAAGAGTTCATCATCACGATTCATCACTATTCAAAGAACTAGTTGATGAATGATATGCACATACGGTAGTGACTTGGAACTGCTTTCAAAAAAACAGTTAAAGATTTAGATATTAAAAATACAGTCAGAGATTGAACTTGTAACCTCAGTCAGACTTTCAGAGTTTCCAAATAAGCTAGTTTTGAATAAGTTTTACTCGAGATTTGGTGTGACTGTCACGCTTGTAACGCTATTATGTTAATTAACTCGCATTGAATTCTCTCTATTTTGTAGACCTATCTTAGTACAACACGGACAGAAAATATCGAGTAATTCTGAATTATATCGCATACGATTTTTTGGTTTTGAAATGTTGTCCTAAATTAAGATTTTGGAATATGCAAATTATAGCTTTCTTTACTAGGCTTCAGAAATTTTCAGGATGAACCCATGACCATACTATTAGACTCTGGCTGTTGTTGAATAGATGATAAATGAGTTTTAGAATACAAAAATGCTCTATTCATCTCAGTTTTACCATGAGACGTTGTTTAAAATCGCATAAAATCAAGTGAAATTTTGGCCACTTCCGGTCGTAGCGGGTATTTTTAATTTTCTCGAGATAAAAAATAATTCTAACGAAACAAACCCCGCCACGATTACTTACTTACTATGGCCTACGTCTGAGAGAAAAATAAAGGAAATCGATTTTTAGACTGTTGCCACGAATTGTTGATTTTGCTTGATAATAGTGGGCAGTCGCTCTTAATTACTTTGAATTTTCCCCTCTTTGTATTTGCGGCCGGCATTATTGAAACAACGTCTTCACACAAAATATATAATTCATTGAAAAACATATTTGAGTGAACTTCAACATTTATTCAAAATCGGTATGCCATCAGCAAACTGAACAAACAGTAAACCGAGTATCATGTTTACTTTATGACTCCAACTCCATATCTTCATAGTATCTGATGGCTAATTTTTGGATCATTTGTCGTTCTCAAAAGTTTATCTAGCCGAAATTTGTTTTTTTGTCGTTTTTTTTCTCGCACTCCGAAGTAACCAACCCTCCCGTGGGAGTAAGGGGTATATATATTTGGACCGCGGGACTACGGGAATGCAGGACTACGGGACCGCGGTCCACACTTATATACAGTCATTTCAGAAAACGTTGTCGCTGACCGGCCTCACGACTACGCGACTAGACCGAACGGGAGTATGGGTAGAAATCACTGAAACAAAAAATTATTCGCTCTGGTAATTTATTTTCTCATTACCATAATGGAGAGTAATACTCAAATAAATGTATGGGATTACTCAATATCTTGTGACCACCAATATGTGAATTTTAATACTTCCTCCAATTTCATGTTGCTATTCGCAAACCAGCTTCCACTCCGTATTGATGTCTCTGCTTTGTGTCTTTTACTGTTTATTTGCCGTCATTGACTAGCGGTCCGTTGAAGTACTTGCATTCTTATTTACTTGACTAATTATTCTAAGCTCTGTTCTAATTGATTTACAGAAACACCTTTTCGGTGTTTTTACTAATCAGTCACTTTATATCTATACTAATCCCCTAACAACAACATCAAAATCATTTGCGATATCACTGAAACTAATAACACGTTCTTCTGTATTACAGGCAAATCGTCCGCTATACAGCATGCTGCACAAGATCCACTGGACTATATTGACCTGTCTTCAGCGACTTTAAAGGGCAACTGCCGGCTAATTAACAATTTTTGTCAACATTTTCTAAATATCATGTGAAAAGGTATGATGTACAAATTTTGTCTCAAAAAACCTTTTTTAAGGTGCTATTTTGGCATTTCTAATATGTTTTCAATCGGTCCGAGAAAAACGATCTGTTTTCCTGTCACGTGATATGTTACGTCACAAGTGGGCTACGTTGCAAGATGTCGGACGCGAGTAGAACTTCTAGCAATAGTTCGAGCGATTCAAGTGATTCTTCTGGCTACGAAGACGATCTAAGAGCTGACCCGCTTAGTTTGGTAGATGTAGAACCTTTTGATGGTGCAGTACAGCCTTGGAGGTTTGAGCCACAGGGCCCTGAAGTGGTTCAGTCGAACATCGAAAGAGGAGAGGATCATGATCAAGAAGAAGAAATGGCGCCTGTCGTAGATGAACGAATGGGCAACACAGACTGGTATTATAATATAACATTTGAAACAATTTATGTATTAACGAAACATTTCACTAGGTGCTAATAATTAATATGACTAATATTTCGTGGAAGTTGTGAAGTGTATTTAAAACATATGGACACTGCATTGTACCAGGCAAACGACTGTTATGAAGTCAAACCTCATGTGAATAATAGTAATAAATGAATATAACACAGTAGTGAGTTTTTTTTGGCAATTTATTTGCTTTGTATAATAGTGTACATGTAGCACGTAGAAGCTTCAACTTTTGGAGTTCACTATAAATTTAGCTTGTACATTAAAAGCTTACTGTATAACTTAAAACACAGTTTCGTTTTGTACCTTGCCCCTAGGGTACGTAGTTGAACCAGTTCGGTATTGTCCATAGTTACTAGAAGCAAATAATGCTTGTCTTAGATAAGTGTGCCAACTATTTCCATGTCCTTTTTAAAAACATAGGTGTACATGTAACTTTTGCCAAATAATGGACAGAAGAGAGGAGTTTGTTTGCTGCCAGGAAGTAAAACAATTTAAGAGCTTAACAGATGAGAGAACTCGAGCAAGAGCCACCATGTATTACCCAACATCCAGGTTTTGCTGCAGTTTGCCTAAATATTTATGTTCTAAGAACTGCTTGGTACCAGTACAGACAACAGTATGGTAGTAAAGCATATGAAGGGGCTGATCACAAACAGAACAGGCATATTGCCTATAGGCAGCTTGTTCGTTGGTGCTGGGGTGTCATTGGGAAGGAAATTAGAGTGGTTTTACCATCCTGTGCTGTCTCATGCATACGTGCTCATTTTCCACCCCCAGGACTTGAAGAGAACTTTGAATTCAGAGGATTTCTATTTGCAGATGAATAGATTAAAGCTTCCTATTCCTTTTGTCATGATCATTTAACAAAGTGCAGATGGTTTTGAGTTTTCTGTACTCTTATTGATCTGGCTGAGAACCAACCAGCATGAAATAAATTTAATAAATGTTGTAAAAACAGTTATGTACATGTAGTTAGTGCACAATAGTTGAGCGATTGTATCTAGTGACAAAGTTAATTCCAATTGCCTCATTGTGCTCTAGGAGAAAAGGGTAGCTTGATACTTTGAAAATACATTTTCAATTACATCAAAGCAATACTCTGTATAGAAAATATAAAAGATTTTCAGTTACAAGTATTGTCTACAAGTCTGTATAAAGAGAAAAGGGTAAGGTGACTGCATAAGTGTAATTCTCCCACATAGAAAATACAACCAATCAGAGAACAGAATATTGGTGTACTCCCTTTGTCCAAGTGGTATGGATGGTCAACATTTTAGAGTTGAAATCAACATGGCTTCAACAGCTCTTTAAATTGATGCATAACTTTTAGGAGTCATTTTCAAAACCGACCGCCGACCACCCCTACCACTTGGACAAAAGGAGTACCCCCCTGGGGCTGCATACAAGCACATTTGGCTAGAAGATGATTTTGTATTTGAGGGCTTCCAGTATGCAGACTAGTTATTGTACAAGTTAATGAGTCTAACAATATATTTTATAACTCCTATTGTGATATAAAATTAAAATTAAGTTACAGGAAAGAACCAAGTATGGTAATGTTAAGTATTGACGACAGATAAATATGTTATTTAAGAATACTGCCAATCGGTTCACAAGGGTTGAACGGTTGTAACTGCCAACAAAATCCCTTATTACCTCATCAGGTCTGTTGGGCCTTTGTGTAGATGCAGCAAGGGATCATGGAGTGTTAACTTGAAGGTTGGCCATGTACTGTTTGAGGGCTTTTGGATTTCTTTGGTATCTTGCAGAAACCTGCATTCTTTTTTCTTGGAGAGGTTGTCCAGTTTCTTAAATAAACCTATGACATGAACAATAGTCTTCTTTTGAATTCACAGATACAACTGCAGATACAACTGTAAATTCAGACAGTAGAGGCATGTTTGCAGGGTTAGCCTCAAGTCTGTGTACATTATACAAATACCAATGAGAATGCGAACAAAATAATGTTGTTTACGCTGCACATTAGAACACCTCCAGTCAGAATAACCCAAGGAATTATAAAATAATGGTTCTATTGTCCAATGTCAACAACATTATTATGTTCGCATTCTCATTAGTATTTGTGAATTATTTACACTGACTTGAGGCTAACCCTGCAAACATGCCTCTGCTGTCTGAATTTACAGTTGTATCTGCGAATTCCAAAGAGGACTATAAAACATACATTGTATTGATTCACTTTAACTTTGTAGATTTATATATATTTTCTATTGTATGAAGACAATAAAGGGTATATATTCAAGCTTGTCTTTTGAAACATGCCAGATATCATAATAGTGAATAACATTTGGCAGGTTCTTGCGAATCCAGGCAGATGTTTTGTTTGTGTCTGTCAGTGATTAACTTGGGAATGTACTAAATAGCACTGATCAAACAATAGCAAACAATAGAGATGAAACTATTTAGTGATGGCACTTAACCCGTGAAACATATATTAGCCAAGTAGATATTACTAGACACTAATTCCATTGTTTTCTTTTTTTTTGATTTGACTATTAGTCACTAACTATTAGATTTTGTTTCACGGGTTAAGTGCCATCACTCTTTTCATTTAGGTCTACTAATGTGTATTAGTTTAATATCTATTTCACAGGTTTATTGATTGGTTCGCTACTAGTGGGCTATCAGCTCATAGACCCCGAGTAGAGGTAAACAAACAAAATGGTGGCTTCATCGTCGAGTTTTGCTAATGTTTCGGAGGAGTTTCTCGATTAATTATTGTCTTGCTTGTTTCTGTCATTTTCTACTGACCTACTGGATGGTTTATGCTAAAACAATTAGACTACTCGTTCTCATTTTTTATGAAGATAGTCAACTTGAGTACCCTAATGTTATAATCACTCTATTGTTTGCACACCATTATTTTATAAGTATTAATTATACAAAAGTCACATATATTGTTTACACTCTATTATTGCTGTTAATTGTATTGCTATGACAGCTTTTGTGAATTGATTTATTTTGGTACAGCTGGTTTCAATTGAATAGTAGACGACAAGAGAGAATAACAGATTACCAGCTTTGTTGTAACTACAACTTGGATCAATACATTGTTGTTTAATTTTTACTAAGGTACCTAAAACATAATATATTATTGATGCATCAGATGAAAAGAAACACAAAATCAAAAATGTAAACTGTAAATGATTGACAATTTTTATCATTCCACAACAATTAATGTTTGAAGAATATTCTCCGTAAATAATATTATTATATAACCTTGGTACATACCCGGTTTGTTTGACGTGAACTTATACAAAGCCCTACTTTGCCGTTTCGGAGTTTGTTCATCGGTACAAACGCTCGCATGGCTGCTAGCTATTGGCAGTGGTGCTTGTAGTTGTACAAACTCGTCTTCGCTTCTGTGATGCAGTCTTGGATGCTTCAAGCTGTTCGGGCGTTGGAACAGGCTGTATTGTCGGGACCATTCCTTTTTTTAAACAAGTTTTGTAGAAAATCCCGCTTAATTTTGACCCATCTTTACCCATCTCGAGTAAAGTGTGTACTACAAACGACTGTCCTGTGCCCAGTGTCCATGCCTTGGGATCTCTCTTTCGAAGCACGAATGCGGCGTAAATCTGCATCTTTTAGAAACTGATGAAGGCTGACATGATCTCCATTCGTTTTAGTACAAAACATTACAACACAGCGCTTTCCTGGAGGACGTTTCTTAGCTTTTCAAATAGAACAAGACATGATGACTTGGCCTTTGCTCTCTGGAATGTTTACATCGCTTACCCACGTGTGACGTCATTACATCACGTGACCCAAAACGAGGCATTTTCAAAATGGCTGTGAATAGTGCAACAAAATCGCTCGTAGAAAATTTATTTTTGAACTTTCGGGTATTTTACTGTTGGAAAACAATTAATAACTATCCAAAGTAGGTATAGAAAGTTTAAAAAATAGGCAGTCTAGGACTGCATGTAGCTACTGCTGTGAATGAACCAGTAATAAAACGAATAGACAATGAGTTAAAAAATGATCAAGAGAAAAAATAGATAAAAGAGAGAAATGAAGGAAACAAATTATGGAGAAAAGAAATGTAATGTGAAAAGAAAATGTTGTGATGGTGTAACAAAAATGATAATAAATATAACTTAAATAATAAATGGTTAATGATTGCATTTCCACCGAAGTGGCTCTTTGTCTATCGAAAAGAACAAAGTAAAGCTATAAATATATAACTTATATAATGAACCATATTAACAAAAATAAAAACAAACGTTTGAATCAAAAAGTGAGATTTCAAGTGTTCACAAGTTTTACACACGTAATTCAGTAAACGATATGAACAGAAATCGACAACAAACAACAGTCTGGCACAGCTGACCCTTGGTCTACACGAAGAGAATAACTACGAAAATAACTGTTATTTAAAATTTAATCAACAAGAACATTTGGTAATTGTAACAATCATTTATTTGAGAGAACAGATATAATAGAACTGTGACTAATTGTAATAGCAATGTCTGTTTTAATACTGTGCTAAACAAGTACGTATAAATATTCTAGAAGACCATCGTGGCCGTCAACTGAACCACCACCTTGGTTCGGCGATCTTTTGCCTGGTGGAAATTATATAAAGACTGTCAAAAAACCTTAACAATTATTTACGAGAAAACATTGGACACATTGCTTGAAAGCTGTGCTTGATTACTGATGCAGAAAAGCACAAAATCATTGTAAATAGAGTCTTACTTTACCTCACTCGTAACGTAAACATCACACATCGAACGTAGATTGTACGTTGCAATCGATAAGAAGTCGCTTATTGACGCGAGTTGACAAAATCAACAAAATGTAGTCAAACAAAACGCCAGTCGAGACGAGAATAGAACAAAAAATACATCTGGTATCATCGGGAAAAGGTTTTCTAGTCTTCACTCGTCTTCGCTCTCGTTCGAGTAATTCGACTCACTTCAATCGGATTTTCCAAACGAATCCGAGTCAACCCGAACATTTGGACACTTACGGACATTACGGACATACTTACTTACACACTCGATGGCATAGTAGCTACGCCTTCACAGAAGGCAGTAGCTACAAAAATGACATCAATTTAGGCGGCAGTTGCCCTTTAAGTAAGGCGACCTCATCGGGCTTCGTAAAACATCTTGCTACGAACAAGAAAGGCATGATCCTCTCTCCAGAAATCTTCGCCGTCCTTAACAAACTTTTAAAATCTGACGAAGAGAACGGTACAGGGAACATCCAGCTGCTATGTAAACTATTTTCGGGGGAAAGATGTACGTACCACTACTCCACAGAGAATGCTAGAGTAATTGATGCGAACACGCCATTCTGTGTCCTTGGTTCAACTCAACTTACCAACGCCGCCAAGTTAATCGCCAAAATGGACCAGGGACATGGCCTCGCGGACAGATTACTGCTAACAATTCCCCTCTCCTTAAGGCCTACCATAACCGAAATGGAAACAGCGAAAGCAACCATCGAAGACGAAGTAACAACCGACTTCAATGCACATCGACTTAGCGACTGACTTTAAATTTGACTCTAGTGGATCGGCATCGCTTAGAGAGCATCTTGATCACTTCGTGAATGGTCAACCACCAAGCCCGCCACCAACAACCATCCCCAATGCCACACTTCAGAAGGCCATGGAATATGTCATCCACATGGAGTCACAAAAGGAGGTACTTTGCCAGGTAGGTCGGATAGCGAAATACATGTAATATTGAATGGTAATAAGTCGAGGGCCGCTACACTACAGAATAACGAGCCCAATAATCTTTCTTGGACAAGTTTCAGGCCCCGTATTCTCTAGTCGCTTAGATGTTATTGATTACATTTTGCATAAGGATTCTTGGATAACAATAATACCTAAACATAAATAATTCATTTGCAGTTCCTTAAAGATTTGACAAGTGTTTCATGGATTAAAACCATTGAACAGCCCACTCTCAACTCCATCAAAGAAGCGATCATACTGGGTCCCAGGCCATTGACAACGTACAGGTCCTTCAAGCAAGGAAAACGCTCTTCACGTACGATTGCTGAGGTTGAATACCACAAGGCTACAACTTCCCTACAAGAAGATGGTTTTGGTCGGGTCGTTGTTTAATCTCCCAAGAATACGAAACGCATGCAAAGTGTTTGTCAAGACACAACCTGAACAATGGCCAGATAATGCATCTTTGAGTATCACCAAATATGACGTTCAGGCGGCAATCGTGAAGACAATTCACAAAGACATTACCCCTCAAATGAGGCAGTACTTGAGCAACAATGGACACATACCGCTATAAATTGGTCTGCATATAGCTGTCAGCATGATAAACTTGTACCTCTACCTCCTCTAAAAATAGGCGCTCTAAGAGCGCATGTGTCTACTGCTTTTGTAGAGGATATTGAGAAAAGCGTGAAATAGCAGAATTATTATTACTTAGATAGTACTGATACACAAACACTTCTATTTCTATTATCTATAATTTCTCGTGTTTATAAATTGCAGTGATAGAGTTATAATGGTACTCGGAGTGATGTTATTTAACCTGTGAAATAAAATATAATGTCGAATGTGTAATAGTGAAAGTGAAAACAAGAGAATGGAATGGAATTAATAAGGACTAATGTGTATTTCATGAGGTAAATAAAATTACGAGGCCAATTATTCCCCTTACGGGACCAATATATCCTCTTACGAGGCCAATAATTCCCCTTGCGGGACTCATCTCCTCACGGAGATCAATTATCCCATCTGTCCAAAACGTCAGAATATCTGAAAGATTCTCGGTAAAAAGAAATGTTACACAATCTATGTATGCTGTGCCTAATCAGTTATCTGAGGAAAAAAGTAAGAAAACATGGCATAAAGTCGCTTTATATCAGAGGTCAATGCTTGAAGTCGAAGAGACCACGAAGAGTCACGAAGATCATCGGTATTTCTTCGTAATCTTTCGTACTAAGCATTGATTCCGAATATACAACGAATTTCTTCCGAGCATAGAACGAACGTTCTATTGTTACAAGGACGGACTTACACTCTTACAAGGTATAGACTTTATGTCTGTTATTATGCATATGTCATGTGGTAGGTAAACACTGCGACTTGCGTAATTAGATTCTTACATGAAGTATTTTCAGGCATATACGATAGCATAGTGTCTATTGCTCCATTGCGCAGTAGACACAAAAATTGTCATATTGTTGGTAATTAATTGTTTATTACATATATATTTCTTTTTTATTAGTGATAAGTAATGTAAATAGTTGTTTATAATTATTATATATTTTGTAGTTTCGCTTTCCAATACTGATTTGTAAATAGTAATAGTAATACTTTAACGGTAAACGATCTTCCATTGACTTTTTAGACTTTTTATTCGTTTTAACACTTCAATTTTTTTATTAATCAACCTTAAACATTATATAAGTAGGATTTTTTAAATAAATCAAAGTTACTTGGCATATAAAATTCGTTGTGTTTAATGTATTTAGATATGTTAGAGGGAAATGACTACATTAGCATTCCAGATGTTTACCGCGCGATAGAACTGAACACTGGCACGAGCACGCGCTCTCGTAGTATTTTTTTGAAATATATCCGCGCGCAGTTTCTTACTATCCAACTGATGAAGACTGTTGATTTACAGTCGAAACGTCTGAATAAAAAAGCTAAAGTCAGAGACAAAAGTATATCTTTAATTTAAAACATGAATCCCGACTGCAATTTCAACATTTTTAAAAATGTTAGAGGGAAGATTGGTGACAAACATACATACATGTACATAATAAACTTTATTTATTTATATATTTATGCTACGGGACTGCGGTGGCACACACTTCGTTTTTTACACATTATATAACAACATTCATTTTAATGCTGAAGGGATTACCCTGAATAAATAAAGGTTTACTACTACTATGGGACTACGATACCGTGGTGGCACACACTTAGATTTTCATATATTATATACGACTATGGGACTACGGGACCGAGGTGGCACACACTTAGATTTTCATATATTATATACGACTATGGGACTACAGGACCGCTGTGGCACACACTTAGATTTTCATATATTATATATGACTATGGGACTACGGGACCGCGGTGGCACACACTTAGATTTTCATATATTATATATGACTATGGGACTACGGGACCGCGGTGGCACACACTTAGATTTTCATATATTATATATGACTATATATAATTTAACTTGGGGATATCATGTTCGCGTCAGTCAGTTTGCTACGTTTGAACCCGTATGGTCGGTCGCTATCACGACGGTTAGGGTTTTAATTTAAAAGACGGCTAACACCGACGGGTAGGATTGTAAAAGACACTTATAAATGGCTGTTTAGCAGATTGTTTGAATTCATTGGAACAGGAATCGATCGATTTACAGATAACTACAGGTAAC
Source organism: Actinostola sp. cb2023 (assembly GCA_033675265.1). Classification (NCBI taxonomy): domain Eukaryota; kingdom Metazoa; phylum Cnidaria; class Anthozoa; order Actiniaria; family Actinostolidae; genus Actinostola; species Actinostola sp. cb2023. The sequence goes on from JAUJYZ010000534.1 coordinate 297,939, forward strand.
TCATAAATGTTCTCTCTTTTTAAATTTGTATATACTTGTATAGGGGGGATAGGGGGCACTCCCGGAAAGTTAGGATAGGGGTGTGCCCCCAGGATGTTGAAACCCTAACCCTATTTAAGGATGCATAATTGGAATATTCATACCCTTTCCAAGGATTTGTCACTGAAATATAGACCCAATTTAGGGAAAAAGTTAATAGTATTCCTTTGGAAATCGCTAATATCAGAAGTGCATACGCTGGCTGTTATGCTAAGCGGATTTTTTAGTCAATATAAAAAAAAGTGTACCCAAATTAAAGATTGAATATTTTATTTTATGGTGAAAAAGCAAAATATGGTACCCCATTTAAGGACCTGGAGGTTCAAAAACCATACCCTATTTGGGGGTATGGAGTGACCAATACCCCCCCCCCCCCCCCCCGTATGAACCCGTATGGTCGGTCGCTATCACGACGGTTAGGGTTTTAATTTAAAAGACGGCTAACACCGACGGGTAGGATTGTAAAAGACACTTATAAATGGCTGTTTAGCAGATTGTTTGAATTCATTGGAACAGGAATCGATCGATTTACAGATAACTACAGGTAACTCATAAATGTTCTCTCTTTTTAAATTTGTATATACTTGTATAGGGGGGATAGGGGGCACTCCCGGAAAGTTAGGATAGGGGTGTGCCCCCAGGATGTTGAAACCCTAACCCTATTTAAGGATGCATAATTGGAATATTCATACCCTTTCCAAGGATTTGTCACTGAAATATAGACCCAATTTAGGGAAAAAGTTAATAGTATTCCTTTGGAAATCGCTAATATCAGAAGTGCATACGCTGGCTGTTATGCTAAGCGGATTTTTTAGTCAATATAAAAAAAAGTGTACCCAAATTAAAGATTGAATATTTTATTTTATGGTGAAAAAGCAAAATATGGTACCCCATTTAAGGACCTGGAGGTTCAAAAACCATACCCTATTTGGGGGTATGGAGTGACCCCCCCCCCCCCCCCCCCCCCCCCCAGGAACGCCTCTCGTCCTTCGGACTAGGGTATTTACCACGTCGCGTCGCAAACTCATTATGAAGCCATTTTAACCGATACAGGTAAAAGGAAATAAAGAGTATTAGCTTAACGTATCATTGTTTAGTTTTGTTGTTTCTTCTGCAGTTTTGAAGTGAACTCCTTTCTCCAGTCTACCCAGGAATGTTTGTCACTCGGTCACACAACATTCTACTGTATGTTGCTTGCGTTACGAAGTGAAAGTGCATGTTTTCCATCTCATTAGTCTATTTTGTCTTTGAATCAAGCACCATAAATGATAGCCTCCTTTGCAGGCGTTCTTAGGTGAATGATATTACGAAATTAATACTGCTAATCTCCAAGGAAACATATATTTTAATGACAATCTTTCCCAAGTAAGTCAATCAATGTAAACAAAGCGGCTGTAACGCTCCAATTACTACAGCCGAAAGCTGAGGACAAAGATTTTAAATGGTGGATCTTCTTCACAAAACCTTACGTATCAGCTGCAAACAATAAAGGTGATCATAATAGTGTGCGGACTTGTAATTAGCTTTGATTTTTAGTGGCGAATTTGGGCTGTTAGTTGCTAGATCCCAGACATGGCGTGTGTTCAAATGTTGCACTAAATTTCAAGCCGAAATGCTCGAAGTTCTGGAGTTTGGTAAAAGGCGCACAATTAAAAACCCAAATAAATTCTGAGATATGTTTCAGTATATCATTCTAAGCTTACGTAGATGGAGTTTTAGAGATATCAGAGTACCCGCACATATAGAAAATATCAATCGCATAATAACGGTGAAATGTAAATAGGAAAAACCTGCTTTGTTAACCTTTATTTCCCACTTTTTGATTTGCAGTAAATACCTAGATTTTAACTCAGATATCATGTAGCACCCTTTCTAAAATGAATATCCGAAGACAGTTTCGCTTTAGCTGTCTTTATTTTTCGCGCGATGCGATTTTCTAGAGGTACTATTTTCCCACAACCATTTTTTTTACAAAATGAACATCAGATCAGTGGTTTGTACAATATTCCCTTTCTTTAGATTGAATATTAATGTTTTCACTGTGGCCAGAATTTTGGCTATTTTGCTCCATCAGATATGGAATTATCTCTTAACTATAGCTATAGACACGGACCTACATCCATCTCTTTGAGGAATGCACCCAAAACTGTTGAGCATACCCTCAAGTTACTGAAAGCGACGAATCCACAGCTAACAGAGGCCTTCCTTCGCTCAGACAATGCCGGTTGTTACCACTGTGCTTTTCTGCTACTGTATCTACCAAATATCGGACAGAATGCCGGCATCAATATCTCACGATACGACTTTAGCGAGCCCCAGGCAGGAAAGGACATCTGTGACCGCCGCACAGCTGCCGTAAAGAGCCACATGAGGTGCTACATCAACGAGGGCCATGACATAAAAACTGCCAGCGACATGAAAGCTGCTATCGAGTCACACGAGGGAGTGAAAGGCTGCTATGCTGCGGTGTGTAAGGTGCAGGAGATTTCACAAACCATGAAGAAGCACATCATGACTGGCGTTCAGGCCCTCAACAACTTCTCATACGAGGTTGGAGGGCTGAGGGTTTGGCGCGCATATAACATTGGACCTGGGAAATGTTTCTCCCCTGCACAGCTAGCTAGATTTGGAACTCCCCAAGGACCAACAAATATGGTGACTGTACAGGCATTCACCAGTCCCAGCATGACAGTTGGCACTTTCACGGCAAGTTCAGTACTGCCAAGACGTACTGCTCGTGAACCTGGCCCATCGCAGCAAGAACCTGACCAGCCAGATCACGGAAGAGAAGATGTCCATTTTGAATGTCCAGAGGAAGGTTGTATCAAAGTCTATCAGCACTATTACAACCTTCAGAAGCATCTTGACGTTGGCAAACATCTACTGAAGCTGGAACGTGAATCTGTATACGATGAAATGAAGAGAAAATGGGCAGAGACGTGCAGATCTGTTGGCGGTGGATATGTCCAGATTGAGCCTTCAACCTCTTCATCCACTGAACAAGAACCAGCTGCAGAAACGCCAGTCATCGAAATGGGGTGGGCGCTTAAGAAGACACGAAAGTCAGTTCGTTTCTCTGAGAAAGTGAGATGCTATTTGAAGGACAACTTCATCCAAGGAGGAAACTGGGATGAAAGCAATATGCAACGAACATGCGCAACGAACATGACGCAAGGCTATTCTCTAAAACTGAGTGGTTGAGTGCTGAGCAGATTACGCGATATTTCAGCAGGCTTTCCGCCCTGAACAAAAGTGGCCGTCTACAACGGGACACAGCAGTAGTGGCACCAACAGCGGAGGAAGAGGAGGACGAGCCTTATATCGCAGAAGCCCACACCATCAGGACTAGGAGACAAATAATAATAATAATAATAATTTATTCATTTATATTGTGCAAATATCAATCGTAAAAAATTTCAAATGTGCATTACAATGGTATGCAATAATAATAAAAAAATAATAATAATAAAAATAAAATGGAAATATAATGATAACATAACTTTGAAGAAAAGATATATATAATATGTACATAAATTATCCCTTATAAAAATGCTTTTTAAAATAAAAACGTCTTTAAAACCCTCTTAAGAATGTCAACTGAAGAACTATAACGTAATGATCAAGGGAGGTTGTTCCATAGCCTAGGGACAGCAAATATAAATGACCTATCACCCAGTGTTGCATAAGATTTTAGCTTTGGTAAACTAAGAAACATATTGTCATTAGATCTTAAACTATAACTTGAACAATGCTTAATTGCTAACATGTTCTGTATATATATAGGTGCCTGACCATGGATGGCTTTATGTAATCAAAAGGATCTTAAATTGAATGCCGAGCTCTACCGGAAGCCAGTGCAATGCGCGCAGTAATGGTGTAATGTGACAAAACTTTGATTCTTCAAAAATTAAACGTGCAGCCGCATTCTGAACTCTCTGCAGCTTAGCTAATTGATGAGGGCATTCCATACAGGAGACTATTACAGTAATCTAAGCGGCAAGTTATGAATGCATGGACGAGGGTCTCAGTGTGTTCCTTTGATAGATACTTCCTAATGCGTCTTATATTATATAAATAATAAAATGCCGCAGAGCTAGTTTATAAGACGAGAATTGGAACTGTAGTGCGGCAACAAAAAAGCATGCCTGTTTCTTCTCATAATTTTACCAGTAGTATCACTGCTTGTGAATCTTTATTGCAATTCTCATCCATTTTTAAACTGAGTATCGATTGTCACACAATTCACATCACGCTTCTTTTAATTTAAAAATAGCAATGCAGTTTGTCGACGCTACTGCGTAAGAAGTAGGTAAAACCATTGTTGTACAAATAACATGGGAGTGTAATTTTAGTCGCACAATAAAACTGTCCAGTTAGAAGCGGAGTACAGAGCTGTTGCGTACGTCACGTTATCTTATGTAATCTTATGTAAATACTGCGCTGATACAAAGCATTGTACGGCTTTAGAGCAATATCTCGACGTTAAGCCTCAGTTTGAATGCCTCGATCTTTTGCAACATGTTATCGTATCGTTTTTTAGTCGGGCTTCCTGTGGAAGACCCGACTCTAAAAATGAGAAGCGTTCTTTGTCGTCGATATTGACCTCAAAAAGCATACTGGGTTCTACAGCGCATGCGCCCTGTGCCGGCCGCTAATATAATCACCGAAGGCTCTAGCAACATGATTTATCAATACGAGACTGGTCGAGTCTGAATTCACAAATCTTGTTGGAGGAAGTTTATGTCGTCTTGTTTTCAAAATAACCACAATAATTCATAGAGATATGGGTTTATCAATCCAGTACTGCAAAGGGTTTAGAAATCTTCAGAACTTAAAACGAAGTGAGTTGATACACGCAGCCGGTGGTGAAGAGAACAGAGCAACCAAACACTGTTTTAATCGCACTATAAGATATCTATATTTAGTTCAAATAGGTTACATTTCATTTAGATGCCCGACTTCACGCTAGAAGAGCGTCTAGTTGTTACTAAGGTTGGGCTTGAAAGAAACAGAACTGGGAAATTGGACCATTTGTAGATTCTGATCGAAGCAGCCTCCCGCGGTCATGTTTCTCTCATATGTCAACACGATAATAGGGACCTTAAGCATCAACGACGACGAGCCAAGAGGACGACGACCGGAAGTGGCTTGGTCACCCAACAACTTAGTGTGCATACTCGGCTCGTCGTCCATGTGAAGTCCTGAACGTGAAAACGCCAAGTTTGCCGTTCTTCTGTGAACGTGAGTATTTAATACGCTCGTTTGGACATATAATTACTCTTTATCTATTGAAATGCAATGCAGGCTATTTATTTAATATCTAATCTTTGTATTTATGGCGATTTTGGCTGTAGAAAACCGTTGCAAATAGAAAACATGCAGTCTTTCGGTTTGACTTCCATGTGGAATATGCCTTGTCAAAAACAAATGAATTATAGTAGTAGCTTGCTGAATAACATCTTGTAAAACCTGTGTATATTAAATCTTCTTTTCTTTAGCTAAACATTTATATTTGTTTTTAAAACATTTGTTGTACTCGGGGTCTTCTTCAATTGGTTTTGGCTGCAGAATTGATAAATTTGTTTATTTTTAGTATGGAGTGGTCAGAGACACATGACCTAACTCTTTGTCAAGAGGTTTTAGTGGCTGAACCATGGAAATATCCTTATCGAAGTAAGGAACGAGGTGATCTTTGGAATGATAGCCAACAATCTAAATGCCTCTGACAATCCAAAAGAGACAGTGAGATGACTCACGTGACAGCTCACAACACCAACTACTCAAGTTACAATTCGTGTTCTATTTATGTCTATCTGATCTCTGAAGTAATACATGAAATCATTCTAGAATTCGGTCACATTTACATCAACTATGATGGTTATTTCACAAGATCAATGAGCACCTAAATCACATTGAAGCTACTAGAAGCGTAATCAGATACTAATGTTTACACATATGATACGTCAAGAGGTGCAGCGCATAAGCTGACGAAAGTGACAGTCACGCATACGCTGTTCCTTCTTACAGCAGCTTTGAAAATATTCTTGTAAAAACGTAATTATTCCGATTGTCGGTTATCATGAGATATAATTGTGGCGACTTGTTCAAAGATTACGTCACATCAAACACTTTTCGCAGGCATTTAGCATTCGGAAAGGTCACGAATACTGATCCCAAAGACAGATAAATAATGTGTTGTGTTCAACTTTTGAGTGAAAGAACCAGTAGTTTTTCTTACAATTTTGTCAAGATTTCCGTCTAATTATACGTGTGATGCTAAAATACGATCAACAAAATTATGCTAATATGAAGGAATTTCAAATTCTGCTAACTCTAAATCTTTATATTATCCCAATCAAGAGTTTGCTTAAATTGATCATCCATAAGTTGTACTTCCAGGAAATAATTAAATTTGTGAAATAAAATCTCGCCATTTTGAAAAAACGGCTTTTGAACTTAGCTAAAAATGGCATTGTCGCTCATCAAGAGTACGCAAGCGTTGTTTGGTTGTCTGTAAAAAAATTGAGCATTCCAGCAATCACAATATCTTTAACGTGCAAATGTTCTTTATACGATCTAGTTTGCATCTACAAAGCAAAATAAGTCATATTATTTCTAGTGTTTCTCATTTTGCCTCTTAAAGTCGGCTTCTATTTGCTTGGTTTTTCATGCCGCAAAAGGCCAAAACCAAGGGGGGTGGTCAATCTCGGAAGATAAAAGTCCAAACAATCTTTAACCCCCACCGTTCTTAATCATTTAGGATAGGGTATAAACGGTGAAAGTTTGACAGGAATCGGCCGACCCCCATCTTTTGACTCTGCCCGGTTTTCTCTGACAATGACTCTTAAAGTTATGAATGTTGAATTATAATGTTTATTTAGGTGTTTCAGTGCAACCTTTCATACCATAGCCACCCCGTTTTTACTATTTAGCCAATCAGTAAGCAAGCATTTGTGTAAGAAAATGCAGAGGTCATTTTTTTTTCTTAATTGAAAAGAAACTGAAATGGGTTTGTCAAGTTTCTGTTATACTTTGCAGTGAAATTTAAATACTTGTAAATAAGTTTGTTGGGCGGCTACATGGAGTTGCACTGTAAGACTGCTCAATAACTGTAAAGCTACATGTTTTAGAAGAGCTTTTTCTTAATAAAAAAGTTTGTTTTAATAAAAGGCTTGTTTATGATACATCTACTCTACTTGTTACAAAACAAATGAATTAAGTTTTAGTAGTTTCTTTGTGGAGAATTTTTATTACATTTTTTATATTTGCTATATATACGGGAGATATGTGCCACTGGATAGGTATGGTTTTTGAGGTTCTGATCTTAGATAGGGTATACATTTCACTCTATTAATAACATTGTCTTGAATTGGGCCTGTAATTCTGACAAGGATCGTAATTTTTTAGATAGGGTATTAAATTTTGATTTTTGATACAAAAAGCACCTTACTAATACAGGATTACTACTGTATCATTGAGCACGAAAGTATTTTGTTTCACTAATTAAGAATCAGTATAAGTAGGAATCCACTCATTAAATATTCAGTCAACCGCAGTACGTTGAGCATAGAGTTAAGTAAGAGACCATCGGGTAAGTGTAAGAACACATTTATAATCATGTATTTCAGAATTTAAGTACTGTATAGTTTCATGTATTAACTCGTTTGAAAACATGGTTTCTGAATTCTGACTGTTTTCTGTGGTTGATTCAACTACTAACTAGTACTAACCGTCTAAAATAGAGTATAGAATTTCCCTCGAGTCTTAGATAGGGTCCAGTTTTTATCAATCTGTCTTGAACAGGGTATGAATTTACAAGATGTCGCTGTCTTAGGGTCAGGGTTTACAGACCCCTGCGGGACACCCCTATCAAAACCCAGACCAAGTACATTGTACAACACCATTTCTCTTGCTTTGGGGGGGGGGGGGGGGGGGGGGGGGGGGGGGGGGGGGGGCTATGGTATCATGTTACATGAATGTTTTCCATGGCATATATATCTTCCTAATTACTTTAGTATTCCTGTATGGTTGGTGGATCTAAATCAAAATACTGGGAAGTCTGATTCCCATATAAGCACGTGAGGGCATTTCTAAGAATAGCTGAAACAACATACAGTTTGCCAACACTACTAAGGCCAATCTTCAGATTTATTTAAAAGTCCATCAACTTAAAATAATTGGTGATGTTATTAAAAAGCCATTCTCGCACTCGACTCATAGACTGATTGAAATCAATCATCTGAGGGGTTGGTACTCTGTTTCGGAATGGTGCCTGTAGATGGACTCTGAGAGGGAAGGCAGGGTCACCATACACACAGAATGGATTCCCCAATGGTGAATTTGCAAATAGCAAATGTCATTCAGTAGTCCAGAATCTGCAAGCATACCTGCATCGTGTTTACGACCCTCTAAAACAGTAGAGAAAAGTACAAAACAAATCAGGAATTTTATTCTATACACAGTTTTCACAAACTGAAACAAAACAAAGCAAAACAAATGACAAACAAATAAACAAAAAAGACTGAAGTGACGGCCTCCCCTTCCGTAGTAGTACTTAGTACATAATTGAATAATAATAATAATAATTAAACTAACTTACCTACTGGTCCATACAAGTTCCCTATTAAACCATTTGGAAGGGCTACACACTGAAACATGAGAGCATGAACTCTCTTATGGCCATTATAGATGACCATCTGGTGCTCCCCTGGTCTACACACTGGGCAAACAGTTCCGTCTATTAAAAACCAAAACAGTTTGGTAGTGCAGCTCCCTGGGAAGCAACAGCATCACTATATGATTTTTCAAAAATCAATTTATTTGATTATTTATGGCATCCAGCAAAAGTAAATATAATCGACTTCCGGTTGGAAAATACCAGGCCTTACAAAGAAACATCAGAGAAAACCATCGAACTTTGAGGTTGGCTGAGATGGTGCTTGGTGAAAAGAGGCAGGAACTTCACGCAAAGCAAGATCTGTTGAGGCGAAAGGGCGAAAAAGTAAGCTTAAATTCTTATAAATCTAATTATTAATTATAAATCTAATCATTTATTATTATAAATTGGTCAATAATTAAGCTTATGAAACATAATCACGTGCAAGCATAAACACAAATATAAGCTTTACCAGATGATTCTACATCGGTAGGCAGAATTGGGATGTAAATTCCTAGGTGTTATTAATTATCTATTTCTAATTTCCTGATTTCTGTATACTTTTTTGTGTATATTTTTATACACGTATATTGTATAAAAAGATCTACCGCGCGACATGCCACAAATTCTCAAACAGAACTTGTTCATTGTATTCTATCTTGACTGGTTTACATGTCAATTTTTCTGTAAAAAAGCAGTCAAGTACAACTACAAATACAAGGCCACAAGAACAAGAAACTACTTTGAACATATTGACAGAAGAACACTTCAACGTAAGGCAATTTATACAGAATAATAACACAACTTTTAGTTAGTATTTTAACTTCATTCGTTTAATTTAACTTTAGTATTTGTGCTTTGTATCTTACCTTCAGCAGTTTAATTAAGCTTTAACTTTAGTATCTTTCCTTAGACAATTAACATTAAGTCTGTACGTTGTTTATTTAATTTAAGTTATCAGTAGCGTAATTAGTCACCTAATAAATTCCTTGAATTAACATGGTCCCGGATTTGTTTTCTTTTGTGTTGGTATTGGGATGGACAATGTGTGTCCTGTTATGTGATTTATATTGTCACAACATCTGAACAAAATGACAAGTCCAGAACACCCTCTGTTATATGCCCTGCCTGCCATAATTTTTTCCCTTATGTGATATAGAAAACCCATGCAGATATGCTCATATCTCAGCATAAGAGCATGTGGGCTTACATGTAATTCCAATGAAGCTGACAATGTAAAGAGATGTACTTGATGATGATAACAAAAAAAAACCTCACTGACTGTGAAACCTCCAGAGCAGAAAGAAAAGGTAAAGCTCCAGGATATTCTAAATGAAATTTCAAGTCATGTTATTAAAACATCATCATGCCGGCTAAACATACAAAGAAAAAATCTGAGACCCTGGGTGAAACCAGAATATGCCCTTAAAGTTGTGTTTATTGGAGAACCTGCTGTTGATGACGGGGGAACCAGAAGAAAATGTTTGACTGGTAAGCAACATTTATATTTAAAGGGCATGAGAGGCTTTACCCCGGCCAGGAATGCGCCACAGGAATCCTAATAAAATATTCGTTACTATTCGTTAATAATCCAATTAGCAGTTCATATTATTTCAGTTTGTGCACTACAGTACGTGTACATAATAGTTAATATGAGATTTCGCGGGATAATTCAATCTAGAAAGATGAGATATACGCCTTGCAATGTCCATTGCAGTACATCTCTCTCCATGGCCGACATGTAGTGTTCACTTACGATGTTTAATCGCGTCTTTAGTACATCTCTGGATTCGAAAAGTCGATAGTATGCGTTATCCACTTCTTTGTTTGACTGCCAACCGAACATCTTTGCTGCAAACAAGGTATTTTCGTATTTTCCGGACCAAATAAGTAAGACGGGAAAATGGCGAGTTTGCTCCAGCAAGTTTATTCGACTCAGGACGTGAGAAGGAAGATGTGTACGTGGCCGCAATGTTTGGTATTTGTGCTGGACTGCTGAGACAGCGAGATTTATCGGCTAATAATAGTCGGGTCTGTTAGTGACATAAAATGTATGGATCGTGCACTTTTGAGTAAAATCACCAAATTTGGCACAGATGTCCCTTGGGTCATACTGAACAAATTCAGAAGGGGTGCCAAAAGATCAGACAAACAGGGGGGGGGGGGGGGGGGGCACAGCACCCCACACAATCCCCGGTACTAAAAGAGGGGTAAAATAAGGCTTAAATCAAACAGTAATCCAGGACACTTATAATATATAGCTAGCTAGTTTAAAAATCAATTTAAATATAATTCAATACAGCACACGCTATTTTGAATGAAAAGAAGTCTGCTCAGGTACGATTTAAAATATTCCCTTTGGGGGAGGGGAGACGCAATTTTGTCAATGGGTTTGATAATGACCCCAAATGATACATCCTTATTTCAATCTGTTTTTCTCTATCTCCCGTTTCTAACTATAAACACTACTGAAAAGCATGCTCCGAATACATATTTCATTTTTGTGTTGGTTAAACTAGTTCATAAAAAACAGCTTCCCTATATAATTTTAACGAGTGAAATCTGTATGTACGCTTGCTAATAATTGATTAATCATGGCAAGAAATCAGAAGTAAAGAACAGCCTCTTTACTGTTGGCGCTATTGACAACATATATCATAACCCCTCGTCAACCACTGCACAAGGTTCATTTCATGGTATCTATGAACTCTTACAACAGCACATTATATAATATATATGTGTATATTATTATATGATTATATTTATCTCGGAAAAATACCAATATTAAAAACAAACATTACAAAAAACTAATTCATTCAAATCGAAATATTTGTAAATGCAAGCAAGTACCGACTACTATATAACTTTTGCTATTGTGTTACTTTATACTTGAGTGCAAAATCCTTATTCTGATAGGTATGTAAATATATATTTATTGTCCCTTTCCTTGCTATAGTAGCAACTGTCGCTTCATCGCGATCGAGCATCGGTCGTAATTTGGGCTCAGTCATTTCCTAATCTGACTAGTCGCTACTGCACAAATCGGAGCAATAAATATTTACAGTTTGTATGAACAGTCTATTGGTACGTTATTTGGCAATTACACGGGTCACTTGTTTATGAATAAAAGCAAGCTGAAGTCAATGTTTAACTGTGAAGGTCTAGTACAACAACCCTAATTTATTATCAGAAACCGCCATCGATATTGACCAGAGTCTGGATAGCCTATAAAATCAACACTAACGACGACCATTTTAGCGTTTTACAAAAATATCCCCGCCGTAAATCACTGCCAACAAACGAATGTACGCATATGCTAATTAGGAAAAAAACTGACGACTCACTAGTTTGTCTTACAAGAAGCAATTTCTAGTGCTTTAGCAGCAATTTCAATTTCCGAAGGACAAAAAGTAGTGTTGACGACCTTGATCATGCTCACGTGCGCTAATTATTTGAAAACAACAGTTCGAAGGTATATCGTAATAGTAAGTCAAATGTTCATCAAGAGATTCGAGATTTGTTGGTTTTGACCTGGATTATTTCTTTAATGTGAAGGTAAATCACTATTTATCGTTTTACTGATCATAATTTATCTGAAAAGCGATCACTATCTAGCTCGTAGAGATCTATGTGGTATACACTATGCCTAATATATCACAACAATGAAGCTCTAAAGTTGCTTTTGTCTGTAATTGAATCTTATAACTGTTCCCTAATTTTAGGTGATATCTTGAGATCGATATAGCAATAAAACTGTTGATTCGAACTGTGAATCAGGCTCAAGTCATTTCCTTGTATTGATAATAGGGGATAATAGGGAAGGTCGAAAGGTCATATTTTGTTAGCGAGTGCTGTGCTTATCTGATATTTAGGAGTTTATCATTTGAGTTGCCCAAAAGCAATCTGCATGAAATTAACGACGAAGGATTGCTTGTTTCTATGAATGTAAACATTATTTCAGCTGTTTGTGAAGGTGAAGAATACATCAGTTTCGACTCAAACTACTTCATCAGTGTTAGTTATTTGCCCTCTTGCAAGTCTCATTAGAGATCAGGTGAAAGAAGCCAAGTCCTTCGGCCTGGATGCTATTTAGATAGAAGATCTTCGTAAAGAAAACAGTGATTGTGATTATAATTTGATATTTGGATCGGCCGAATGGTCACTACATCCCGAGTTCACAAAGGAGCTCAAAGACAAATCCTCTCAAATACATAAGCGCATAAGTTTGATTGTGGTGGATGAATCACACACCGTGGAGTCTTGGACATGAACACGGTAGGCTAGCTAACATATATTAAAACGAATCCATATTTTCTGCATGTAAAATATTTTTTCAGAGATTACCTTGATTAACTTGCTGTTAACTTTTTTTCAAAATATTCATGTAGGAATCCAAAGAAGGAGATGAGCTTTCGAGCTGCATTTGGTGATCTATCAATTCTGAGGTCTTTGTGCAAGGAAGGTGAGCCATTTTTTGAGAATGTGGCCTTTATTATCACTTTTTGGAGTTCATTCTGTGATGTTTTAATAATAGTAGTACAGATGGCTAATGAATTGACGGCGTGCTCACCACAAGTTCCATGCATGCTAGCATTTCAAAATGGACAAAATACTCTGCCCTCTTCAACAACAAGTTTCGTTGAAAATCCTGCTAGTTCGTCTGGTGGTAATACTCCTTAAACTCGGCAGATATTGTTCGTTGTAAGGCTGCTGGTAGTTCTTTTCTTAATTCTTCGTTCACAAACACTGCATTCGCTACTGCCTTCCAGTTCTTCAGAGCAAGATTTTTGACAATATTTTTTTTGAGTTGTGCTTTTATTAGGAGGTACGCAAACGTCTATTCTTCCGTTAGTTTAGTTCTTGATGACAAATAATTCTAAATTACGAGTGTTTGTCGATGATAGTCGTTGACGAATGTCATACAGTGAAAACGTGGTAAGTAACATCTAGTAAACTTGCAAATGTTCACATTTATCTTTATCAACACTCAAACCTGTCAAGGACAAAATTGGAAATATATCTGCACGATCATGGAACGAAGTCCTACGGCTCCACAAGAACAAAGCCTAACAGAGTCACAAGTAGAAGGCCCAGGTGAAGCTAGGAGATCTTACCGCCACACGGTTTATTTCCATTCAAAGTTAAAGGATGCGGATATAAAGATACTAGCCCAGGAAAGCTTAACCATTCTTGTGGAATTAGGACGTGACAGTTATGGACTCTGTCTCATTGGAAGGTACGGGGGAAGAAATGTTGTAGTAAAAAAAAGCAAAGAACATGATGATAAATCATTAGCAGAAGAAGCCCGCCTTCTTAACAAGGTACGCCATACCAATTTGTTGGAAGTTATAGGCTTGTGTAAAGTTGATGGACAATTTGCTATTGTAACTCAGTACTACAATGTTGATGGGGGCATTTCTCTTTGGCAAAGCGAACTAGGAAGTAGTGCCGGCAATATTACGTGTACACGCCCAAGGTCTATCACACGCCTGCCAATTCAAACCTATTCCCACATCTCGCTCCAGAGTTAGGAGTTAAAGGTGGGAAGCAAAGCCCAAAATCGGACATATTCTCCTTGGGCTTTCTACTGAAGAAGTTGTTTCTTAAATATGGAAACTTCGAAGACAAGTTATTATTGGTATTTAGAGCATGTACACGCACTAATCAGGTCTCAAGGTCCACTGCTAGTGAAATCTGTAAACGGCTTAGATAAATTAAACAATGTATTTTAGTATAAATAATCTTGGTAAACTGTATTTGCCGTATTTGCCGTTATTCCATCGGTAATTATGTGGTATACATATTCCAGTTGTTTTCTTCGTGTTGGTGAAATAATTTGTAATTTATGCTCAAAATTGCTTTATCGAACTGAGATTATCCTGTAGAATCAAGGACAGTCTGACTATGTGATCACAATGGATCGTAAAACTTTTAAGGATGTATACAGTCAATGTCATTAGCGTTGTCCAACTAAATAGATTATAAACACTACAGTAAATGTCACGTGTCTCATATATTCGTTTTGTGTGCACGAAACAAGCAATTATTGTGCACGTGGAGCTAATATAATTCAGAGTATGAAAGTATGTATATCGGATTGCTCAATATCGCGCCTGCAAAACGAATATATAAACTATTTGAGCCAGAAAACTCCCGCCAAACTGGTCCTACAAGCCTCGAGAATCCAACAAACGAGACCTCAAAAATGTATAAACTAATATAGACGGCAAGACGCTTTGCTATCGAACTGAACTTTTTATCACAACACTACGGAAATTCAAATTCACAGCCGTTCTTTCGCGCGCCATCAAAAGTGCACCCAGCAAGTGTTAATTAGTTGACACATTTCGTGTTTCTTGATATTAATCGACGCAGCAAAAAGAAAAATTCAGATTCAGATTTTTTTTCACCAAATCATAGTTTGTAATATTTTCTTGCTGATAAGCTAAAAAAAGCAAATTCGAGTTCTGAGACCGCGCGAACGTATACCATATCCTTAAATTATGATAGAGTGCAAATATTATATATCTGAAATAGTTAACTAACTAAACTAAATAGCAGAATATGTTTTGTTTTCTATTCGTTCTAATTAGCACTAATTACTGA
Organism: Actinostola sp. cb2023; assembly: GCA_033675265.1. Taxonomy (NCBI): domain Eukaryota; kingdom Metazoa; phylum Cnidaria; class Anthozoa; order Actiniaria; family Actinostolidae; genus Actinostola; species Actinostola sp. cb2023. The sequence continues at coordinate 313,240 of JAUJYZ010000534.1, forward strand.
GGGTTAATTACTGAGTACCAAATGTTAGTGATTATTTCACGGATATAATTATTTGCACTATAATAAATGTCATGTCAACATGTCATCACCAAGAGAGGCCTTTGTGAATAAGGAAACATTAAAAATATTATATTTGCTACTTACAGAGTTATAATGGAAATTGTTCAAATGTGAGGGATGTGCAGGAATTGTTGAGGCAGGCATGCGAAATGCTTACTAGCAACAATCCTCGTCCATCCACATCTACCACCTCTACATCTACTGGTACTACGGCTTTAGAAGATCATCGCCTTCTATTTAATAGGCAGTTGGTACGTACATGTCTTAGATCACATATTACAGTATTACAATCACAATGTGACTTTTAAAACCTGATTAAGACTATTTAAGTACATAGTGTGTATTTATTTGATTTTTTCTAAGCTCTTTTGTCTCATTTGGAAATATACGTGTTAGTCAATTGCCGTGCAAATAATTATGAAGCTGTATTAAAGACACATACCCTGTTTTAGGGGTTTGGGGCGAGGACACAGGGAAGGGGGAGGGGGAAGGGCGAGAGAATAATAATTATTGTATTCCTCCCTCCCCCTCAACCCTTCCAATTCCCCCTCCTCGTTCCCCATACAACCCAGTGCGGTTGAAGTATGTAATACATGCAATATGAGCAGCCGTACGATATGCTCAATTTAGTTGTAACCTTCAATGATTGCCCCACCGTATTAAAACATATTTTGCGTGACAAATAAACTTATTACTGAAATTATTATTATTTCTCATTAAACTTTAGAGAGTACAACCCTACGGCCGAAGAGCAAGGTCAGTCCCCAATCGTGGCCGAGGGGCAGCAGCGATAGGTATGCTTGTTTCAGTGACTCCTGTTCCTGGGGATACTCCCATATATGGGCTATACGGGTAGGTGCCGCTGGACAGGGTATGGTTTTTGACCTCTCTGCCCTGAACAGGGTAAATAAATGAGTCTGTCCTAAACATAAACAACATGCACGATTGTCTTCGTTAAATATGGTTTTATCCGGTATTTAGCAATCCGAGATCCGAGTCGTTTGCCGGTCTTCAGCAGGTCATCAGTCAACATCAGATCATTTTCAGGACAAAATGTTTATTATTGTAAGTTGTATATTATTTATATAAATATCTATATTTTGTATATAGTTTTGTAGCTTCAGAGGGCCACTTGTTTGTTAGAATATGCTATTTGTTTGTCACCCTCTTTTAAATAAAGAATATTATTATTATTAAGACAGTCATGCAATTACAACATAAGTGTATATTGACAAAATGTTTAGTCATACATAGATCGTCCAGATTACTTTGTCCTTTGTCCTAAACAGGGTCCTAAAATAGAGGGTGCTGTCCTAGAAAGGGCGCATTTTAGATTTTGTTGTCCTAAATAGGGTCAGGGTTTCAAATCCTAAGTGGTACCCCCTATACCCAAACATGGGTCAAGTACCCCATCGTTTTTGAGGATTAATTTGACTTATATACAGAACTAAGTTTATTCCATTTCTTACAACAATTGTCAAATTCCTCATGCGCTGAATGGATAGGAGCAAGAGACCATAAGGGAAAAAGAGGGAGTCTCGCGCATTTTCTGGGATATCTTAATTTCACTAAATCTATTTTTAGAATGCGGACGCCAATGGAAACATACTCACCGCTTCATGAGAAATAAATAAGGTAATCCGAAAGAAAGTGGTATCTCGCCTTTTCTCCTTTTTCTTTAACCTTTTATTTTTCTTTAACCTTTTCTTGGCTTGATTTTGTCATTTGTAATATATTAGCGCTATTTATGCTTTCTTGAGTATATATTGTTGTAAAAAAAATCATTATAGCGTCGACGATTCACCAGGGCTAGCGGAAGTTAGTGCGGTTGATCAGCTGCAGACAACATCAACATTAACATCTACAACTACTAATGCATCGCCGATGACAACGGAGTAAGTTTTTCAGATACCAACCTCATCAATCGTCCAAATTGAATTATCTAACTATAATTATTTATGTGCGTTTTATAATCAGGAGGCCAATAACATATGAAGAGCACCTAAATAAAGCTTTGGAGAAGACGCTTAAAGAGATGTAACATCGTTACTTCAACTTATTCATAATTATTTGTTGTAAGGTTTTGGTACTGCTGGATATATAGTCTAGCAGTAGATTTTCAGTAACAGGGCCGAATGTTATGATCCTACCACCATTCTAAAATGCTTCCAAAGACAATTTATGAGAGGCAGAAAACTGGATCTGGAAGTGGAGGACATTGAAAATTTCGATGTCCTCAGGGGGGAAACTCTTGAGATTTTTATTTTAAGGTCTAACCTCTTTCCTGACGCAATGTCGGAAATCATGACGGACATCCCAATAGATTACAGCATTCCATTGGATGTTACATACAATGGCGAATGTGCCAGAGACTATGGTGGTCCAAGAAGGGAGTTTCTGGATGCCATTGTCAAGGCCATAAAAGATAGGCTCTTCAAAGAGCATCTAGACGAAGAGGGATTCGTTCTGATGACAGATATCACATCCCTACAAAAGCAATTATGCTGCTGGAAATTTCTTTGGTAAGTTATCGTGTAATCAGTATTTATGAAATCTCTGTGATTTGGTAATGACGTCACACAGTGGTATTTATTTTATAAGTAATGTAGTGCATTTTGGCCATGGCACACGTCTTGTCATCTCCTACATGTTTCATTATGTTTGAAATATATATTGATGTTAAAAAGGACTACGGTTTTAAATTAAGTAAAACAACGGTTTAAATTGTCGGTTGTTATTATAGGTTATAGTTTGCTGCAAGGTTGCCTGCTGCCTTGTTTTCTCCATGAAGCTTTCCTGACAAGTGTATTTAGCACAAACCACAGCTCGGCTGAAGAAGAGAGGCAGTTCCAGAAAGGTTTAGCAAAGTTTGGTTTGATTAAGGTATACATTCATTTGTCCTCCTTTTGTTCTAATTTTAATTAAAACTTCTTATCTTTATTCATGAATCCTAAAAAAAAAATTTGTTTCTATTCCTCACTCGTTTTCGTTCATTCGAACTTTACATCAGTTTTTCAATTCTCTCTTTTAATTGGTTTGTGAAACGTTCCTCTTATCTTCTTGCTTGTTTGCACATTGTATTTCAGTATTTGAATGCAAATGAACTGATATTGTTATACATTTTTTGCAGCTTGTAATGGAAAAAACATTGCCTAAAGTACCTACTAAGAAAGTCCGCGGTACACCCTATGACTTATCCAAAGTTGGCCAGGTTATTGAAGCCCATATTTTGAGAGGAGGGCACCAACGCCCGTACACAGGAAGAAATATCTTATCGTCTTTTCTTGAACTACTTAAAGGAAAGTTGTAGGTAATGATTGTGTATGTTTGAACTACTTAAAGGAAAGTTGTAGGTAATGGTTGTGTATGAGTCAGTAAGGATTGAGACTTGCCGGTCAATGAAAAACATCAAATTTATTTTTCTTGTGCCATATCATTCCTTGCAATGACCTATTTTATATTTAAATACTAAAAAGTTCCACGATTATTATTTTAGGAGAAATTTGGAGTTTTTAAAAACCCGCTTGATCGACGACTGAAAATATTCGGCTAAATTATAAGCCAACTTGGAACAGTCGGTGTGTGTTCACCTCTGTCTCTACAACAACGACATTCAGTATACTTAATAAACTTTTCTTGGTCTTTTCTACTGTAGTATTTATTTTTTTGTAACTTTTGTAGTTATTTTTCAAATTTGGTTTTAAAAAGGTATACTGAGCGCCATGAACAGCACATTGAAATATAGGTAATGTTTGAGGTACGAAAACGGAATCGTAAATTTTTGAGGTAAACGCCATTCCCCAGGAAAGCTTCTTTCAGTTCAGAAAGTTTCAAGCTTGTGACTGCCAAAATTATATTAGCATTAATTTTGACCTGTCGCATACATTTTTGTCATTAAAACACAAAACTTAATGTAAAAACACGACTATATTGCACTTTTAGAAGGGAAAACAATCTTGGAGTTAATAGGAATGATTGTCAACCGGTGAATTGAAGAACTTGAAATACAGTCACTAACGAAACGGGGGTCAAACGTCCACCTCAACAAAGTTCTGTGCCTACCAAATAGAGAAGGGTACAGCATAAATAAATATACCTAATTATCTAATGTAATTATTATTATTGTTCTTACCACTTAAATGCCTTAAATAATAAGCATGATCCATTCGGGCAGTGTCAGCTAAGGCGGATGCTACCTTGGCTCCTACCGGGCATGATAAAGGAGCTAAAGCAAATATCAACAGCGAAGTCTAGAATTAGCGTGGTTGAGGGCTGAGTTGTATAACGAAGCCAATGTATTCCAAAAGTTAAGGGTATCACCTGGGAGTGTTCCTTTTGTTTGGAATTTGTAGTAAGATGTTTCCCTTGCAATTGATACAACAGTCCCATGAGGAACGGTACCACATAGTCGCTGTGGTTTCTAATCATTTCCAAGACTGGCGAAGCACTGATAGATAGACACCTTTATTTAAACACAAATAAAACAGCAGGGTAGTAGCCTCTGATATCAAATAGTCCATGAGCCAGACACGGAAAATTTGGCTTTTGGTATCATCGTGGGGGAATAAAATTCTTAGTGTTTTTTGAGAAGCTAAGTCATTGTAGAGTTGGAAAATGCCTGATAGCAACCAATCGGTGGTAGCTTCCGAGAACTGCGGCCGTTTTAATTGACCCCCCTGTAGACCCCTGATTCTACGCTGGGAGCCTATCAAAATCCCCGTTTTCGAAATAACTTCTGCAATTTTAATCCAGTCAAAGTCATATTATAGAGATAAACAGTATTCATGGAAACAAAACAAAAATCCGTTTTAGAATTTGCACCTTGACGGATTTCAAATTTCAAAATTTGAAATTCCCGTTCTGAAATGATTTGTTGGCCGTATGTGAAAGAATATATTGAGAGAACTTCAAAATCGAAGAGATAATCAAAATATCCCATTCCATTATAAAATTATGATTTTTGAAAGTTTGAAAATGCGGCCGTTTTTTCAATAACTATAAATTTGGGATTCCTGTGCAGTGGGCACACGCGTTTGTATTTCCCGCTCAATTTGTCCCGCCAAAATTTCAGCAGTCATATTTCTTCTTGAAGTCTTCGATCGAAAGAGGCTTTCATACACTGTATCTTGGAAAAAGCTGTCATAAAGACCAGGAATTCTATTTATTTGGTACTCATGAAGTGTTTTATCGTGTCTGTGGCGATTACCTAGAGGTAAGATGTAATTTTTTTGGGACAATGGTTCATTTAAATGTGCTGTGAAGACGTTCGATATGTCTACAGCCAGGACAACAAAACCTTCAGCATAATCCAAGCTGTTCGAAGTGAATTAGCCACTTTATTAGCCTAACTATGATCTAAATTAGAAAGTATTGAAATGACAGTAAATAATAAATTTGAATAATAAGTTTGAATAAAAGAAGTTGGCTTTAGATGTTCATTAGCAAGAGATCAACGTTGTTTTTACACATTTAGGCTTTCATGACATTATTTGTATTGTGATCATTGATTTGTAGATACAATGGACCAGTATAATCGAGATAACTGCATCATTCACTCTTCATCTTGTGATGACAATGAAAAGTTAGTTTCGCTCAAGGACATCAGCTCATGGCAGACTGTACTCCAAGCCGCAAGAATTCCGAATCATAGACCAATTTTAGATATTGAAAAAACATTGCAGGAAAATTAAATCCCACACATCTTCTACCACCGAAAATGTAGAATGCTATTCACAATGAAAAGAGAGCTGGAGAAAATCAAGGAAAGAGTGCAAGAGGATGCTGATGATGGTGATGATGATGAGAGACATGAAAAAAGACTTTGTAGGGGACCGTCACCCATTAACGCAAGAACGTACGAGGTTGTGTGTATTTTTTGTGGCAAAGATAAATTCGAGAAAAATGTCGTGCTTGACATCACTGATCTCAAAGCTGATTACTTGCCAGTAATTATTGACTTTGGAAAAAGCAGAAACAAAACTGCAAGCATCTCAAGGCCAAGGGTGTTCTAAGAGGAGCAGAGAGCAATATACAGGGAACAGTACCCCCATATCGCGCCATAAATTGTTCAAGGAGAGTCTAAATCAGTAGCAACCAATGTTTACAGTCTGGGTGTTGTGCTCAAGAGGATTTTCGTCAAATCCTCATTTGGTGAATTTACCGACGTCATTCGTGATGCTCTTCTACCAGACCCGAAGAGCCGGCCGAAAGTTTCCGAAATTGTGGAGGTTTTTCAGCAGTTGTATTAAGCTTGAACTTCATGCGTGCATTTCAGGCGCTCTGAATATTTGTATAGCTTATCAGAAGCGCCCGTTCGTTATATTGCAGGCTGTTTTGTAGGTGGACGTTTCAAGTAGTAGAAGTTTAACGCGCGCTAGTGCGGGATTATAGCCGTGCATCTAAGTTGAAAATAGTTATTATGATAAGCAGACTGAAGTACCTGACAATACAGTCAAGTAGCAGTGGCAGTATTTAGCTGGTCATATAACCATAGTCGTAACCATAAGCTGCCGAATGCACAAGAGCGATGGACGACCTAAATCAATGAAGTACCCATACAGTGCTTAGAGAACTGCCTTGTCATCGATAACACAGGCTCTTTCCGCATTACAATTTGGAGGAAACAGATAGACCTAACAACGGATGGTCAATGCTATACCATCACTAACCTCAAAGTCAAGACTTTCAAGGCGTCAACCACCTGTCCGCAACTCCATCAACAGCATTCCAACCAATATCAACGCATTACCCACAGCTGAGTTCAGTGACAACTCTCAGATAACACTAACTTGAATATATAAGAATGGTGGAAAAACAACGGGCTTCCAGTAGAAGGATTCAAACGAATACAAAGTCGGTCTTCTTATAATAATAAAGGTGCATATATAAAGAGAAAAGAAGACTCATGACAACTTCTGACTGTTCCTTGTATAACAAACGTTTCGGACGTTCGGTCTTCTTCAGTACAAAAATAATATTGGTAAAAAAGTTTAAAAATGATAAAAAGACTTAACTTAACTGAATATTAAGGAAAAGCAAAGTAAAAATTGGGACCTCAAATTCCTTGGATGTGAATCGTAGGATGTTGACAGAAATCACGATCGAAATCTGTTTGTTCACATGAAATATTTACTTCCGCCCAACACGACATGGCGTAACTATCTATTTTCGACAAAATATCGCTGTTGATTACTGCACCTTTTCAGCGAGAATTAAACTGAAATTGAAAGATAGATATATACAACTGTTGTCCATTTACAAAATACAAAAAAGTAATAGTAAAACGGAATTAATTTGAGAAACAAAATAAATCATGCAGAACTGTGGCTCATTGTTTCTCTAATTATTTCCTTAGTAGTAAACCTACTATTTTGTATTTTGTAAATGGCAACGTTTTTGAAAACAGGTGTATGACGAAATTTAAACTATAATGAACTCCATAATATTTTCGTGCATTCTTGACAGCATTTCAAAAGCACTTTGTTTTGGTTATGCTACATGCAGATGTTTACGAGAAAAATATTACTCTACTTTATTGGAACTGAAAGTATTCGTGTTTATAGCCCACTCAGTGGCAATACAATTGATTGAATAACAAAGTATGACCCCTAAATTGTTCTAAAACTATTCTTACATCTATACTATATGCTCATACACTTTTTATGCAGTTACTCAATGAAGACCGTGATGCATTTGAGAAGCAAAATTGTCAACAGATCATGTTGTCTACGTTCTACTATATACATGTAGCTAGCAACACTGTAGTGTTTTTTTCTGTAAGTATATACATTTTTTCATGTTCAAGTTATTTTGATTGGCCTACTTATCTTGGAAAACAATCCAAAAACAGACTGGAGTAAATGTGCGATTTGCCAGGGAAACAAGAATGAGTCATTGCAATGTCCAGCCGAGTGCACACGTCAATTTACTTGATCTATTACCACAGGTAGCCCAAGCTGATTATCTGTATGGGAGAATATATATGAAAACTACGATTGATCACTGAAAATCTCCTTATTCTAATAAAATGCTTCAAAAACCTTCATTTACCTTTGTTGTGATTACTTTAATGTCTGTAATGATTTTTGGAGCATTTAGACTTGTTTTAGGGTGGTTTTTGCTTTCTTGAATTCACTCTCTAAAAGACGAAGTCAAGGTAGGAGACCTCAAGCTCGGGTGACTCGATTCAACCGGCCATAAATCGAAAGGAATTCAATTCACATTGATATTTTCACTGGATACCCACATTTTCCATCCTCTTACAACCGAATTACGCCAAATAATCAGTACGAAATTACCAATTTACTTGCTGAAACTTGAGCTAGAATATGCGTGGACGCTACTCTGGCGCAACGGCCAGTTGCAAATTCTTTACACAGCGGGGGTGGCTGAGAACAAATTCCATACAAATTCCATACAGTCCCTACTCCCCAAGGACCAAAGCTATATTTTCGGCGAACCAATCATAGACGCCGAGCACATCAAAAAAATTTAGTTGGGAAAACCCGCAAGTGCTATCGCAATCCCTACTTCGCTAGTAACAATTATTTTAGCTACAAATTGAGCATTAAGTTCGGTATTTATCCTGTTAATTGGAATAATATGTTTGTATTGGAGAACGGCTGATCTTGTTGAGGATGACGGCAACTTCTGTTCGAGGTTCGACAATATGAAGTATGATTTTGTGGTCTATGATTTGTGTGGCTGATTATTTGTATGATTGTTCACAGGCTTTAATACTTAACTGGCCGTCTCTCTAAAAACCTCTCAGTCGTTTTCGCTTCTAAAGTAAATCTCTCCCAAACTCTAGCTAATGAAAGACTATATCAAGGTTATTACTAAAACGTGTTTGGTTTGCTTCAAAATATTTTTTTATTTTTTTATTTTATTTTTTGAAATGATTCCGTCTGAGAGCTGGTCAATCAAGAGGTCAAATTTGCATGAAATTATGCACTTCTTTACGGCGCTGTACAAACTTCGTCTCGCATTATCCAGCGAAACTTTTTATATCATGTTGTAGATAAATGTATCTAGTTTGTCTAGAGGTAAAGCGTTATTAATCGGTTTAGCCGTTTATGAGAAAATTAGTTGATAATTAACCCCACTAAGATCTAACTGAACGGCGGCTCAAAATTACCCAACTTTACTCGATTATTTTGCAAAAGTGGCACCTCGCTGGACTCTCTCATTGACACAATCGGATTAAACATCATTTCATTTACACAAATCTGTAAAAACCTGTGTACGTTTTGGATATTTCAAAAGTTACGACAATTTCAGTTGGTGCATGTTAGACGATTTACGAATATTAATTAGGTGCAATATCTCAGATATCTTATCCATATGAAGTTGAAAACAGCTTACCTCCTTCCTAAATCGCTCATGTTTCCCATTTTACCCATGCTAGACTTCATTCCAGGTCAACATTTCCAAATACAGCGATTTAGGAAGGAGGTAAGCTATTTTCAACTTCATATGGATAAGATATTGCACCTAATTAATATTCGTAAATCGTCTAACATGCACCAACTGAAATTGTCGTAACTTTTGAAATATCCAAAACGTACACAGGTTTTTACAGATTTGTGTAAATGAAATGATGTTCAATCCGATTGTGTCAATGAGAGAGTCCAGCGAGGTGCCACTTTTGCAAAATAATCGAGTAAAGTTGGGTAATTTTGAGCCGCCGTTCAGTTAGATCTTAGTGGGGTTAATTATCAACTAATTTTCTCATAAACGGCTGAACCGATTGAATAACGCTTTACCTCTAGACAAACTAGATACATTTATCTACAACATGATATAAAAAGTTTCGCTGGATAATGCGAGACGAAGTTTGTACAGCGCCGTAAAGAAGTGCATAATTTCATGCAAATTTGACCTCTTGACCAGCTCTCAGACGGAATCATTTCAAAAAATAAAATAAAATAAAATAAAAATATTTTGAAGCAAACCAAACCCGTTTTAGTTTTAACCTTGATATAGTCTTTCATTAGCTAGAGTTTGGGAGATATTTATTTTAGAAGCGAAAACGACTGAGGTTTTTAAAGAGACGGCCAGTTAATCATTTTCTCATTTCAGTCTTACAAACGAGCAGATTGCGATCTTTACCAGTGCTGAAGCAGGGCATAATGTATTTGCAAGTGGAAAAGCAGGTACTGGAAAATCGTTTGTGGTAAACAAGATTGTTAAGAGCATACGAAGTCGCAGCCGAAAGGTTGTTGTTGTTGTTTGTTCGAGCAGCATTTCCTGTTCAGTGTATGATGATGACATAAAAGCAGCCACTGTTCACTCGCATTATGCATTATGCGCAAACGGCTGATATGCCTTCTGCTATGGTCATTGAAAGATCAACTTCCATGTCGCACTGTGTAGAGAGAATTGCTGCTGCCGACACGATTGTGTGGGACGAAGTCGGAATGTCAAGCAAGAGAATGTTTGAGCTTGTCAATGCCATTCACTATAGTCGAGCAAGGAGAAAGCAGATGGAAACCATTTGGAGGAAAACAGGTTATACTAGTGGGAGAATTCCTGCCTGAACTCAGACCTGTGCCAAATGCTTTTGATGATGGGCAATTCATTTTCCGTTCTGCATTATTTGATCTAGCGTTTGGGCATCGATTTGAGCTTACTCAGCTTATGAGGCAGGATTCTGCCAGTCCTGCTTTCACTACCACTCTTGGACAACTTAGGTTGGGACATTGCACCGCCGAGTCCTCTGACTTTCTAAAATCCCTAAACAGACCAATCGCCGCAGAAAATCCCGTGCATATCTATTTCAAGAAAATGTCTGTTGACATGCACAACTTCGATGTTCTTCTTAAAATACCTGGTCAACTAATCACATTAAATTGTATAGACGAAGGAACTGTTGCGGGAATCAGTTGTCCTGCATACCTCAGGCTTGTGTTGAAGCAAAATGCAAGAGTGATGATTATATGGAATTTATCCCATAACGTAAAAAATGGAACTGCTGGGAATTTTATCGGCATGAAAAATGATTTGATGGAAGTCCGTACAGTGCATGGTACACTTTATCTCAAGAGGGAAACGTGGTTAAAACGAAACCGGGCTGGCCAGGTTATTGGTAGCCGTACACAATATCCAGTTTCACTTGTTTATGCCTCCACTTGTTCCTGGCCTCACCTACGTTGCAGTCTCACGTGCTAAGAATGAAGAAGACCTGCAGCTCTGTAACTTTAACCCCGACCAACTCCTGATACCAACACATGAAGCGTTGACTGCTTGTGATGTTCTACAGATAGACCAACATCAAGATCTGACATGTTGTTCCAACAAGTGGTTGAGTGATGAGAGGTTTAAAGTATGTGACATAGGTGAAGAATTCATAGAGGGGGATGCTGATGCACCTGAATCTTTGGCTACTGATGCATATCCTGATGGTTTGGTATCCTCCTTCTTTGAAAATGAGGAAGATCCTATTGTTGTAGATATGGAGACTGTGTTCAATTTATTGGATGTAAATGAGTCCCAGTTTAGCACACCACCCGATACACTTGATCTATGCCAGCTCTTAAAGAAAATGGTGATAGCAGATGTCCAGAGTGAGTTCGCAGCTGAAAGCAATACTAACATTGAGTTGATTCTTGGTAGGATGGGAGTGTTTGAAGTCTTTGTGAACATTCAGTGGTTCAGTGTTCATGTTCACGACATGCGTCTACTTAACCATATACTGCCCCAGGGGTCTTTTCACAATTCAATGAATGTTTCTTTACTGTTCACAAGTCGATGAGGCTTTTCATCTATTGTAATAGATCAAACCCACAAACAGAATAACGCGATGGTTAAAGGGGAAGGTGGAGCGGTGGGGCTCACAGAAAATCCAAATGCCCTTCGTCGCTGGATGGTATCAGGCCCTGACTTAGCAAGACGTGTAAACGAGTTTGAAAGTGACTTGAACCCAAGTGCAAACCATCAGACACCTGCAGCGACAAACCACCATGAAGTGCAAAATAGTTTTCAAGAGTCTTTTCTGGCAGATGTTAAGGATCTCGTAGCCACAATGGAAGAACTAGACTTTTCACAAGTCGACCTCTCTTGTATCCCAGATGTGCTCGCGAAGCGAGCCATTGAGGTCGCGAAACGACCGAGCGAGCAACGAAGTCGCGAGAGGTCGACTTGTCTCGCATGCAGGGGGCGGAGTTTTGTCACGTACGCGCCATGGTGTCTGGTTTCATTCAGTGCAGTGTTTCAAATGGCTGCCAGTAGCGCGGGGTCAACTCCAACAAAAACAACCCAGCGAGTGTGCGTTTCCCCCTCATCGCAGGATCAGATTTGTTTGCTGTGTTCTAAAGTTATTTCCAACAAAGACTATAGACGAAAGCTTGTTACTTCTGGTGGAAGGAAAAGCAAAATTTGCTTAAATCTAGAGTTTTTGACAAGGAAGGAATTCGTTGCTGGAGAGCTAATTACAAACATTTTATGCCGAAACTGTTCGGACAAGAACGAGAACGTAGTCAAAAAAATATTGGAGGTTAGAACAAATTTTGATTTCTCAATTAAAACGATAACGGCTGAGAAGAGAACAAGAACATCCGTTAAGAGGCTTAAGATACCGACGACGTAGAAATTCGCTCCAACAAAAAGTCGCTGTTTGGGACGGATTTCTCCAGTTTTGCCCCTCTGAAACAAACGAGAGATGCCTCTACTCAAGTCGATTTTGCAGATTTTAATGAGGAAGACAACAATTTAACTCAGGTTAGTAGTGTAATATATAAAACTTATCGATGTGTTAGTGTCAGCATTGGCCGTTTACAAAACGGAAGTTAGACAATTCGTGCGATCTAGATAATTATTGTCCTATGATGAATAAATAACAAACCTAGTTCGATCTACACTAGCACTTTTTATAGATCGAACTAGTTTTTTTATTTTGGTTCTCATCAGTCCGTACGCTTTTTTCATACTGGTATTGACAAATTTTAAGCTATGCCTTCCCAGGTAATGAATATATATATATATTTTTTAATCCCACCTCGACATCCCAGATTTGAAAATTTATAGTTAATATGTTTCTCCACAATTTTTATTAATAACATGTGGTGTTCATGTACCATAATTTAAGAACTAGGTTAAATTTGAAAAACATTTGAAAAAATTTGCGATATATGATGTAGAATGTAAGTTATATTTATATTCTTGAAATAAATGTTTCTACTAACTGGTATAGCAAATTGTTCATGTTTAGCTGTATAGTGCAGTATTGATCAAGATGACCTCTCTTACTTTGTAGATCATCATTAACTATCCCAAGAGTCCTCCTAGAAGAGTAACCCTGTTTGGAGACAAGGCAGTTATTGCACGACAAATTGGCCTTAATTCTCTTACATGTGTCGCCAGTGCTATCTTTAAAATTAAAGAGTGCAAAGAGTGGATTCTTGAAGAGGCTTCCAAGAATATAATCAAAGAATTGACAGAGTTGTGCACTTTATCTCATCCATCGTTGTTGAGACAGAAAGAAAAGAACCAGTTAACGTCTCTGAACTGGAATGCAATAAACACTGAACTGAAAGACAGATGTCCTTCATTTCATAAGTTCTGCTTCTGTTACTAACCCATCTCAGACCAGGAATAAGCACAAGAAAGGTGAAGCCATTCTACCAGTCATGTTAGATGCTGGATGTCAGCTTATTTCTGTATTTAATGCAGACCTTGATGCCACTAGACGTGTAAAATCAATAAAGGTGGTCTGAAGAAGGTAGGATTCAAGAGAATGTCATCACTCAACAGTTGCCTCAGATACAATGCCACAGCTACCATGATGGAGGGCCTTGGAGATGGATACGACAGAAAGCTATTAGAATGGAAGGAAGAAATAGAGAAAGGTGTGAAGGATGAAAATGAATTATTAGCCTGTGTGGAAGCTGCACATTCAGATAATGATCACAATCTTATTGGCCAGTGTCAATCTGCCCTAGTAACACACAGAGATACCATGCATCCAGGATACTCTTTTACAGGAGATAATGTGGACATCAATTGTGCACCACGGCAAATGACAATGAAGAATAGGAACAAGGACCACCACATGTTCCAGATCGTTGCCTTCAAGAACAGGAAATCTTCAAATCACCTGCCTTCGAATGTACATAATGGTGATGTAAACACAATTCCCTTCACAACTTTTCTTCCCAGTCCTGAGGACCAATCTAAGTTGAAGGATGAGCTAATTGTAATTGTGGGGCATAAATGGGCTCAATACATACCCGCTTTGTCCTGGCTCAAGGAATATCTACCTCCCAATATAACCCATGAGTACATCGAAAAGACACACCAGAAAACAGAAAGGGTTAGTTTCATTCACATACAAGCTGTATATAATATTATTGTGCTGATGCCAAACTAGCAAGCTATTATTTTTTCCAAATTATCTATATTGTAACCAATTTATTGTTTATCCTACTACATTGTACATTATGATTCTGTTTCATTTTCCAAGTTAGTCAAAAAAAACGTTCTTATATATTTTTGACTACTTAGAACTTCAGTGGCTATATTGATTTACCCCATCTATCTGGATATTTTTGAATCCGCAACTTTTTTGTTGCAGATGTAAAAAATTCACATCTACGTAGCGTACGTATTCGAATCCACACGTATCCGGCTATTTAAGTAGAAGGAGACTATAGAGTACCATTAAAAATAAATAAAAAATTCACATTACATTTTAGATGAATCTTGGGGTTCTTCGCAAGAACGAACAGTATGAAGAGGATATGATTGATATAATATCCTTCATTCATAATTATGTTCCTGGGCATGATGAAAACTCCTCAGAAAGCAAGCCAATTAAAGTTTTGAGTGGTGGGGACTATCTGACCTTTGAAAGGCACAAGGAGGCTCAGTCAGTCATGCAAGATGCCAGGACTCCCTCTGCCAGACTGGAGGGCCTAATTCCTAAGACAGAAGATTTCCACACACAAATGGAGTGGATGCAGGTACAGTTATTAACAATATCCAGTTATTTTCAATGCAACTTGTCCTAGTAGATACTGCTCCAACTAGTAATGATTTCAAATGCAGAGTGTGTGGCAAAACCTATAAGCGTCCAAGTGCTCTAAAGAAACATGAGGCAGATAAACATGATATCAGAGAAGCTGAAAGCCAGGCACTGTCAAGCAAGAAAGAAAAAGATGATAAGGTGAGAAACTACACTCATCACTTCTTGTGATGTTGCTACTACGTCTCAACCATAATGATGCAATCAAGCATGCAGATGGTGCACGTGTAATCAGGCTCTACAAATACTTCTGTCTGTACTTTAAAGTGTCACGTTGCCCAAAGTATGCCTTTGCTATGCTCCAGCTCCAAGCCCAGGTGAACTGTCTATTGAGTCCTAGACTGGCGCACTCACTCACTTGGAACCGGTTTGTCAACCACCAAGGTTAAGTTGATACAAATCACCCCATGGATCTAGAAATAGAGCATGATAACAAGTCGTTCAAGAATGACTGCCAGAGCTACAGAGGAGAAATTACAGAAAAGACCATCAAGCGCGTTGGCCGAAGCACAATGCCTTCCGATAGTATAATACTATAGCACAGGGTAATTGTCACTTGGATCTTCCACAAGCAAGTACCAAACATCCCATGTGAAAACACCGTCTGGAAAACATACTATAATGTCCACAGAGGAGGATGTGTTAACCCTTGTGGACCACCTGCTTTCTGCTGAAGTGTACAGCAATATTCCAGGACGAGCACATTCTGCTTTTGAGGACATGCCCAATAACCTCTTGAATTCACTTGACTGTGACAAACTGAAAAAGTGGATAAGCCAGTTACTCAAAAAGTTCAGTAAGAAGCATTATTATCAAGTTTGACATTTATTAATGATCTAATTTTGAAATATAATAATCATAAATTCACTACCTCGACAAACATTGGGTAGCTTCCTCGATACAAAGGGGAAAACATTAACACCTATCAGTATTCTAGTTTCACTGTGAGCCCTTGGGCTTTGGTGCATGTATGGCTGTTGAACATTATGTTATTACCTGTATCAGCAACCTTATTCATTTATGCTATAAAAAGCTTTTAATAGGCTATAGAGTGAAACCTGCAGTTAACTAAATGAACAGTACTGCTGCCGTAAGTACAAATTGCTTACGATTGTATTTTCTCACCTATATGCCACACCTCCTAATTATGGATACATGCATGCGTCTCTTCAATAGAGGTCAAAAAATACATACTTTTGCTGGGAGCCAGAGAACTTCCATTAAAAGTACTAATAATGTACCTTTCTGGTGCCAGCAAATTTTATCCAGAAACTATTAATTGTGGAGCTTAGAATTCTCAAGCGATATTTTATGTACATATGTATTGCATAAATAAAATTTGGGTATTTAGCAAATCCTCATTCACTATCACTATCTTCATCAGATCTATCTAACACATATGTCCTCCTCCTTCTCAGAAAGGAAGGTTCAATGCCACTGTCCTCAGATAAGCTGACTGTTATCTCTGAATCATCTTCATTATCATCACTACTGCTGTCACTGAAGTCACACAAACACTGCCACACATGCTCGGCTTGTGTTCTTTCAAAGAAGCTGAATTTCTCTAAAAGGATTCCTAGGCTTGTAATTTCCTTTACACTTGCCACAATTGAATCAACCAAAGTTCTTGTGAAACCAGTTGCTAAGTCAATCCCAGTCAGTAACTGTTCGTGACTGACATTTCCTGCAAGCTGTAGTCGATATTGAAGCAAATTATCTCTGAGTTGTTTTGCCTTGCCGCCTTTCAGTTTTCCTCCCTTACTATCTCCTTCATGTGTAGGTTTGGTGGTGGCAGAGCTTTGTAACAGCTGATGTTCCAAACTGGACTGGTGATCACTCTGTTTACATCTCTCGCTACAAGAACACTGTTCTTTTCTAGTACATTTACATAAACATGTACACCTTTCTGAACAAATATCACAGCAAGAATGGGGTACAGTATTTGGTACTGGACTTGCGGTGAACGACTTCAGAATTAAGACCCGTCTACACTCTGTCTTGTTTTTAACATATTCCTTCATTTGCTTAGAAATGTTACGGCTTCGTGTACAGCCTTTATACCTTAATAGTATGGCATGTGCTCTTTCTTTGTTTCGTCCAACTCTACCAGATTCTTGGAGATAATCATCAAGCCCACTTGATGGTCCCAGATGAATGACTGTGTTCCCACCTCTGACATTAACACCCATTCCAAATGCAATAGTACAAAAGACAACTCGTACAGTCCCATTCTCTTTACAAAATTCAGTCTCGATAGTCTTCTTTACCAAACTGTGTGTTTTTTTATGGTACATGGCATGTAATAGGCCTTGGGACCAAGACACTGTGTAAATAGCTCGAATAAGTCCTTCACATGCTCTTTTCCTCGACAGAAAACCATTACCTTGGTGGTATTCACATGCTTTTCTTCAACTTCATCAATTATTGGTTTGAATGTTTCATACAAGTTTTCATGATCTATATCCTTAACAGTGTAGCGGATATTTGTCTTATTTGGGTCACCCAGAATCTGGACACAATCCTTCATACACAGATCCTTCATGATAAGTTTCCTTGTTGCTTCTGTTGCAGTAGCAGTGAGTGCTATAAATGGTACATGTCTGTGCAGCAGTGATCTCAATTCTGCAAGCCTCCCATAGTCTTTTCTAAAAGCTTCTTCTGTAACACTTTCTTTGCCCCTGGCAAATAAAAGCACAAGTTGTTATTGGAAGTGAATTCTGAGGGGCATGATACTTATGCTCTATTTTTTTATCTCCCCCCCTACATGTATACATTGTATAATCTCATGTTACTATAGTTACAATGTAGCTATTCATCTAGTTAGACTATAATGCCCCTCCGCTCATCAGAAAATATTAATAATAAATAAATAAAGTTATTTTGTCTCGATGCTTTATACAAATGAAGGCCCGAACGAAACAGTAGAAAAAATGTTATGCACCAGTCAATTGAAACCCCCCCCCCCCCCCCCCCCCCCCCCCCCCCCCCCCTTCTACAGAACAAATGAGTACTGGCAGGGGAGTTCACCATTCATTTCTGCCCCGGTGACCAGGGGACTTCACTGGCTTTAAATTGAGTAAAAAGTGAATGCCTTGCTTATGCCCGAGGGGGGGGAGGGGAAGGGTTAGGGGGACCGGGGGTTTCACAAAGCATTCATAAATATCTCAATATTTCGATGCAGCTGTAGACAAGCGACTATATGCATGACAAACTACATTTATAAAGGCAAAGCTGAGACATAATTCAAACCGTTTCATCAGAGCGATTTTGAATAATTCGCATAAAATGCGAATCAAGTTATTCAAAATCGCTCTGATCAAACATTTTGAATTATGTCTCAGCTAATAAAAGTAGGTTTACATTAGCTTTTTTAATACACAACAACTTACCATTTTGCTATACAATGACTTTCATCGATAAACACAGCTTTCAAGTTGACTTTCAATTGGCGAAATATGTGCCAGTAGTTGTTTAGGAGGGCTTCGGGGCTTCCAAAGAGAATTCTAACTTTCGAATCCAATATTGCTTTCAATTGTTCTTCCGAACAGTCGTCTCCAACGTAGGATGCAGGAATTCCTCGTTTCACCAAGTTAGAAACTTGGTCCTTCATCAAAGCAACAAGAGGAACCACGACCAGAACGATAGTATTTCCATTCCCCTCGCACAGATAATCGAGAGCGTACGGAGCTAACTCAAACTTTTTCCCGCTCCTGTAGGCGCCGAAACAAAAACATCTCTTCCTGACAAATATGCTTCAATCGTTTAACGCTGATATTGACGCAATTCTTTATATCCTGTAATTATTTGAGCCTCTTTCAACGCCTCCGATATCGATTTCATTGTAAGTTGACCCAAAATAGGCCAACGCAACGCGAGACGACGCGTACGTGCTTGCTGTTCTGTTTGATTGACAGGTGATAGGTTTGTTTACGACTCCTGACCATTCTGATTGGTTAACGCTTAATTAATATGCAGCGACCCGTTTTTGGGTCGCTAAAATTGGCGGGAATCAAGTTCGAAAAGTCCTTCCCCGGGGAGCGTAGCAACAGAACGAGGAAGGACTTTTCGAAAGTCTATGGAAGAACTTGGGAATCCTTTTCTGGAGAAAAGTGAATATTTGATTGCTTTAGACACGAGTCATCCCAGGTGAAGAGGCAGTAACAAAATTGCAACAGATAGAAGCCATTGGTGAAGAGCAGAGCAAATCCTTTATGTCAGAATGTTTGAACAAAAAAACCAAATCATTGTATGAGCCAATCAAGAGAAATAAAGTGTTCCTGTTTAATGCTCCAACACCGAAAACATGAAAGACATCACAACAGATAGCATCCCTAAAGAGTGTCTGTTCCCTTTTCTCATGGCTATATATTTCCTGTCAAACAAGAGGCGGACATCTTGATCAGTTTTTTAAGCACGAGAATCAGGGCTGTCCACCAGCATTACATTACGCGTTCCAAGAAATAAATCTGACCTTGTCGAGTGTCTTCAAAATTGGACGCATGCACAAAGCGTGAATCCTACAGAGGTCAAGTCAAGGTCATCATCATTGACGGTGCTGCTATAGTGAATATGATCAAACCCAGATTAAACAAGACTTTTGCCGAATATGCTAGCGAACCTTCCTCCCTTACGTAGTAACACAAAGTCTTCACGCTGAACGTGTACATGTCGTCTGGGACGAGTACATTGAAAAAAGTCTGAAGGCAACTACAAGATGTAATCGTGGTGCTGGTGTCCGTCGACGCGTTACAGCAAACAACAAACTACCTCATAGTTGGCAGGATTTCCTTCGTGTAGATGAAAACAAGCGTGAGCTGTTTCTGTTTTTAGCAGAATGTATTTCGTCAATTTCTACCGACAAGCAAATAGTCACCACATATGGTCAAGAAGTACGCTCAACCATTCCTCATGACACTTCAAACATATCTCCATGTACACACGAAGAAGCAGATACGCGCATGATTCTCTATCTAGCGGAAGCAGTGCAGGAAGGGTATCGTAAGATTGTAGTTCGAACAGTGGATACAGAAGTACTTGTACTTGTCATAGCTGCATTTCATCATTTACGAGGTCAAGAGACACTGGAACTGTGGGTTTCATTTGGGACAGAAACACATCAAAGATACATTGCTGCACACGAGATTGCAAGCTTCCTCGGACCACTTCGTTCAAAGGTTCTCCCTTTCTTCCACGCATTTACCGGGTGTGACACCGTTTCTTGTTTTGCTGGACGAGGAAAAAAGACAGCAATGGAAACCTGGAAGCTGTACCCTGAAGTTACTAATGCCTTTGTCAACTTATCCTCGTCGCCTTCCCAAGTTAGTGATGCATCTATTTGTCTTCTGGAACGGTTAACGTTGTCATTCTAATGCATTACCGAACCAGCGACAAGGTAGATATTAATGATTCACCGAAACAGCTGTTTACCCAGAGAGGTCGATCATTGGACATGATACCACCAACCAGAGGTGCCTTGATAGAACACGCATAGAGAGCTGCCTATCAAGCTGGCCACGTTTGGGGTCAAGCAGTGACTCCAAATCCACAGCTTCCAAGCCCGCAACAATGGGAATGGACCATGACAGACAACGTATGGCAACCATACTGGACCACACTACCTGATGTTACCAAATCATGAACTTGTACGCTGTGGGTGCAAAAAGAGGTGCAGTGCAAGGTGTTCCTAATCAGGATGTTTTGCGGCCAATCCGATTTCCGAATCAGAAATCACATTTAAAAAATAAAATCATTTTAGATTTCTGTTTCAGAAAACGGAAAACTGATTATTTCGATCTTTTTTACTTGATTCAAAACAGGATTCTAAACCAGTTGATTTCTGATTTTCTGAATGTTGTTTTCTGAAACAGAAATCGCATTTCCAAGTCCTGTTTTCTGAATCAGAAATCGCATTTCCAATTCCTGTTTTCTGAATCAGGAATTGCATTTCTGATTCTTGTTTTCTGAATCAGAAATCGCATTTCCAATTCCTGTTTTCTGAATCAGAAATCGCATTTCCAATTCCTGTTTTCTGAATCAGAAATCACATTTCCAATTCCTGTTTCAGGAATCGCATTCTTGGCGTCGTGCAACAAAATATCCCATCTAGGGGAGGGAGGATAGTTCTCAAGGCTCATTACTGCCGGGAAAATTATGTTGCCCCTGTATAACCCTCCTGATAATTAGTTTTCTTTCAACTTCCGCCCAAAACATTTATTTGGACCTCCCGGCACGGGAACCTTTTCACTTCCGGTCTTCTTTCACCACCCTGGCTAGGCTGATTGGTATGTGCAGAAAAACATTCCCGCCAAATACGGTCACATGGCATAGATTAGAAAGCTGGTGTGGTGTCGTTTGCTGGAGTGTTGTTTGAAGCCACGCGTTTGAAAGTTCGATCGGAATGGATAACTGTGATTTAAAATATAAGTCAGAGTATCGCAGCTTTGCAACGACCAATGTAACCATTTCTGCACTCAATTCGATATTTGGAATTGTTCCAGCAACAACCTGTTGGCTGAAAGATATCACCGATACTTATATTTTCCCCGATGAGAATGGATGTTTCCCAACGCTTGAAAGCTGTGGTTTGTACGTCGTCCAATTGGGAAGTAGAGCAAAAAGGTCCACTAAAGACTCATCCGCTGAAAGTTCAGACGAATTTGCGCAGGTTCATACCAACTAGCTACAAGTAACCTGAATACCAATAAGAAACCAAAAAGAAAGTCAAAGAAGGGGAAAGGACCAACAGCCGTGCCCGGTGGCGTAAAAGCGGGACTGTCCGAGTCATGGTATTTCAAAATAACAATCGGAGAAATGCATCATAAGAAAATATTGCCAGTAAAGAATTGTCTGATTAGATGCAGTTCAACAACAACTTGCTCTGACGTGAAAGTCGAAATGGGTCGTGAGATGAAAGTAAGTCCGAGTGCCATAACACTTTATGACAACGACTTCCTAGAAGTAGAAGACTCACCAGGGAGAGTAGGTAAGCAAAATAATACTAGTAATACTAATAAATTTGTTTTACTTTTTATTTCTAATTATTTGTTCGTATGGGAAAACTGAAACAGGACATATCGCCCGCCAGTTCGGCGGCCGGTGCATATCGGTAATTCTGAAATATATAAATATAAAAAGGATTGAGTTATTGTTCTAATTTTGTAGTACTTATAAAGTTTTGTAAGTCTATCACTCAATTTATTACTTTTCAACGAGCTCATTTACATTCTTCGAATCCCGATGCCGTCGTATATTTTTGCATGCATGGTGATTTTAAAGGAAATGTGGTGTAGAGTCAAACTATTAATTAATACAACTTTTAATTAATAACGATAGGTTTAATGAATGTAGCGAGTTTATGTGCTTCTGAGATATACACGTGATAGAGATTCTGATCCTTGAATTTTATTCACCCAATGGTTTGGCAATCTTCCATATAAAAACGTTTTGATTTCGCGATCGTTTCTTGTCCATTTCAGGCGTGGGAACGGTCCATTCTGATTGGTTGATTTTTACAGAGATGTGATGTGATGTCCGCTGTCATACGTTATTGCAGGCGCGTGTACATAACCACCTGAACAAATTTAGAAATCTATTGGCATAGAATAGTAAGCCATCTACGCTTCGCTCCGACGGCAATAAACGCTGAAGTAGTTTAAAACAAAACTACCCGTTTTTTCAAGCAACCATTTGACATTAGCGTCATTTAGATCACCTAAGTGAACGTTTCGGCGGCTAAAACCCGCAAAACTCGCTAAAATTCGGATCATTATAAAATCCGCCAAACTAATTATTTATTCTGTGGGAATATGTGCTCCAAGTTGTCAAAAAAAGCTTTCTAAATATTCCACGGGAAGCCCAAAAACAAATTTTGAATGTGCGCAATAATTTTTCAACAAAAAAAATGCAAAGCATTACTGAGGGTGGGCCGGTGGGCACAGGAAATACATACTGGTACTATATATAATAACTGAGTTTACTATCTACAAAACTGCAAGAGCCATATTCATTTTATTATTGTTCAAAATGATAAATAAATTACAGTTGTGTATATTAATATTGTTATATATATTTCTTATTCACAGTAAAATACTGGTCAGGGACTAGAAAACTATTCGCAGTTCAAACAACTGACATCAATGTTGGAGCCATTACAAGTGCAGTTTCCAGTGTAAATCAGTTAGACACCTCAACAGCTAAGGGGTCCAGAAAACATATATAAAGAAATCGCAATCTTCATTAAAGACATACTGAAATGTCCTATATGTTATACCGTCTCCATTGACGAACTACCTCACGCAGTTGCATGCTGTAACAACATTTTTTGCCAAACTTGTATAAGTAAACTAGTCACAAGGGAAGACTACACTTGCCCACTCTGCAAACAGAGGCGTGGACCGCTCTATCCAGTATTCCTTTCAGGTATGCAAGAGCTGACCTCTAAAGTTTCAATAATCCCAGAAGAGATAGAGAAACAAGGTAGTGCATGAACACTAAACACTATACCCTTTTTACATTGTAAGCAGCATGCAACTCATGAATGCATTATTATGATTTGATGTTGCCTTGGCTACCAGCCAAGCTAGTTGAGTTTTAATAGGTGTGATTTTCTGAAAGGCTGATCAATCATTAACAAGAAAAGGATTGGTCAAGACAGTGGTTATGTGGACATAAATTGAACATTTTTGTGACAATAATTGACAAGAATATTGTAATAATTATTATAGAGTTCAGAGGTCATATTGCATGTTTCCATGGAAACTGCTATGTTTACATGTTTAAGTTGACATTGCAGTGTCTGTCAAATTTTCATGAGGTAATCTTACTGGAATTATGATAATATTATATTATTATTAATAGACCACCCCCTCATTTTGAAGTGAGGCGCAGTATTGCAGAAAAATGATGCAAGCTATTCAGTCAATTTATTAGAAAACGACGAACGAAGATGTGTCAATTTCGTTAATTTCATAATTTTTCTACAATACTGCGCCTTAGTGCCATTTTGAGACCTATGGAGATTGACCCATGACTTTTAATAATGCATAATTACCAATAATTAATTAATAATAATTAATTAATAATTAATTAATTAATTAATTAATTAATTAATAATTAATTAATAATGCATCATTACCAACTCTCCACTGTCGTTGCAGTTTTTCCCCTGTGCCTCGTAAAGTGACACTGCATCTCTTTCAGTAGGAACATTACTTCCTTGCAGGGGGTGTAATTTTTTGGTTTGCTGTTTTCTGGCTGAAGGGACACCATTACCAAGCTTTCCTGAAGTGATATGAAGAACATCAATTTATCAATAACAGGCCAGAATGTTTTTTTGGACATTGCTAAGGGTTGGGAGATATGTTAGATTTTCAGTAAACAAATGTGTCAACCAATAAGCTAAAATAAAGTACCCTTTGTTTTATGCGAGTTCCACGCAGCTACAAATCTTTTCATTCCAACTTTAGCCACTTCGCATGTAAACCAAGAGACACAAAATTGGATGCATTCGTTGTTCATATCCAAAACACCTTTTTCCTCCATGTCCACAAGTATTCGTTTTATTGGATAGTTCACCCTAGCATTCACTTCCGGCCACACCCCTTCAACTGTCAAGTTCTTCTTGGAGGTTGTTTTCACGTGTGCAGCCCTGCTTTGGTCTTGTCGCTGTCTTTTTAATAACTCTTGAATAAACAGTATCAAGACCCACTCTTTACCCATGTCTACACGTAATTGATCGAATATACCTGTGTTAATGAGAACTGGCCTGCAATATGAATAATAAATGCATTTGCAAACGTACCTGTAAAACTGGCTGTACAACTTTATGGGGTTCTTTGAGGGTAAAGTAATCCAGCTTTCGATATATCCGCTGTGACCATCTCTTAGAACTGCATGCACAACTCCATACATCACAAGTTTTTCATTTTGATCAATGTGACCTCGATAACCAAAATATGGAGCATAGTACGGGATAGGGTTTGCTTTAAACGCAGTGGGGTTGGTTTTCTTTTGGACTTTGTGAATAGTTCCGACAGACACCTGAACACCCTTAGTCCGTAGATACCCTTGCAAAGTTGAAGCCCCGTAGCTCGGCCCAACCTGAAAGAGAGGGGGAAAAATCTGGATTCTACCACAGAAATACCATGAAAAGTTTTCTCGAAACGGTATTAAAAGTATCTTTAAATAAAATGTAACTTTCTCGATGTTGATATTTACAACCAAAACCCTTGGTACTCTACCAAAACAGTTCCGGAAGTCAGAAAAACTCCCATGGTGGACATGGTGAGAATAAATGTTTTTTTTAATTGGAAGAAGATGCAAAACTCCCCAACCATTCCCCATCAGTGGGGAACATATCGAATACAAACTACGGTAGTCAAAAATTGAAATCATGGACAAGAGGAATCCAAATCTAGACATAATTCGATAGGAAATTTGATCTCCTGAGTTCTCACTTTTGCCATTTGAAATCCTAATTGTTTACCTTATAAGTTAGTACTTACCTTATAAGTTAATTCAAACTAGACATTGCTATGGGCAATGTACACTCGTGCCCTGTTGGAAATGAGCTGCATGTACTGACATGCTTCAAGAATTGGGATCCCTGTGGAAGTGTGGATTTCGAAGTTTAGTAAGTTTGTGTACGAGTTTGATTTTCGCTTGAAAGCTCCCCTTTTCTACCTTGTTCTTCAAATACTTGCTAGAAATAAAGATTGATAGTTATTTGAAGGTTTGATACGTATTTTAATAGTGGGTTTCGGGCACGGTTGTTTTCGCCTGAACTGCATCTCAAAGACGTAGCACGGCAATAAACTGACTAGTAATTAAGTCTTATAGGCGCTTTCACATATCTTTTGACGATCGGATTCCGAAGTTTGTTCCGAAGTTCCGAAGTTCGTCGGCGAACTTCAAACATTCGTTACGAAGTTCTAAATGAACTCGGCAAGTTCAAAACAAACTTTGGAACTTTGTTGGCGGGAAGGTTCGTTGAAGCGTGACTCAAAATGGGCGACACGGAGTTAGTAGTGCAACGACTTGAAGTTTTTCGTAGACAACGGGTAATCGATGATTCAGATGGAACATTTTGTGGTAGACAAACGTTATTTTCAACCAAGAGGTTTTGAATTTCGAATGCACTTATACTGGGGGATTATCTGTTTATGGTATTCGATATTTAAACAAATATCATCCGTTCTTGCTGTCCTACGAGTATTTCCTCCATGCTGCACCTCTAAATTTCCTCTCCTAATAAAGTTGTTGATGATATTGGAAACAGTTTGCTTTGAAATGTTTAAAGATTTACCGATCTGTGCTTGACTTTGGCCTTCCAACCAACGATCGATAATCTTTTCACGCACGAACTTAGGAAGCCCTTTTCCTTGTCTAGAAAAACAATTCATGATTGTCTAAGATCATCAAAGAACTCAACTTCGAATCTATAACGAACGTTGCCGCCAACAAAGTTCCGAAGTTTGCTTTGAACTTGCCAAGTTCATTTTGAACTTCGTATCGAATGTTTGAAGTTCGCCGACGAACTTCGGAACAAACTTCGGAATCCGATCGTCAAAAGATATGTGAAAGCGCCTGTAATAGGAAACATTACATGTATAAATAGAGTGGTTTTCATAAACCCGTGAAACAAATTGTATTAGTCAGTGCGTAATAGCCATAAACACACAAAAGAAAACAATGGAATTACGGAGTAACAAAGCGTATTATATTTCACGGGTTTATGAAAACCACTCTAATGAAAATGGCAATCGATACACAAATGAATATCAAGTCCAATACATCTTCAAGTTTATAGATATAAATAGCATACTTGCTCATACTGTATATTCAGCTTATAAATCATGACCGATTGTCAGTTTGTCAGTCTCTCCGAAAGACTCATCAATTGCTTTCAACTAAGCTTACATTGTAACTTTTGCCGTTCTTGATCGGATCAGCTAAATTAGCATTAATTTCGACCTATCGGCGACATCTCGTTAAAACTCAAAACGTAAAGCCAAAACACGACGATATTGCACTTTTAGGTGATATCTGATGGTACAGTGTGGTGGAATAGCACTGGTATTTGAATATTTGATCTTGAAATCTTCAGGCATGGCATCATCCACCACTTTTCGTGACGGCCATATGTTTAACTGTCCAAACTTCAAGTACATGAAATTAGTCCATGAAATGACAATTCTGCTAACATTGGATTGAGAAATATTGTACAAATGCCCAAAATGGCGTTCTGTGAATCCTTGCCGTAATCTACACATTACCAGGAGGAATTCCTCTTCAGAGTTCAATGTTCTAGGCCTTCCTACCCCAACACTAAGTGGTGGTTCTCTTTCATAATATTCAGGGTTAACATCATTATTGGGAATAGAATGCCAAAATCTAATCTAATCTCCGCTTTCCCCAGGATTCAAGTAAACATATGTTGCCTCATAAGAGGTAAATCCTGTGTAAAAAGCAATGTATTCATCAACTTCAGTAAAATTATGTAGTGAAAAAGTCTGAATTCTAAGTTAACACAATTCGCTGACAATTTTAAACATTTTCAATCTGCTGGTTCTCAATCTCTTTTATGCAAGATCCAGTTTCGCTACTTGTCGCTGGTGAATCACTTTCTAAAAGAACTTCCTTTCTTGAATCATTGTCATCCATGCATGCAGTTGTGGAAGGCGGATCAAAAATGCACTCGTATGGAACAAAGTTGAAGGTAAATTATTAGCTCTGGGCCTCGGTGGAGGTCTATTCTGAGGTGACGTTCTTTTCCATGTAAAAACCGATGGAACTGATCCGTTAACGTAAGCTGACCGTCCAATGCCTAAGCTCTTCTTTAGATGTTCACTTTTAAAATGCAGAGAGCAGGCATTTTGTAGAATCTATATTTGAGAAATGTTTACCTGTGTCTCTTCGTATCGTGTTAAATATCTTTCTCGCCACTTGGACCGGTTGATCCTTTTTGATTACAAAATGAGACACATCAATACCGATTCTACAGTAATTTCCCTTTATTCAGAGTGAAAAACGCACTACAGTACCAACCGAAACTAACCTCAAACGCAAAGTTAATATATGTTAACGCAAAGTAAACATCGGTGTTCATTTGGAGTTAACAGAAAACAAACGCAAAGCAAACCTTGGCGATGTTTGCATTAGTTTAGCATTTACTTTTAAATTAAACGCAAAGCAAACTCAAAACAAAACAAACCCAAATGTAATGCATTTCAAACCCGAAATAAACGCAAATAGATCACTTGTAAATTTTCTGGCCAATGGAATGAATTAGTGAGTCAAGAAAAAAAAAATTCCAGTAAAACCCATTGTTTTGATCTACGTGCGTCCGATCAAATTACAAAATGAGCAGATTTTACAATAAAAACATTTACAAAACGGATTCAATCTGCAAAAAAAAATTTCAAAAACGATAGATAAAAGGTTTCTCAATCAGCACAAGTTATATTTCAAAAATTAGACTAAACATGAGTTATGAAGTCAAATCTATCATTCGCCGGTATCTCTCTTAATAGTTCCACCCTGCCCTTTAATACATCGTGAAGTAGTTGAACTCGAACAAAGTAAACGTGAATAAATGCAAAGTAAACACAAAGCAAACGTAAAGGAAACGCAAAACCAAAATAAAACCTTGGGTGGTTTACTTGAATTTTCTCTTGAGCTTTGCTGTTCAATAATGTACCGTACCTTGTAGAGATTGTAGTATAGATATAATCGCGAATGGAAGTTAAAACGAAAAAGTTATGACGGAAAGAACCTTATTACGGGGTAAGTAAGCTTTATATGATTTTGTTTAATTTGAAATCAATTTTCAATAAGCTTAAGCTTAACTTATGAGAAATAAACAAGTGTTTTTTAATGTCTTGCAGATATATCTATGAAGAGGTATTATTTGTTGAAATTTCCACAAGATGGAACACATGGGATTTTCCCCAAAAACAGAATACAAAATGTCAACCAAGTAGAAAGTACTTGTGTTTGTACCATTGAAAGGCTGGAGTACTCTGCAACCATAATTAACTATTCAAGTATCAAAATATAAATGACCAATGCAAGTCCAAATTAAACTAAACATTAGTCCAAGTAAAAGGGTGTGAAAAGTGCGAGGAAAACGTTGTTTGACAGTGGAACATCAAGTGAAGATGAAACTGCAGAAAGGAAAAGGTCATATCCCTGCTCTTTTGAAGAAAACAGAGCCTTGTTTGCGTACATTTGCTTGTTTTCTGAAAAGTAGTACACAAACACATGGCCAACAATGTTCACTTGCAATTGGTAAACAAGATGCTCCATGAGCGTACACTCGGACATTATGACAATGACAGTTGCGTGACGAGGGAGACTGTGTCGGTGAGCATAGATAAAGATATCCGAATCGTCCGTCTGCAGTACGTACATATTCATATTCATGGTCAAATGGTTCTGATGATGTTTTTCGTTTGTTCGTTGTAATGAAGGCGCGTTTCCAAATGGTCTTCAAAGGTCTGGTCTTGAAGGCGCGTTTATTTGTTTTTGTTAATGAAATGACATCTTTCAGAGTGGGCTCACACGAATTGGCGTATGCGTTTGTATGTGAAATGAGCGTGTTTAAAAGGAAGTGATCGATAGCTTGCCTTCGATACAACATCATTTCTCTTCTGCATATTAAACACAACTGCTTCTCTCTCGATACAGCTCGAGCTTCTACACAGAAACTATTTGACCAGTTTGAGCATAGAATTACTTCATTAGGCGTTCGGATATCATCACCCCCGTTTTCAGCCAATCGAAACCCTGAAACAGACATTCCTGCCCGATACGATCACATTCTTCGCATTTTGTGTACTACGAAGAAAAATAAAAAAGAAAGCGCATTTTATAACTCGGACTTCCTCCGGAAGTGTCCGAGTAATCATCTCATCCAGAATGGAACGAGTTTTCCTGTGGCATTGAATCTATTGAAAATGAATATGTTCCCATTCAGTTATGATCTTTGGGTTGTAGGTTGGTAATAATAATAACAATAAATTCTTAAAACGCATAAAACTAACGTTTCTATGCTTTTTACAAAGCGAATATTTTCAAGAACAACACGAAACTTTTTAGTTTTCTAGACATGTTTCGGCAATAACGTTTGCCATCTTCAGTGGTGAAGTACAAATTGAATTGAATATTAAATACAAAGCAAATAAAAAATAAAAATTATCCTGTGTTTTGTGCTGACAGTTGGCTAAATCAGAAAACAGTACATGTACCAGTTAATATAAATAGTTTATTTATTATTCCAGGCAAAACAGATGGAAAGGCAGGGACTTTGAAGTTTTTGATGACTATCTACCAGTTTCGGGAGAAAATAATGCAGGACACTTGGCGTGGATTTTACAAAGCAACGTGCGGTGTCTGAGACAGATGAAGAGAAAAGGTACATCGTAGGGATAATCACAACCACCTTTTGAAGCGTATAATTGGCTGTCTGCGAGAGTGTCAGATAATTGGCTGTGAGGTGTGCTATCTGAGTGATGCTCTTTGTCCATTACGGTGTATTTCCTTGAAAACGTGCCCTCCTCTAATAAGTGTACCTCTTGTCTTGCAGTATATTGACCTCTACCCTCTAAAAACCTGTTAAAACTGACACATTAACTGAATAAATCTTATCCGTTGGATAAAACGTATCCTTTGGATAGCGCTATTCACCTTCCCTGCAACCGGAACCTGGGTTACAAATAAAATATTAATCATTATACAATTTTACATTAAAATATATTAAATGTAACGATTTATTATCAAGAAGAAAAACTAGTGATATGAGATTACGACGTTTCGATGACATACTGTCATCATTATCAAGTAAAGTGAAATGAATAATGAGTAACAAGTTACGTACGAAATTTACATAATTAACATAGAATAGTGTTCAATGTTCAATAATTATAAGAGTTCAGTGTTATTTAAACAAATATTTTAGCACGAATGGATTCCGATTGGATGTTTAGCTTCGGACTGTTCTTTTTAATTAGCCACATCTCGTAGATAAGGCAGTCCAACTTTCCTTGGCACTTCTTAAGGATGGAAAAGTTGACAACTTTACAGGATGTCATCGAAACGTTGTAATCTCATATCACTAGTTTTTCTTCTTAATTCAAAACTTACCCTTATAAGGATTTATTATCACCAATATATAAATTACTCTCTAGAAAATGCGCGTTCAGCAGGCGAAAATTGAATTTAGTGGGCCACAACTGCATTTGCAGCCCTGCTGCTCATTTGGCTATCATTAACGCTTTTTTTTTGTATTTGACTTTATAAAATTGACAATAATGATACTGATTGTGATAATGATGATAATGATTGTTTATTTATTTGTGGCCCTTGTAGTACCATTTGCAAATGATACTACTTGGGCCACAAATAAACAATATGCCCTCCAAAAGCCATATTATTGTCCTATTCAAAATGAGTTTCACAATCCGGTTTCTCTTTAAATCAGGAAATATTGATATTTTTCTAAATTGTAGAAAGGGGATACGAAGCCTTGACGGGAAGGAATAAACAACGGTACCAGAATGCGAAAGGATGATCACATCAGGTGTGATATCATACACTGACCAAACTGGTCATCAGTCAGAGAAAGAAGTGCTGATCATCCTGCATCAATTGCATAAGGCCGTTGATGGCAGAGGCCTCACAGAAGAAATCAGATCAACGTACTGCAAGGAGACGAAAAACTGGTTGTTACAAATACTGTTCTTAGACGATTCTTACGGAGAATGAAGGTGTTCCTGGTTCCCACTTCGACAAAGAACCTTGATAACTATACGGTGGCTAAAATGTACAAGCCTAAAGCAAAGAGGCAAAAACACTCGTTATTTAGCCTTGGAAATAACTCGAGATAATGTATGGGGTAGTCAGGAATCTTCTCATGAAACATACATTTTACATACGCGCGTAAAACATACGCGCGTAAACATTTATTTGTAGCGCGAGATGTTCTCTTTCGGCGTGACTTATTTTTTTCCCACGCGACTTATTTTTCGGCGTGACTTATTTTTTTCCGGCGCGACTTATTTTTCGGCGTGACTTATTTTTTTCCCCGCGCGACTTATTTTTCGGCGCGACTTATTTTTTTCCCGCGCGACTTATTTTTCGGCGTGACTTATTTTTTCCCCGCGCGACTTATTTTTCAGCGTGACTTATTTTTCAGCGTGACTTATTTTTCGGCGTGACTTTTTTTTCCGGTGCTACTTATTTCTTTTGGCGTGACTTATGCTGCTGGGGTAGGTAGACCGCTTCCAGATTAATCACGGGCTCAAGCCTCGTGTGATCAAGCAGCGCTAGCGAAAGCGATTTAGAGAAGGCAAGTATTCAATTTGTGCTAAAATACTGGGGTATTCGATGGGAGATGATTAATTATTATCTAGGTGTAATCTTAACTTTAAGCTTATTTATTGTAAACAGCAAGTGCTCTACTTATTCTAAGCCTAATTGTGTTTTTGATGCAATCACAGGTCTGTAATTTTCTGCAAGAAAGAGGAGTTGACGAGAGTGTTATTGAGAAGTTTAAGGATGAAAAGGTAAAGCTTACAGTTGTATTAGGATATTTGCACATCCCTATTTAATAAACTGCCTCCAAAATTCAGAAATTTTCAAGGATTGATGTTCTACTTTTGTATTATTGTTATTTTTATATCTCTACTGAGAGCATCAAACACATTGTATGTAAGCTTAACTTTAAATAAGCTTACTGTATTATATTTATAAACCAAGTATTGGTCTTGGATAACCAAAGCTGGCTGATTACTTATGCAAAAACTGATATCATATTAAAGCACTTTAAAAGGAGTACATTTGGATTGATAAGGAGTAATGCTATAATAATTTAATGAAAATATCAAAGTTGCGACCAGGATTCATGTTATGCATGGATCAATTCCAGCTGTTACCCACCCCCCCCCCCCCCCCCCCCCCCCCCCCCCCCCCGGGGATTTGTATTATTTATTTCTTGGGACTACAAATTCCCTGCCCCTAGGCCGCCAGAAAAATAACAAATTGGGGTTACAGCTGGCATTGATTGATGCATTACATTATTTTGTTCTAATAATAATAATAAATTTAAATCTTCTTTTCTCAGATGGATATCTCGGCAGTCCTAAGTGCAAATGATGATGTCCTCAAAGACATGGGTCTCTCAACAGCAGGGGACAGATTAAGCCTTCGAGGCTTTTGTACCACTTCTCAAGAGGATATGCAAAAGAATAAAGAAAAGGAATCCAAAAGAAAAAGACTTCTTGATGCATTCTTGTCTTCAAAGAAAGACAAGTCCAAAAAGCTTGAGACTTCAGGGAAGCAAGAACAAAAGAAAAAGCTTGAAAAAGAAAAAAAGAAGTTCAAACGAGTACAAATTGGATGGAAACATTTCCGAGCCGAGGACCAGATATATGCCCAGGTTCCACTCGCAAAGGGAGGTGGTAGTAGGTGCGAGACCATGCCACTTTCAAGCAACAAAATGGATGTCCTTAGACTTTTAAAATCAACTTTTTTCCCAAATGGGAAATCCTATTCTGGAAAGGAGGAAGAGATGGGATTTGGTATTGCCAATTTTCAAAATGAAAAAATGGGTGTTACACTGCAAGTGAATGGAAGAGAGGTTCCATTCAGTATTGGAAATTACATAGAAGCTTTTAAGCTGAAGGATGTTAGACTATACTTGTTATCCAGAAAGGTGGTGAGCTATAGTAGCAGTGATGAAAGTGATGACGATGATTTAAGGCCTATGATAACAATTATTGATGATTTCACTACTTCTACTACTTCTACTTCTGAAAGGTCATGTACAGCTTATAGCTCCACTGAGGACAGAGAAGATGAAGTGTGTAGTTACAGCAAAGATCTGATTGGTACAACAAAAGAAAGATCATCACTTAAGAGAGAACAGGATAAGGCATATGAACTGTCACTAGAAGCAGACAGGAAGAAAAGAATTGCTCTTGAAAGGGCAGAAGCTGAAACTGAACATAAGAAGAGAGTTCAGGAAGCTAGAGCTGCAAGAGTTGTAGCAGAACCAGAGACAGATTTTGTCACTGTAAGGGTCCGACATCCCATCATGGGATTATGCTCTAGGAGATTTCCATTTAATAGTCGAATGTCAGCAGTTTATGACTGGACTGGATCTTTGACGCCTGACATTGTGGACTTCACACTCTGTGACCCATTAGGCACAACTTTGTCACCAAGTAGAGGGATAGATGATAAATGTACCATAGTTATGACTTCCACTCCATATACACCATCATTGTCTGGGTCAGATGATGAAATTCAATTCCAGGGTTTTGGAGATGCAAGTAATAGCAGCAACACAACACTACAAGGCTGCGAGCCAAACATAGAGGAAACTGAAAGAGATACTGACATGTAAGTGACCTACATGTACATGAGAAGTTACACTTCCATCTGTACATACATGTTCCAGGGAAATTTGGTAGCACACTATACTGTCAGGTATAAGTGAGCATATTCAGTGAAAATTCAGGCCAAGCTTTGAATTGCAGTTTTTTAGTTACATGTACGGATAGCATTGTGTGACAGCTAGTGTGACAAGTAAATATACAGTATAAAAGTACAAAGCAATGCTATTAAATTTTCATACTACCTTTTGTAACATTGACCATTCAATAGTCTAGTTCCGAGTTCCTTTTTCGAGTCAACGTGTGAAACCTTTGTTATGCAAATCTGTTTTCCTTTTTCATGTAAATAAAACTCATTTTCATATGAAAGGTTTCGCACGTAGACTCGTTTTGAAACAGAGATAAAAGGAATTCGGAAATGGAATATTCAAAACATTCATTTTTTGTTATTATTATCATTGAATTAAATTAAGAAGAAAAACTTATTGTTATTACAATTGTTATTATTATTGTTATTATTGTTATTATTATAATTATTGTTATTTAAAATAATTAGAAATTATTATTATTATTGATATCGTTATCATTATTATTATTATAAGCATGGTTTCGCACTTGACATTCCACATTTGAGAGAGGTCATCTACATTGTACGATAAATTAGGATCAAACCAGTTAAGGTTTCGAAAAACAATTAAAACCGAGCCCTTTGCTGGTGTTTTGTGCTAGCAGTACTATTAACTGTGATAAAGATCAGATGCTTTATTCATCAATAGGCCCTTTGCAGGACCTGGTCATGTGACCTTGTCAATAAATAAAATGTAAGAGTAGCCCAAAATAAATGCCAGAATTTGAAAGAGAATGCCGAAATAAGCATTCTCTGAACATTTTAGCTCAATATCTTTAAATTAATACCATCTAGATGCATGATTATTATAACAATTTAACCATAAATATTTAATATTATTGTGCAGGTCGTTAGATGACTATTATGCGTCACTCGTGTCCTATGCTACATGTAGTACCAGTGATTACACAGTTGAGGATATGGAATATATTGACAGTGACGATGGCCAAACTGAAGAACAAACTGATTCTGAGCCTGCTACCTGTACTCAAGAGAAGGATGTGAATGAGTGTTTAGATGAACTTGCAAAGCAGATAGATGGTACCCATATCTCTAAGTTTAACATATCACGAAGTTACCTTTGGGAAGGTACAAAGAGAGCTGTGTTAAGGAAATCATTTTCGCCAAAGCACAAAGTGTCTGTAAAGTTTACAGATGACATTGGCAACAGCGAGGTGCTGTTGATCTCGGAGGCCCCATGAGAGAATATTTCACATTGATGATACAGTGGATGATGGAATCACAGCTTTTCTGTGGCTTAGAACATCAGAGGTTTCTATCATTCCAGCACAAATGTTTAGAAGAGGACGACTACTATGTGGCAGGTGTTATTATTGCTATGTCTCTTGTTCAGGGAGGGTCAGGGCCAGGATGTCTGTCTCCAAAAATGTTTGAAGCTATTGTGGTGAATGACCTTCGCAAGGTGGAAGTATTGGTGGAAGATGTCTATGATTACGAGTTGAAGACATCTTTGGATACACTACAGAATTCATCTAGTGTGCAAGAGGCTTCACAGTTAATGAATGAGGGAAACATGTCTACAGTTCTTGACCTCGCTGGAACACTGCAACAGATCCATGCATTGGGTGACGTTTCAGCAATTGTAACTTCAACAGCAAGGTGGTTCATTTTGGGACGAGCCCAGCCAGCACTAGAGAGCTTAAAAAGAGGCTTATCATCACTTGGAGTTCTTGAGGCCCTGCAGGAAAATCCCAATGCTTTCCGCTCTGTGTTTTGCTATTCAGAGACAAATCTCACTGCAGAATGCCTGGAAAGGTTGTTTAAACTTTGCTCAAGTCCTGTTGGTTCCACCAAAGCCATCACAGAGAGCTTAGTCATTTCCCGCTGGCATGACTATATTTTGGGCATTGAAGATGGCGAGTATCCCCTTGCTTTAAGTGATATTTTGTTCTTTATCACAGGGTGCAAAGCTTTACCTCCACGTAAAATTTGCGCAAAGATTGAATTTCTACATGATGTTGAAGCATGTGGAGAAAAGTCCAGGTTTCCTAAAGCAAATACCTGTTCCTGCACACTCTACCTCCCAGTACTACATGACAACTACAACAGCTTTGTTAGTGACATGACATTTGGGTTTATGAATGGAAGGGGCTTTGGTAATATTTAAGGTGACAATGCACGAAAAGGAATAAACCAGTGTTTCCTGTTTCGAAGATTGAAAGATGGAACATTAGATCTAAATTGATGAAACATTGTACATGTACAGTATGTATTTCAAGTTTGTTATTATATAAATGGGACTTGAATACAAGCATCAAGAGTTCCAGACTTCCTGTACGCACGCAATTCATTATGAGATTATTACAAAGGAAAAGTGAGCACCAATTCTAGACACAGGGAGCCCAAGCTATGTTTTTGCTCACTTGGTGCTCACTTTTCCTTTGTAATAATCTCACAATGCATTGCGCGCGTACCGGAAGTCTAGAACTCTTGATGCTTGTATATGCCCTTTGCAGAACCTCAGTGGTCACGTGACACAATTTGCAAAACAATAGCTCTGATGCTGCTCTGATTACAAAATGGTCAGCATAATCAGAAATATAAAAGCACCTTAAAGTTAGTATTTTTCACAAGTTTTAGTGATTTTTATTGTAACGAACCAAAGATAAAATTTCTTGAAAACCTGATTTTTACAAAGAATTATATAGCCGACTGGCATGACATATAACTCAGATACATGTATGCTTCCCGTTAATGTTGTTGTTTTGTTCAAGACTTAGTCCAGCTTATATTGTAAAGCTTGTGTTACAGTGATGAACCATTTCAGAGGCCTGGTTGTAACTTTGTTAGATTTATATGAGTCATTATTGTGATATTGGTTATTATCACACATCCAGCAATTTATAGTCATTTGTTTTATGTACTTTGAATAAAATTTCATGTTGCTTCCAACAAAGTTGTTTTTGTTAACAGAGTTGCTTGAAAGTGGCATGGTCTCGCACCTACTACCACCTCCCTTTGCGAGTGGAACCTGGGCATATATCTGGTCCTCCGCTCGGAAATGTTTCCATCCAATTTGTACTCGTTTGGACTTCTTTTTTTCTTTTTCAAGCTTTTTCTTTTGTTCTTGCTTCCCTGAAGTCTCAAGCTTCTTGGACTTGTCTTTCTTTGAAGACAAGAATGCATCAAGAAGTATTTTTCTTTTGGATTCCTTTTCTTTATTCTTTTGCATATCCTCTTGAGAAGTGGTACAAAAGCCTCGAAGGCTTAATCTGTCCCCTGGTTCTTCAAAGGCATTAACTGAAAGTCTCGTTTTGTCCAGATGGAGTGATTATTTGCAAGAAATAGAAGATGGGGATGAATCTGATATCACCTTGAGTGATATTTTGTTCTTCACTACCGGCTGTAAAGGATTACCACAGCGTGGGATATCTCCTTACATTGAGTTTTTGCATGACCAAGAAAGTTGGGGATCATCAAAGTTTCCAACAGCTAATACATGTTCGTGCATCCTTCGCCTTCCAGTAATACATGCTGCTTATGAAAGCTTCAAAGCTGATATGACCTTTGGAGTTCTTAATGGAAGGGGTTTTGGTACTGCTTGAAAGAGTGTTTGAGCCATTTGGAACAATTGGACTTTGAAAGTGCTGGGCGGCCTGGCGTAACCAGTACACTTGCATGAAATAATCCATTCAGCTGCCATTTAGTTGGTTGTTACAGTTTTGAGTATGAAATCATTTCTTAGCCTATGATGTTATGACATTTGTTGTACAATTGCATATGGTCACTGATGGCCTGCAAAAGGCTTTCCAGTTGGAGTTTATATAAGTTACTGTTTATGATAAATA
Organism: Actinostola sp. cb2023; assembly: GCA_033675265.1. NCBI lineage: Eukaryota > Metazoa > Cnidaria > Anthozoa > Actiniaria > Actinostolidae > Actinostola > Actinostola sp. cb2023. The sequence goes on from JAUJYZ010000534.1 coordinate 351,646, forward strand.
TGACACGATTTAGTGAGCATTTTTATTGATATAAGAATATACATGTATATACAGCCCTTTCTAAAAATTTCTGTCATATATAAACATATCAATATATCTAAGCAATAAATATTATTATTATTATTATTGGTGCATTATGAGTAATTGAATAATACTATTTTTGAGTTTCCTAACAAAATATGGAGCAAAAACTTACAAACAACAAACGTAAGACTAAAACAAACATTCTACTATTAAAATATTTCTATCAACTTTGCTGGCGTCAAACCGTTTTAAGAGGGATTTTCGATTATTTAATTACCCATAATGCACCCGATATATTGATATGTTGATATGTTTGGACATGACATAATTTTTGCAAAGGGCTGTACCTATTTCAATAACATGTAACAGTGATAACAGGAAATGGTTGGTCTGAGGTCAATAGGAATTGTAGGGTTCACTGAATTGCAAATGCATTGTTATTATTATGCTTGAATATTTTAAATATTTACTTCTGACCTACTAGTATCAGCACCATTCAACCATGATTGCAACTATGCATTTGCAATTTAATGAATAGGTCTCTGATCAACCATTCCCCATTATCAACATTTTTGTAGGTGCTAATACAAATTTTTATTGCTTCATGTTCACTGATATCGGTTAATTAGTTTATCTGATATTTTTTGCTTACTTGCATTGAATAACAGTTTTTAAACTGTTAAAACCAGAGAGCATTCTTGTTTGTTCAGATGTCATAGTCAGTTTTCAACAATAAAGTGCCCATCTCAAGCTAAATCTATTTTCTCTAAAGCCTTGCATGGGAGTTTTGAAAATCTCATGTTTATTTAAGATACTGATATTTTATTGACATTTTATGTTCACATTGTTTCTGTTGTATTGTTTAAACTTAAAAGTTTCAAAAATAAAACATTTTTATTTCTTTACTTGTTTTGCTCTCTTTGACCCTTAGTATGAAAATATAGCACTTACTTACTGGGACCAAAGGAAAGTAGTCTGTTTGACTGCAATATTCCTCAGCTTCAGTTTGGGAAATATCAGCAGTTTACCAAGGTGTTTGTTTAAAATTTGAGGTAGACTAATGGTCATGCACGGTTCCACCAACTTTTATTTCTAATTTGTCTCTGTTATCGAATACATCAAAAACCTCTTCTTTTTAAAAAGACAATTTGATTATAAAAGGTGATTACCGTATTTACCCGTGTATAAGCCGCACCCCAAGTTTTAGGGCTTAAATTCTGGAAAAAAATATTTATTAAAAAAAACAAGAAATGTGAACAGCATTTTTCAATTTTTTGTTTTTTGTATTCATGTTGAAAATATACATTTATAAATGTTGATTAAAACAACACTATCAAGCTCATCCTCGGGAACCCAGGGGTATATTCTGTCGCTCATTCGCTCCCAGAGAAATACCGCTGGGAACAAAGTCTGTTGGAACTTGTTCCGGAAGTCAAAATTATTCTCGTTTCTGATTGGTCGACCAGTATCAAGTATATTCTGGTTTGAATAGGACAGCCGCTATTTTGAATTTTGACTTCCGGAACAAGTTCCAACAGACTTCGTTCCCAGGGGTATTTCTCTGGGAGCGAGTAACGAGCGACAGAATATACCCCTGGGTTCCCGAGGATGTATCAAGCTATAAATACACTGCATGTACTAAATACATCTCATTATTACTTACTTATGCACCAAATCATATGTTCACATCTACCTCCCTTTGTCCTCATTATTGAGTTTGGCTTCCAAAATACTGTTAATTTGTTATTATCTGCCACAGTGACATCAGTTGCTATTCACTATGCACTATTCAGTATGCATGCAGTATTCAACAGTCTTTTTCAAAGCTTGATATATGAGGACAATGTGAGGTAGATGTAAGCATATAATTGATCTGTCATGTTGTGCTTTGAGGTCATGTATGTCCACCCTATTGGGGTTCATTTTCATTACCCCACTTTAATGTTGGATGGAGATTTAACTGGATTCTAACAGTGTGTTTATTTGTCCACCATCTTACAAGTAACCATGCTTACTACAACACAGGCAACGCATCCACAGGAAGCCCAATACATGACACCCACAGATTCTTGCAGAGTTATTTGAAACTCTCCCTAACCCCCTAGGGCTTGGGCTGCCAGTTTTTAACTTGAGGAAAAAAAAACAGAAATTTGAGAAATGTTGTTGACATTTCTTTGTTTTTTTTTTAATAATCATCTTGTTCCAAAATCATATAAAAAGAAGAGCCTGACTATTTTTGATTTCTTCAGTTTTAAATCAACATATTATCAATCTGGTTAACTGTGTTCAATCTGTGCATTTACAAGGCTACAGTAGGCTACATCATTTTCTCTATCTCGTTGATGAGAGTGAAATAAAGATTGCGTGCCTCATTACCATTTTCTGGCATTCTTAGACCTTCTTCTGTCATTATAAGTTCAGCTAGTTCATTAAATTCAGGTGACGAACACATGGGAAGGTCTTCACAACACATCTCTCTAGCAACATCTAACTCATCCATGTCAACATCATGCTTGCAATCTACAGTCCCTGTCATTTCAGGATGATGATATAAGAGATAGGGCCGACCATGGGGAGAACTGTTGATCCTCGTTGGTCTAATACGATGCAGGTTCCACAGTCGTGCTACTCTTTGGAGTTCCTCATGGATAACTGCCATGTAACAAAACATTAGACATTCCACATGGACACCATTGGCATCACAGTAGAGTCCTCTGTCCCTCAAATCCTTAAAATGTGTTATCCACCAATCAGAAGCACCTCGTCTCAGTTGTGCCCACCATGCTTCTATTCTCTGATTGCTGACTGATCTTCCATACAGAAAGCTTTTTTTCCCCTGACCAACTGTCCCTTGCTTCATGTCGTAGATAACGTTGAATAGCAGCAATTCTAACGTTCTCTGTTCCCATATCTGCTCGAATTACAGAAGCGGTACCCCCAACATTTTGCACACAGTCAAGAAAATAGCTTGCTATAACACCTGGATGATTATTCGTGCGCCCAACCTCAAGCCACATGATTTTTCTCGAATAACCATCAATGCAACCATGAATGCAAAAACCATAAGGTTTTAGTTTATCATAACCATCAATGTGCCAAATAAAGTTTGGGCCCTTTGCATGATATTGTCGCCTTTGGAGTCTATGCTTTAAGCGCCTGTCTACCCCTTCAGGGTCCATTATTCTTAGCGCGTTTCGAACAAATTCCTTTCTAACAGACAATTTATGCTCTACCACTAATTTCTGCCACATAGTTCTGTAGCCAACACTGCTTCCACTTCCTCTTAGCTCTTCTTGTATAGCGTCTACTATCTCATTGAAACTGCTGAAGCGTCGCCGTCCAAGGCTTTTTTTCGCTAAGACTCTTTTAAACTGTCGTAGACTTAGGCGTATTTGGTGATTAAAAAGAAGGCAATCAATGATTTCCTTGTAAGTAAAGCCCATATGAAAGTATTCCTCGATGAAATCGTCACGAAGGTCGTTCTCCGCCGCCATTTTGAATTAATTGAGCCATCGATGTCAAAGAACAGCGGTTAGTCCTATAAGGGATAATAATATGTCGTGCGCATGCCTGCAAAATAAGTCACGCCGAAAAATAAGTTGCGTGGGGAAAAATAAGTCACGCCGAAAAATAAGTCGCGCGGGGAAAAAAAAAGTCACGCCGAAAAATAAGTCGCGCGGGAAAATAAGTCACGCCGAAAAATAAGTCGCGCGGGAAAAAAAAAAAGTCACGCCGAAAAAAAATGATTCACGCCGAAAGAGAAAATGTCTCACTACAAATAAATGTTTACGCGCGTATGTAAAATGTATAAGCACGCCGGTGTGGCACTAACAGGGCTCCGTATGAAACCCTCATCACTTGCCATTCACGTACCAGACTGGTTTGATCAACTTCAAACCTCATAAAAACAATGTGCAATCTTTTACAGAGTATGTGTGATGTTGCTGCTACAATTCATTTCTTGTTGAAGTTACCAGTGGGTCCAAGAGAAAATAAAGATCTCACAGGTCAAAGCTTGTGTAGACTACAAGATAATCTTAATGGAATTGAATACATACTTATAGATGAGTATTCAATGCTTGGCCAAACTACATTTGGATGGATATATATGCGTTCCAAGCAAGCAACAGGATGCTATGACAAAGTACTTGGAGGGAAATCCTTAATTTGGATTGGCGATCCAGGTCAGTTTCCACCTGTTGGACATAAACCACTTTATCATGCTAAACCATCTAATGCTATTGGAGAACAAGGCTATCAGACATACAGAATGTTTGGCAGAGTTCAGACCCATTTGCAGACCTTCAGGCACTAAAAGAACAGCCATCCACGAGAACAACATATCATTCTGAAGTTTTTGGAATCAATGTAATTTCGTAATACAATATGTGCTGTAATTGCAGCAAAAAGGTCACCATAAACCGGGCAAAGAACATTGTCAAATGCAAATACTGCAGTATCACTATTCACAAGAACAAGTGCAACTTACAATATTACGCGAACGTCGTTCTGAAGAATGGGAATGTGAAGCGAAACTTCACTTTCATTCATAAATCATTAATGGAGGTGTTGGAGATCTACAACAGCACTGAGACCGATGAACATCGTTTAGATATTGCAACTGTATCTGAGGAAATTCTAGAAGTATTGCTGTCATTCAATACCCTTGAAATCACGTATGATTTAGCAAGATCATTAATGGCAAAGCTTAAGGTGACTCCGTTATAATTTTCGGCGCACTCGTATATGACAAACTATGGGTCATAACTTCCTCTGCTTTTATGCAATTGCCATAAAACATTGGCAACTATTAGAACTATCATTCACCTATAATACAATATAATTCGATTGCACTGCAGAACATTAAAAAATATATATATTAGAACTTAAGTGGCAGTCTCTCTAAAAGCGGTGCGCTGCACTTGGGTTCAGAAAATAGTTTTCTTTCAGGGTTTGCCCAGTAACCTGTCTTGGGTCACAAGTAAATGTAACGAGTTCGGTTTGTGGAAATACATTATTATTTTTTTTTTAGAGCTTCCAACAGTCAAAGTGGCGAAAGGCCTTATTCGGAGCATGGCCAAGGTCAAAAATTGCATAAGTTAATGTGCTCGGTACTCGGAAACCACCAAACGCAACAGAAAATTATTTTTTTTCCTAAGTAAAGTGATCCTTCAAAGGTTGGAAACGCATGTAAATTTTAATATATTTTGATCTAGAGATTCGTGAAAAATAATACATTAGCACCCGCTAGACGGCTTTCTGAAAACATGCGAAAGTACCCTGTTTTCGCTGGCGATTATTGCTCAAGTCCAGACTGGGCTGTCCTAAATAACAACTGAATTCTACTAAACAGATGTTAGAAAGCATAGAAATATAAAAATACTTTGCACTTTTTATCTTCCTTACCCATAGCGACTTCGAACTTTTGGTGCTTTTTCGAAATATGACATTTGCATTATGCAAATGAGCTTGTTCAACAAATTAAGATTATTCAAATAAAAACATTTTAAATTGTTAGATTTCATCATTCTAAGTCGAACTTAATAAAAATAAAACTTGTAAACGGTTTACATGAATAAAAATAGGCGAATTATTCAGTCCTGATATTTCAAAATGTGGCGAGTATAATTATTATGCATGCAAATTAGGTTGACTGCTAAATGGCTTTTCCCCTTATAATAATACTAGCACCTTTCACTCACTTCCCAGCAACTCTATCACCGTGTAGCTTATTAATTTCAGTAGTACCTGCTTATAAATGAGTCTTGCTTGCATTTTTAAACTACTAGTCTCGTAATGAGTAAAACTACTGATTTCACTACTGATTTGTTTTGACTGCTAAATGGCTTTTTCCCGTTTCAACAAATGTTTTTTAAATAAAGAATAAATGAAGAAGAGTTATCAAGACGAATAACTCAGAAAAATCACTACCATCTGACAGCATGGAGTGTACCATCGAACTCTGGATTTATCTACACATTTTACTAGAGCACCTACAAGGTTTTTGTGTATCTATCATAAAAACACCTTTTGTTGATTTGGAATTCTTATTTATCGAATAAAAAACTGCGTTTGATTTGGTTTACAAATGGTTCCTTATTTTCCTGACTTTAGTTTCATATTAGATGAAATTCGGTTCGTGTATTTTATATCGAATTCGTGGTTTTACTTTTACAAGTAACTACACATTTATCGTTTTCATAAGCCAAGATTTCTTACTAACCCTGTAGACTACTAAATATTTTAAAAAGATTTGCGCTTTACATGTAAAGATTTAGCCATTCCGACGTACTATTTAAAGAGCCCGGCTGAATTTGGTTCCCCATTCCCCCATTATATTCTCCGAATTTCACGAAGATTTTTGATTGACAATAATGGTATACTGGAATGTGAAATTGTGCATTTCGAAACAAGATGTCGTGCTTTCTGTCACGAAATGAAATATGTGGTGAGTCTAGAGGGGTTTCGGGCGTATTTAACTTAGTAAATTGTACGGATGCAATAGAAAGCCATCTAATGTCCATCCATTTATCACGAGAGAACATGACAGAACGAGAACTTATCTTGGCAAGGGCTGGACTTTTTGATTTGGACCAGTCAATCATGCAACAGATGTTTGTATGCGCTAAACATAGGCACACCTATGGGAAGTTCTGGCGTGGGAAAACAGCATGCCAGTATCCTGCGCACCAGGGACGTCCAGGTACAAATCAGAAGGGGACAAAGAGTCGGTATTCCGTAAATCTGGAGATGTCGAAAGCTATTCATCGAATGTACGGTGTTCTAAATCAAGTCGGTTCAGGTGCGTAATTACTTGCTAATAGTGTGTAAGACTATACTGAGAAAACATTTGTTTTGTCGATCTGGAATAAATTTTCAAACTGGTCTTGTGTGTAAGCAGAGGGGCTATTGAAGCTCGCTGGTTGCAGAGCAAAAACTAAAAGTATTACTTATATAACCTAATGTAATATTAGGCGTATTTCTACAAAGTAATATTTACGACGCGGAAGAAGCGTGATTCAGTATATGCTCAAGTACTTAATTGCGATTAAACGTACTGCCCTTGCAGTATTACTGAGTACCGTTTAGCCTACAAAGTAAAACTACTTAGGAGGCTTGTACTGTGTTTCGAGGCTTGTACTGTATTTCGATTGGATTTCCCTTCATCCATCCCTTAAGCTTCCTCCTCCCCCTGGGGTAATGCTTGCTCACAGTCACACAACATTTCTGGTACAATATTTATATTGTGTTGCCGGAAACAATAATTTAAGCATATTCTGATTGCTAGCTTGATAATGTCGTCGACTTATAAGCAACGGCATAAGACAAGACTTCAGATAGTCTTTGCAGATTCTTTGGATCGACATCGATGTAAACAAGAAGTAAAGCAATATACACTACTCATAACCGAAACGGTCTTACACGCGAAGAAACTTCATAAAACGTATCTCCATGTGCCATTATTTCACTGTGTATAGGGATATTAATTTGAATAGTTAACATTAGTTTGCATATTCTGCCTTTAAATTGGATTTGTGTTAAGTTGGTTCGGTTGAACAGTTCAAACGTTACACTTGTTTTATGCAGAAATTCGTCAAGTTCTTAAGTCTCGTGTGCAGCGCACAGTTAAAAACCCATTCCAATTTTTACATATGTTTCTGCTCATCACTCGAAGGTTTAATAGCTAGAATTTCAGAGAAATCTGTGTAGGTGCACATAGAAAAAATGTATTTCGCAATGTAAGGGTGAAATCTAAAATTTACTGAATAGGACAAGTGAGACGTATAAAACACCACGGCTTGCTTTGCAAATGCTAATATTTTAACTTAAATATTACGGCAAACCTTCACTTAATCAATATTCGTAGACAGAGTTTCTCTGGATGTCTTTCTTTTTGCACGCGAATGATGTTTTAGGCCACATATTTTCACACTTGATTTCCTCTTAATTTGAGGTGCCGGATGGTCAGAATCGATTTTTTTTCAATTTTCTCAAAATTTTAGCGGGTTTTTGAAAAACGAACATCAGTACATTTATATGGAAGTAGGTATTTCCCTCCTTTTGACCAAATATGAACAAAATCGAGTTTTTGATTCTACTCTAATTCTTCAACTAGGTAATGTTAATGTGCACCTCCAAAATGTAAATCCAAAAAAGATTAACGATCACTTAGATTTATGGAAAAATTTCCAAACTATGCATTTGATTGGGAACAAATTTACCTGCTCCCTTATAAAGTTGCCCTGGACTCAAAAACTAGAAGTTTCAATACAAATTGTTTAATAGACTGATCTATACAAACAAAATTATTTATTAAAATGGGAATTGCAGAAAATACGCTTTGTTCTCTTTGCGAAAAGGAGGAAGAATCCCTCAAACATCTTTTTTTCAACTGTATTTTTGTTGAAATCTTTTGGGAATCTGTTTATCTCTTTCTAACCACAGCAGATATCAAATTTGTAATGCCGACTGTGGAAGATATCCTTTTTGTTTATTTAATCTTGAAAACAATTTCCTAATAGTAAACCATATATATTTACTGGGGAAAAAATACATATATTTCTGCAAATATAAAAAACAAAAGCCTAAACTAAAAGTAGATTGAAATTACTCTACAAAATTGAATACACGATAGCAAAAGATAAAGATAAACTTTCCAATCACTATAGAAAATGGAATAATTTACTACATAATAGCTATGTAAATGTAGTAAAATGCTTTATCTTATACTATATCTTGTTTTTAAATAGCCTCAGCCTTTCACCCTTTATTTCTTTTTTATGGTTTAGTTTTTTTTTGTCACTTTATAATTACATGCTTTTCTTTTGTTTAAAGATTAGGTTTTCTTTTTGTTAATTTATGTAAATCATTGTTATATGTAAAGTAAAAACTAATAACAATGTTCAAAATACACACAAAAAAAAGGATGTTTTTAAAGTCTTTATGTGGTTAAATGAAATTTAGGCAAAGTTAAACTAAGCCAAGGGTTCGCTATCTCCAGCTGGTGGTGTGCGTGCACACTGGTGAGTCAAACTGACCTCCAGCGAACGTCGGCTGCCTGAGTTCTCGGCTTGTGTGTGACGCTCGATATTCATTTTGTCGCTTTCGTCTGAGTCGCGACCTTGTTAGGTCACTGTGTGTGTACGCTAACTCACGTGAGGTTTGGCCATATGCCAGGTTTTAATGGGCAACCAGTAAAGGTAAGTTTTCCTATCCAGGTAAGTTTTCCTATCAACTCATGTGTGTTATGTTCATACAAGCAGTCAAACTTGGCATGTGTTTTGTATCTCGCTCCGGGACAAGTGTCAGCTTTTAGAATGTAATTAGCATGCTTCGCCAAGTGTCCAGATCATGCTGGCCACGTGATTGTTATATCACGGGTCGTTGTTCTTGTACTTGGTACAAGTCGTACGGTTCACATTACTGCTGTGTATTGAGCTGTGTGTGATTAGTGCTTCGCCACGTCCTGAATTTAGTTTTTGAGTCCTACACATTGTTTGGAACTTTGGTATACAACTGAGATGCCACGATCAACGAGGAATAGTTCTGACACGTGGGATTTCTCTTTTGGGTGGCCGACAACGACCACTTCGCCTGCGGCCACAGGAACAACACCGGCAATTTCTACATCGACGTCGAGGGCTAGCAATGGTCAACCGCGAGGATCGCTACCGCACCAGGAACACCAGGAACTGATAAGGGATGTGGTGCAGGCGGTTTTGGCTGCGACTTCAAGTCCCTCTGTGGTTATGCCATTGGTAACGTCGAGTGGTCCATCCGCGCTTCTGGCGCCGGCCTCTTTGCCCTCATCGCTGGCTACGACTCAGCGTAGTGCTTCCACAGGTATGTGGTCTTTTTTTATCAGCGCCATCGCCAATACATTCGTGGCGAGCACAAGCCGCTGGAGAACGTCTTCGATGGTTTCAACCTTGTTAGCTAATGACTCGGTGACATCGTGGCCTTCCCTGGTCACCCCTTCGTTGGCGGCTGTTGTGCCTCCCATGCTCCACCAACCATTTGTCATTAGGCCGGGCAGTTCGCCGATCCCTTCCAAGGTAGTGACGCAGATCGTCGGTGGGAAGTACGTGGTTCTGAGCGAATTGATTAAAAAAAACGTATCAAACATATAACTTCAAAAGCATCAAATGGCTTGCGCATGTTATATAAAACAAGAAACTTGACGAATGATATAGACACTTTGAAATCGGTCTATAACTCACTGATACAGCCACACTTTGACTACTGTGGTATCGTTATTTACAGAACAGAGCAGCTCGAATAATAGGTAGAGCAGATTACTCAGTCAGGTCTTATGACCTCCTTGAGGAACTAAACTGGTCAAATTGAACTGAAACACAACAATTACAATTGCAGATTATGATGTTTTTAAAAAGTCTTTCACAAGATAGCAACAGACTAGACTATTTACAAAATTTGTTTAAAATGACCTCAGAGGTGCATAGCTACAATCTTAGAGACAGCAAATTTGACCTACAACTACCTAAGCCTAGAACCAATTTCATGAAGCGATCTTTGTCTTATCGCGGTGCCATTGCCTGGAATGAACTTTCCAATGAAACACGAGAACTCAGTAGTTTAAGGTGACTCAAAGTAGTTTTTTACTGACCACACTTACACTTTTCATTCGGCGAATTGATAGACTTATCCTAGACCGATCAAAATGACTTTTGCACCAGTCATCGGGCAAAGATGGAAATTTAGAATTATGTCAATTTCAGCTCAATCGAGGTTTCCTTGGCAACGATAAACAAAGATCGTTGAAATCAGTTTTTCTAAGATATCTCAAGATTTCGATGAGCTCTAGACAAGCGACTATATGCGTGATAAACTACATACTATGGCAAAGTATCTGAGACAGAATTCAAACTTTTTGATCAGAGCGATTTTGAATAATTTACATAAACATTCTTTATGCAAATTATTCAAAATCGCTCTGATCAAAATGTTTGAATTCTGTCTCAGATACTTTGCCTTAGTATGTAGTTTATCATGCATATAGCCGCTTGTCTAGAGCTCATCGAAATCTTGAGATATTTTAGAAAAACAGATTTCAACGATCTTTGTTTATCTTTGTTTATCGTTGCCAAGGAAACTTCGATCGAGCTTAAATTGATATAATTCTAAATTTCCATCTTTACCCGATAACTGGTGCAAAAGTCGTTTTGATCGGTCTAGGATAAGACTATCAATTCACCAATTGAAAAGTAGAAGTGTGATCAGTTAAAAACTACTTCGAGCCACCTTAACCGCCTTTAAAACTTTGGTTCTATAAATGCATCTACAATTGTAGCTTAACTTTTTTTTACCTGGGCATAGATATTATAACTATAGTTAGTATTTATTTATTAATTTTTTATTCTCATTGTTTACATTAACTAGTACGGTACAATAGTTTTGCCATTATATTTTTAATCAACATAGATTAGATTCTATATTGTATTATGCACGGCATGTCTGAAAATCAGTTTACTGAGCCAATTATCGTGTCGAAATAAAGTTGAAATAAAATTGATTAATTAGTTGATTGATTGACTCACAAACTCACCACTACATTTGACATTTTATACACTCATTTATAAGTTCACATGTTTATTGTGGGAGGAAAAGCAGAGCCCTCATGTCCTTTAATTTCCTTATCAGCCCAACTGAAAAAGAACTCTGGTTCCAGAGGCTTTGTCAAACTCTACAATACGATGTTTGTACGCCGCAAAGCGGCGTTCCGAGAGCTGTGAAGCAGCGAGAAATAACAAAGCCCCCCCCCCCCCCCCCCCCTATGTACTGGTAAATAGTTGACATCACCTAGATTCTAAAGATAAATTTTTTACTATTTTTAATGTGATAACACTTAAATTTAAATTAACATGACAATAGTTCAATGTAACAGGGGAATGAACTTCAATGTGAACTTCAATGAAGCAACAGCTGATCATGATAAATATTATTACATATATGTTTCTAACAGAATCTCCAAGAGCGGAGACAGCAGAAGAAGATATTATACACGAGAATGAAGTCCTCAAATTGAAAATCAAGCAGTTGGAGGGTAAACTGAAAAGGCTTCAAAAGGTTTCAAGTTGTCTTGTTACCCATCAAAATGACGTTATTGACATGTTCAAGTCAGTCATCGGCAATGGAGATATGCTTGCTGGCATGCTTTCTATATCAGAAAGAAATGAAATCAAGTTTGAAATTCCAAAAGCAAAGGACATTTTTGATCTTGGTATCCGTGAAAAAAAACAAATCAAGGATTTGCAGGAAATTATTGATCCCCGTCTCTTCAATAATTTACTTCAAAAGTTCAAGGAACAATGTCCCACCATAATGAATTTTCTGGAGCAACTTCTTTTATCAAAAAATGCCTCAAGGAACGTCAAAAAGACAGAAGTTGCAAAGATGGAGGCAGGAGTACATCTACCTACTATCGTCACTGCTAGATGTAAGAGATAAAAATGCCAGGAATGACATATAAGTGTTATTTGGCTGGCTATGCCAGTCATATAGTGCTGGACCAGCAATGATAGAACTACTGCAACACCTCGGATTATCAGAATCTTTTCCTGAATATTGAATATTGTCACAGATTCACAAATACACACACACATGTACTCTTCCAATGCAAAATACAGTTTTGAGGTGTAGACACCTTTGTACTCCTTTCAAGACAAGACATGAATTTGTTTGGTATTAGTTTCAATTCTGTGTAAATTAGGTAGAAGTACCAATGAGAATGTGAAAAAATGTTACATTGGACTCTAAAAGAAGTGCATTATTTTGTCAAGGAGTGCAGTAGCATCTACAGAAACATGTACCATTGAACCCAAAACTGATTTAAGGCATTACCACTGAATTCAGTGATATGCGCCCGAAAGAGAAAAGTTCCTGGTGTGAGATTGGCGATTCTCTTCCGTCAATCAAACACGTTTGGCAAGACTACCAATAGGCCTTATGCACGCGTCCTGATTTTCGAGATCAGAATACTAGAATCTGTCACATAAAAATAACCACTGCCATCTGAAAAACCAATTATTCATCAATATTTTTGGAAAAGTTCAAAAGTATTGGATACGATCCCGCGAAGATATCGTAAATGACATTTATAGAGCTTAGTATGGGATTTTGCCATCATGCCTACACAGCCTCGTTCTGGTGTATTTTCAGAATTAAAAACGTTCATAACTCCGCAAGGACATGTCATTTCGCCCTAAAACTTTTACACTTATCTTATATAAATCTATTCTTTCAGTGGAACGTGTTAAACCTTGAAATTAAGCAATTTGGAAAATTGATGTACATCAGAACGAGGCTGTGTACGCATGACGGCAAAATCCCATACTAAACTCTATAAATGTCATTTACGATATCTTCGCGGGATTTTATCCAATACTTTTGAAATGTTCCAAACATATTGATGAATAATTGCTTTTTCAGATGGCAGTGGTTATTTTTATGTCAAAAGATTATAGAATTCTGATCTCGAAAATCAGCACTCGTGCATAAGGCATATTACAACCAAGGAGCTTGACTCAATAAACATTTGTACGATTGAGAGATTAAACTGGTAGGAATAAAAACAATAAGTTTTATTTACTTTTGTCCATCTGATAACAAAAAGATATCTAAAGATAACCAAAGAATAAAATACTCGCTTGGTGTCGAACACAGCTTTGAAGTTTTGCAAGACTAATTAGAACGGTTGTCTAATTTAGCAGTGCAAATATTCCTCAAAATGAAATGGAAATACTTAATACAGAATTATTTATCTTTGTCTTTAGGAGTTCTAATAATTGCAAAGGCACTTTTATCTCTCAATAGTACGAATGTTTATTGAGTCAATCTCCTTGGTTGTAATTGGTAGTCTCGCCAAATGTGTTTGATTGACGGAAGAGAATCGCCAATCTCGCACCAGGAACAGTGGTATCGTACATATCAATGAAATCAGTGGTAAACATAATAATAACGAAATTCCATTTTGTTATTAGTGTTGGTATTTTGCAACACCCATTGCAAAACTACAAGGCCCTGATATCGAAAAAGGTTGATGATAACAAACCAGTAATAACATATCAAGACATATCCAACTGTATAGATAGATAGATATTTTTTCACATATCTATTTATATTTGTAATTGTATTTTTAATGAATTTAAAAATTAAGTGTCCCCGATTAGTGTACCACTTGTGCTACGCTAGAAGCTTGACACGTTAATAAAGTTTATGCTGTGTTACGCCTAGTCCAGACATCGTGCTAATCATGAGCCGTTCTCGTTTCAAACAATAGATAATGAGGCGGCTTCTTTTGAAGTAATTAAGAACGGCTCTTGGAAAGTACGGCATTTGAACTAGGCCTTAGATTATCAAAACTACAAAAAGATAAGATGAAGCAACTTCACCGTAAGGGGTTGGAGAGAAGCAGACATCACTGGGTTGGAGAACATGTTGCCACAGAAGGTCTTGAACACAAAGACACCAAAATAGGTAAATATAAATTATATATATGAGTCACACTCTCACAAACGGGATTTCGGGTTTTTTGCTTCTGCACATGCCCAAGCGAAGTAGCCACAATCGACATTCTAGGCAGTTTCCACACAACGTCAAGTATAGACTGCAAAACAGCCCCTACTTCTTCGAGAAACTCCATTGACAAGAGTCAGAAGGTCGATCGAGTCGTTCGGCCGCAAGATAATTTTTGAGGTGAGACGAAAAAACAAGAGGGGAGTGAAGCGAGAAGGGGAGAAGCACGAGAAGTAGGATAGGATCAAAGATGATAATATGTTTGAACATGTTTGAACAATGTCAAACATTCTGTAAAACATCGTAAAACATTTTGTTTTCGTGTCCCGTAAAACATGTTTGATTCGTTTGGACAGCATCGTAAAACATTGTTGTGTTTACGCACGCGTACAAGTCTTTTTTTTTTTGTAACCATGGGTACCATGAGTTCCCGCCATGCCCCTCTCTCCCTCTAAGAAGGGCCAGTCACGCAGGCTTGTTTATCTTTGCACCGGCTTCCAGCTTAGAATTAGCAAAAGTTGAAGACAGCGAGCCAGTACCGAACGCCGAAAGTGCACAGAAGACGGGGGAACGTAAACGCGGCCGTTCGCTCCCAAGTAGAAAATGGTCTTCTCAAGAAACAGAGGTCTTGTTTGATCTTTTCGAAGATCGACCCTGTTTGTGGGATGTATATAGAACGAATTCATAATGGCTGCTTCTAATTTAAATAAAAACCAAAACAATATCATTTTTGGAAAAGTAAATCTTTGATATGATCATCTAAATACTATATGTGTGTTTTGAAACCAAATAATAAATCCTTGAGAAGATATGAACATTCGACATTGTGAAATTGCACCAAAACGAGGCTGGTGAGGACTCACTTGAAAAATACATACATACAAAACTCTCTATTTATGATCTGTCATAACTCTGATGATATTTTGTCTACGGCAAAGAAGCTTTCCAAGAATGTTTATTTCTAGGTACTATTTTAGATGACAGTGATCATTTGTACCAGAAACGTATCGTATCTCCAAACTTAAAATACGCCATTATGAATTCGGCGTATAGCAAAGAATACCACCCGAGGGGAAAAAAGAGAACAAGCATATGAAGAAATTGCAGTTGCTCTAGAAGGCATGACTCTAAAAGATATAAAGAACAAAATTGTTGGACTGAGATCTCAGCTTGGCCGAGATATGACAAAAAAGAACGCCAAGAAGTCTGGACAAGGTCTAGATGATAACTACAAGCCATTATGGTCATGTTGGGATCGTATACAATTATATTAATGTCTGTTATAAAGGCAGGGAAAAGCAAATACAATTTGTGTTGTGATCGCCAGAATAATGCAACCTAATCACTTGGAAATGTAGAAAGTGAAACGTTCGAGGAAGGTCTAATTTCTCTCGGTAACTATATTGAGGAACCAAAAATGTCAAGACCAAGAGCTTCCCTTGCTAGACCTACGATGAAGAGTCTCGATTCCAGAAAAGAGGAATTAATTACTTCTTGTCTCCAATTTGTGGGGGAGAAATAGGAAAGTTTCGATCAAAGGACAAGAACGAATCAGTGACATTCTATTCGAACTTGAAATGGCCAATGACCAGTTTTTTCAACAAGCTGAACATTCACACTCAGTCTCATGCTTCACAGTTTCGAGATGACAGTTTCAACATGCAGAGCATAGGCTATATGGGTATGAGACAATGAAATGTTTCCAATGAAACATTATTATATAATCAGGAGTCCATAACCAGGTAGTTGAGATATGTTTTTAATTAATACTTGAATTAACCCATTGACTCCTACACCGGCCGAAACCGGCCGTAAACATCGATACTGCTTTGAAAAATTCTAACTTTCTGAATTTTCGTAACATCGATCTCATGGCCAGTTATTAGTGACAACTAGATAACTCTTCATATTTTAACCTCAAGTAAACTGAATTAAAGGTCCGATTTCTGGGCATTAGTTCAATTTGTTTGCCATAAAAATCAAAAATGCGTGTTTTTGACGCAATTTTACACCTCGAAAATTAACGACATTTGACTTGGATTTTCTTCCAAAATACATCCTTGCGAAACAAAACGCCACTTTCTCAGCAAACTTCCATCTCTCTTCTTGATATATTCGTGAATTTTTTCACTCTCTTTTCCTTAACTCGCCGAATAATAGCCATTTCCTTAGGACCACTTTCGCTAACACGTGTTTTCCTTCTGCACGCCCGAAAAGGATGCCGGGAACATCCGGGAATTTTCGACAGAAAGCCTCCCGCCATTTCCATATTTTAGAATATATAGAGTGTCAAGCCAGTCGGTCCTACAGGCAAAATATTGCACCAGTTGCATTCTTTACAAGTCCAAAGTCGCCAAAAATGCCTTTGTAGGTCCTGCGATTCACCACAGAACAACCAGAGAGACGATTTCACAGTTGAGTCCGCCATTTTGAATTTCGTAACGGCAGTGTCGAGATGTCTTCGTGAAAATCGTTTCTCGCTGCTGGGTTCTTTCAGCAGAACGGTCTCTACCACACCAGTCAAGCTTAATGATGCTGTCCTGGGGGCTTCTGTGGTGAATAATGGCTATAAACACTCTAAAAATGCAAAATTGGCCTCTTCAAAGCAGTTAAAACCACTGGCCCTCGTGGAGATCCGTGACAAGAGAAAGATTACATCAGAACCTGAGCCCGTGGGCTTTCAGAACTGTCAAGATTTCCATGGAAACCCCTTATATGGAATCGAAATTTCCTACGACGTGATTAGGTCCAGAAAATCGCTAAAAAACTCAAAATAGCTCAGGAGCGAATGGGTTAATAATAATTGATATAAATTGAATTGATATAATTTTGAATTGATATCAATTGTTACAATTATTTAACCAATTAAGGCATGTCTTTTGTCAAATAGACCTGCATTTATTAATTTAGAACTCCCCGCAGACCATATAGGCTATATGGGTATGAGACAATTTGTCTACACCTCATGGGTGTTTTGGAGAACTTTTATGATTATATACAGTCATTCTCAACACGTTGTCTATGACAATGAAATGTATGTAAACACTTGAAGAACTGTCACGTGATAAAACACAAAAACTAGCTTTCTCTTCACTTCCTTTCCTACAATGCATCTGTAGCATTATTAATGCATGAGACTGTGAAACTAATAGACTAATAGACTCTGTTAATATTATAGAGTAATTGGATCCAAGTGAAGTCAAGTGACAGCTCTTGTCAGTATTTTTTAATACAAAAAGATTTGTTTCATGAACTTAATGTTGTGTGATAAAAATATAAATAAATAAATAAATAAATAATGATTGTATATATCATATATCTAACAACCAATTCAATTTATTATTATCTGTAGGGAACTGATATAAATATTCAATAAATAGTTTTACCATCCATAATCTTATAAAATATAATATTTGAAATACTCAATTCAGAAGTTTTGGAAGATTTCAATAAAAATTGACGATTCTACAAGCTTTCGAATATATCTTATTTCTTGTTCAAAACTGGTCTTTGAATCGCGCGGCCAAAATACCACGTGACTAAGGCTTGTGACGTCACCTTGGTTGCACAATATCACAAACTGAAAGATGGCGGAGTGTAAACATGGCAAAACAAAGCGTAGAGGAGGAAGATATTGCATCGCTGGTGCACCCAATCTACAAAGTTGTAAAAACACAACATTTACATAAGGCATTTCGATGCACCAGTTCCCAGCAGACCCAGTAATACGGGGAAAATGGTTAAATTTGCCCAGAGACATCGCCACGATTTTCGTGAAGCCAGCAAATACGCATCGCTGTGTTCAGCACATTTTGAGGACAGCTGTTACACAAGTATGCCACTGCAGCTAGAGCATATGAAAGAAAAAAAGTGGTCAGAGTATTGATTAAATGATCTATACCCACAAGAGACACAGTTGTTCCAACGACTCCAGGCCCCATTACGAACCGAAGGAAAAAACAGGTATTAGCATATTCTTTAGTGTCCATACTCCATGTCATTTTTTTGTTGTGTATTATAAATATATGTTTATAATATGTTTATAGGTCGCTAATTATATTTTATTCGTTAAAAAGATATAAATGAAAATACTTTTTATTTTAGCTAAGGCAAGAAGTTATGTCTGAACACGGGAGTGAACGACGCAAAACACCGTAAGCGTAGAGTGACATTGACAGCTTCGTCTTTGCCTTTGGTCTCACAATCCTCTCCGCAACCTTCAACTTCTGCTACTTATTCCCAGCCTTCGACTTCTACTACCTTTGAAAACCCTGCTACTTCTTCCCAATCTTCGACTGATACTCAGACTGAACAGATTACCGACGCCATGATATAAACGAACACAAGAAAACGTTGAGAAATGCTAAAAGGTCAAACCACAGCTTGAAGAAAACCATTGTGAAACTAAGAAAAACCAAAAAGGAATTTGCAAGTGTGAGTTTAGTTACATTCCGTTTAAACTCATGTTGGAATTATTTGTGTTTAGAGCAGTACTAACATGTTTCTAGGTACATTGTAACTTACCAGTCATTGTAACTTACCAGTTGAACTGGTTGGGTGAACTAACCCATTTATACGAGCGAGTCTGTCCTTGGCTTACGCTAGATGTGGCTAATATAAGACGCGAACGAAGTTTTTGTATCATTTATACGCCTGCTTCGCGTCTTATGTAAGCCGCGTCTTATGATATCTCCAACCAATGCATCAATATCATAATGCACTCCAGAAAATCACTTCTTTTTTACAAAGGCACTGATTGGGTAAAGAAAGGAAATGGAAGAATGTTTGACGTCACCATGGGAAGCTATGACGGAGCCGAAGTATGCGATCTAATCGGTCTGTATATCCTAAACTCTATAACAACCAAGTACGGCAAAGAAAACATAGGCCTATATCGTGACGACGGACTCGCAGTCTTTAAGAACATCTCGGGACTACAAGCAGAAAGAATTATGAAAGACATCACAAAACATTTCAAAGAACATGGACTAAATAAAGATAACAATCAAAGCAAACCTGAACATAGTGAACTTCCTAGACATTCAATCTATCGAACCTAACAATCTAAAAACCCAACGACGAACTCCTGTACATCAACTCAAAGTCAAACCACCCACCCACAATTATTAACCACCTACCCGCAGCTATTAACCGAAGAATTTCTGACATCTCCTGCAACCAAGAAAGCTTTGACAAAGCTAAATCACCCTACGAAGAAGCCCTAAAATCCAGCGGATACAATACAGCACTATCTTACTCCAGTGACAACCCACCTGCAACCCGAAAAAGAAACAGAAAAAGAAACATCACTTGGTTCAAACAAATGTCGGCATATCATTCCTCAACCTCATCCAGAAGCACTTCCCGAAAACACACAAATACCACAAAATCTTCAACAAAAACAACATCAAGGTCAGCTACAGTTGCATGGAAAACATGGCAAGTATTATCAAGAAGCACAACAGAAAGGTACTGAACAGCAACACAGTGAACCCACAGAACGAATGCAACTGCAGGAAAAAAGATCAATGCCCCCTTGAAAACAAGTGCTTATCCCCCAGCCTCGTCTACAATGCCTACACCTCTACTGATGACAACACTCCAGGAAAGAACTACATTGGACTAACAGAAGGCACATTCAAACAACGATACACTCAACACAAGCTCTTATTCCGACACAGAAAATACGCCAACAGCACAGAACTCTCTAAACACATATATGGAAACTGAAGGACGAGAACAAAAAACACAGTATCAAATGGTCTATAATTACTACAGCCAGCCCCTACAGCAACGCATCAAAACGATGTAATCTATGCCTTACAGAGAAGCTATACATCGTTAAAGCCGACAAATCTACACACTTAAACAAACGTGCTGAATTAATCTCCATATGCTGCCTTGAGAACAAGTTCTACTTAATGAATTACAAAAATGAAATGACATAACTAAAACGATTGACACGAAGGACTAACGCAATTAACTTTACACAACGAACACTAGCATATATGTTTCACTGCCTGAAGAACGTGTAAGCGTGAAACTCGAGTAGCAGTAAATGGAGTAATACTCAAATGTTTTGTCTTTAATTTACCTAGAAACTACTATTTCTGCTCTGCATTATAATGCATTGAGCACTTCGACCAAACATTTGACACACGTGACATCTTATTTGGGATTTTAAATCTGGAAAAAAAACAGCATCTTAATAAATGATATCATTCTAGAAAGTAAATATATGATCTTCCAAAGCAAAATCAGAAATAAGCCTCTGAACATAAAGTTTCTGTTCAAAAAGTTAACACAAACCTATAATATAGAACATGAAATTGCAAAATCTAAAAACATTTTGGACTATCACAATAAGAAATGGGCGCCACTGACATCATATCTTCTTCAAAATTATTATGGCTGAGAAAATAATAATTTATTTAGTTTAAAAAAAAAGAATCTGTCATAACCCCACTGAACTTTTAATAATATATTCTATCGAGTCTCTCCCCTTTTTTTTCCATTTGTTTATATATTTATTTTGTATATTGTAATATCTGTAGTACAAAGTAAAGTAATATCTATATTGTAATTACATAACTTATAACTTGTTGCAAGAAATGAAATGTAATAAAAATGTATCAAAAAATAAAAAATAAAAAATAAAATCGAAGTTGAAGCACTGTCGGTGCAGCCAAACCTGAAAGATGATAAGTTTCAAGTTTTCCTTGTTGACAAATCAACCGATGTATATTTTCGGATGCACATGATCATTACGTCAACTTTATTGTTGATGGCAAAGTAATTAAAAAGCTTGGTGGAAGTCAAGGAATGCAAGAGATTTAATGTAAAATTAAATTCACCGTTGTATATTTGTTCATACCTGGAGAACAATTTTGTATGTGATGTAAGCAATCGAGGCCTCTGAGGCATGCCAAAGAGAAAGCATTTACGTGGCCATGGCAACTTTCCCTTGCTGTCATATGTAAACGAGCCTATATCTCATTTGACCAGTCCAACTGTCCGCCCCTTCGTTGAAATACTTGCTGATTCATTCCACGAGTCCTGTTGCACTCCTCAGAACATCACAATGGCATACGAGCATTGTCACCATATGTGAGCATTGTCACCATATGTGAGCAATACATCACAAATAACACAAGCATTATTATCAGCTCCAATACCACTTGATAGAATTGTAGCTAATGATGGCGATGGCATTGTGGAATTAACTGAAAATCCTGAAGAACACGATTCACTAAAGAATGCTGTCTACCAAAGATTGCATGGAATCTATGCTCCAGAGCTGTACTGCACAACTTTCATAAACTTCAAATGGAAAGTCCTGAAGAGGCATAATGACCATTTATCACACCTCTTAAGTGATCAAAAACGCTTAAATCGCTTTTCATAAGTAATAAAACTGAACAAATAGTATTATATATTTAATATACTGCAATTTTCATTATTAAGTAACAATTATATTTTATATTCATATATTATATATTATATTAGATTTATATATTAGAGCATAGTTATAGTAGTTTTTAGAATTTTTATAGTTTTACATATTTTTGTATATTATATATATATATATATATATTATTTCTTTTCTTTTTGAGTTTTGTTAGGGCCACAAGTTTATCAGTTTACTTTTATACTGTCACGTGTCACCCTCTTTAAATAAAGTCTTACTACTACTACTACTACTACTACCACTACTACTCTGTTGGCCATTATTATCTAAATAGTTTTGGCAGACATCAGACCAAGGGGAACCTCTGTTATCTGTAAAGAAATCTCTCACTTTGGTGACACACCAAAAGACATCCATAAGAGACAGAAGAAGAAGAAGAAGATGATCATGATCATGATGATGGTGGTAGAGACCCAACGTGCACAAACAATCAAGACTGCATCATGGAAGAAGGTAAACCAAATCTTAATATATATCACTTTTAATGACTGCAAAATCCAAGTGCATTTGTTTTTGTTTTCTTGGCATCAGTATTATACTCAAAATCAACCAATCAATGCATACAATAGTTTATTACTCGGCGAGTCTGCCACAGGCAGACCACGAGTTTAAAAATGCGCTTTCTTGTTGTTGTTGTTTCAAGAATGCAACATGGCCCAAATTGCAGACTTGGTCACTACAGTGCATGCCCATAGACCCAAAGTCGCGAGGATGTTATCAGCTTAAGATATGCTAAATTTTGACATCGGGTCAAGTACTCTCGTCTGGTCAGAAGTGTAGATCTGCTGAGCTATCGAAAAACGTTTGTGAATCAAACAAATGACCAGTCTAGACAGGGCATCTGATAGAATGCGAGGGTGCGATTTCGCACTATTGTCCTAAAATCGCACCCAATTGCACTATTTGTCATTTTTCGCACTATTCCTCGTTTTCCGCACTATCTTACAGAAATTTCTATAAAAATGAGTACATTTATATCCTCTTTCTTTAAAAATGAATTTTCTAGGACAATTTATCAATTTGAAATATATTTATTTTGCCTTTTCGGCAATATTTACCCTCCCAAATGTTCGCGATCTCGTGTTTGTGATGAAAATCAACCAGGCATTCCATGCAAATCATGCGGAGGCCTGGGAACTAGTGTTTTCGAATCAGCTTTCCATTGATGTACAATTTTCGAATGGCCAAAAATTGTATTTTTTATTGCTTTTCTTTGTTTAAATTAGTTTAATATGCTCTTCTGACTGCCTTTCTGGAGGAAGAAATGAATGTTTAGCTCTAAAACATGTAATAAGCAATTTAGAGAGGATATTTAGCAGTTTCTATAAATCGCACTATTTTCATTTTTTCCGCACTCTATCAGATGCCCTGTCTAGATCTACTGAGCTATCGAATTCTATGTAGAGTTCATCGCGGCCAGTCAATTAGTTAGGGCAAGAATGGAGAAAAAAAAATTCACAATTCAGTGCAATTGTTGATTTTCATAATCAAGTGATGTGGAGATCTTGTGATTTCCAGTTATAATTATGTTTTTAGAGTCCTACAAACATACCACAGGACCTTCGTGATTTGGTATTCATCTGCAGACATAATTATATAAATTATATATTTTCCTAAAGCTGTATAATTATTTTAATTTTTAATTTTTTACTCAAATTGTATAATGCTGATTTTATGAGTTTCAGCTGAAATATCTCATTCAAATTTTTCCCAAAAAAAATTATGGATATGTCTAGAGGCTGTTCTTTACACTAAACCTACAATTAATTGGAAACAAAAAGAGATCAAATTCCTCTGCCTATTTGGTGGGTTCATGTACATGTAAATCAGATGAAAAATGCCTATTCCAAGAGGTTTTGTGCCTCCTACTTTTGTTTATTGACATACATGTACAAGTGAGTCATCAGTCATTGCCGGATCTGCTTTATTGACTTGCTAAAGCACGTAACTTCAGCGTGTGACAGAATATATTCCGTTTCCAAGATTCAGTAATTGACTGAGTAAATAAAGCCTAGGAAATGTTACACTTGGCAAACAACTTCATAAATTATGTGAATTCATGACTGTTGTTGGAATAGGTGTTGACAACTTGCTCTCGGACTCTAGTTCAAAATAGTTTTTTCTATGACTTCTCTGAGAACAAATTAAAAATGTATTCACAGACATAGATCTAGCTTTAAATTAATTGGAAATAAGAATTGATAAGTCGGTCTACAGTGCTCATCAAAATAGGATGGTCCCATGGTACCTTACGATATATTTTGCACAAAATAATAACATACAGAGATTCAGAAATCAGTGAATTTCTCATTTTAATTTTTTTTTCGAGTAACCCCACCACAAAGTGCGTTTTAGATCATATTTTTAATGCATGGTCATCTTGATTTTGATGTAAATTTGCAAACACTATATGATGATGATTCTCTTTTAACATGAATTATTTTGTAAGTTGCAGATTTGGATCATGATAGTGCTAGTGATTCATGTTCTGAAGAGGCAAACACCTCAGAGAGAAAAAGGTAACAGTAAAATGTAGAAAATAACTAAATTACTACTTGTAAATTTCACGCCAAGTATCTGTATTTTGCAATTTGTAAAAACAGCAAGCACTTAGGAAGTAGACTTGGAGAGAAAACCCTGGCAAACCCGCCAAATTTGATGCATGGTCTGCAAGATCCCGTGAGCATACATCGGTGAAACTAGGAGAGCACTAAAAGAGCATTCTAGTATTGCAGCCAGACTTCTGCCATCACAGAACACCCCAATATACAACAGGGCACTTTATGGCGAGATGTAAAGTCCATTGACCAGGTTTATGGTCAAAGACCCCGACTACATTGTGAGACAAACGGATAAGAATTGTTTATTTATTTAAGTACAACTTATGTTACCATACTACTGTACTCATAGCCAGAGGAAAATGTTATCGGGATCAGTGATCAAAATGAAAGAATTATAGAGATCAGGGACCAAATGTTTGGGCCAAAAAACGGGCTGAATTGTGAAAAAATATCCATCGTCATGACCCAGCCACTTATGCGTATGAGATTTACTCACTTGAGTAGTGCCATTTACTGCCATTTATTTATTGTTTTATTTTTATATGTATACATATATATATAACAAAACATAAAATGACGTACACAATCTGTAATACATCGATCAAATATCAGGAACATCAGGATTTCTGTTTCAGTGGCTGCCCGGCTCCATTTTGAGTGGCTCACTGATCTGGCTACTATCATATTGTTGACAACTTCAAGTGTGAGGACGTAAAACTAGGCCAACGACATAATCTAGCATTTTCCGCAGGAATCCTGGAGGTGTATTCATGCTTCTGACGTAATAAAAGTATAATAGTACCTGTATATAAAAGACGAGAAGTACCAGTAATAAATTATGTTGGTACACAGGTACAAGGTAATCCTTTTGAGTAAACTACATTTCGCTAGAGACAATATTACGATGGAGTTTAATCACTTTTCTCCTTCCTTTCTCCTACAACTTCACTGTCCTTGGAACAGGTGTCCGTGTCATCGATTAACATTTCTTCTACTACGACCCCAATTCAACCTGGAGGGTTTATACCATTTCCACTGGTGGGAGCTAGTCAGTTGCATGAAACTGGTATAGAAACGAACTCGCTTGCTCCGATTAATCCTGGTGATGAAGGGCATACTTTACCAGCTACAGTGCCGAGGCGACTCAACTTCATTGCCTCACGGCAAGCAACTATGAATTCACCTCATGGAAATTGGCCTTGTTCCACAGGAACTCAGTTTCTGCCAATTACGCCAGCACAGACATTGTCCATAAGTTCCGCAACAAGTTCCTGCGGGGAAACAACGATTACAAAGCCAGAGTTTTTGGCAACGGTGGAATGGGTGAGGGGCGAACTGTATCGAGTAGCAGGATTGTCAGAGGACAGTGAAGCGGCTCCCCCGATGAACAAAAGTCACAATGGGGCGTGGAAAAAAATGTACGACATCGATACGGAACTACGCATGTAAGTAGAAGATTCAAACTTATTAGCATTTACTTTAGCTAATTTAGCATCGCCAATCCATATACAGGGTATCACAAAAGTTTGTAGCCCTACTTTATAAACGTGTATTTCATTTAGTTTTACACCAAAATGACCGTGTTTTTTGACTAATTAACACAACTATATAACCTGTCATATTTTGTATCTATTCTACACTTTAAAGTAGCGTAAACTGTATTTTATTTTATTTTCCCGCCAAAATGTGCAAATTGGGTCGCGCGCGTTGCGTATATTTCCCGCCATTTTCGTGCATGTCTCACTGACTTTTCTGAGAGGTTTTCTCAGTTAGTTTTTACTTTATTACAAAGATGAATCCTGTAAACACAAGAAAATTATGTTATTTAAGAACCCAAGCCGCTATTTTGAGATCCTCAGGAAAATCAGTAAAAGCAATATCAAAAATTCTCAAGAGAAGCCAGTGTTGGGTCAAGAAATGGTCTGTTCGAGAGGAGTTTGAAGACAAAAGAAGATCAGGAAGGCCAACTGTTCTAAGCCAAACAGCCAGAAAAGTGATCAAAAAAGCGAAGTACAAATGCGGAAACTCTACTCGAAAAGTAGCGAGGCAGTTAGATGTCAAGGGTTTATCTGGTTCTAGGATGACGATCTTGCGTTAAATGAATAAGAAAGGTTGGAAACCTTTCCGTCGTCAAAAGAAGCCACTCCTGACAGACAAGCAACGCAAAGCTCGGCGGAAGTTTGCCTATAGATACAGGCAAAAGAATGGGAAGACTTTCTTTTTTCCGACGAGTGCCCTAATTATCTTTTTCAGCTCCCAAATCCGAAAAACAATGTTGTTTGGGGTTCTCAGGAGAGTCAAGTTATTTATATATATATATATAAATAATATAAAAATTATGTTGAACTAATCGATTAACAAGCATGATTTTATTGGTGTCAAAGTAGGGCTACGAACTTTTGGGACACGCTGTATATATATTTTACTGAAATAGGACTTCAAACATTACTACACAGTAGCGAGGTTAAGCAACCGTTTCTTTGAGAAGGTGCTGACTGTTGGTAGGGCAATTGAGAACCAGCAGTTGAAGTCAGTGACAACAGCCAAATGCTGTACGCAGCATACCTTTCTTCCAATTTTGTATTATCATGGAAAAGACAAACAGTTTCAGTTGCTATGTGAAATGGAAGAAGGAAAAGTCACTGTGACGGAACTGGGAAGGTCGAAAAATAAGGTGGGTCATTTATCATACAGTTGTTAGTATTTAGTCATGAAAGTCAGGTTCAGAATATATGAAATTAAGTAATGGTCCAGATAAGAACTGTAGTGCTCTACGGCACGGCTGCGCAGTAACAGCAACATTTTAATCCCCTTAAGTAATTAATTCCTAGTTTCTGATTGGCCAGGAGCCATTTTTCGCGTTTTATTTACGGAAAATAGTCGATAACATCCGAACTTTTGTTGTAATCTTTTGTTTTGCAGCCCAAGCTATTGTTCGGCTAAATTTCGTCAAAATCGTATGTGGGGAAGTAATCGAAACGGGTTCGGCTCATTCGGATCAAGGACCATGTGCTTTGTGACGCCATATTGGATAAAATCGTGCATCATCTTGCCGCAGTGTACTTGTGGATGGACAAGAAACTGGCATCAGATATTGGCAGATCTTGACTCCAGATCTTGACTCCATCAAGAGCGTCATCCAACAGTACTTGCTTCAGTTTCCAAATGGAGTAAAGAGAACATACATTTATGCCAATCTCCCCCCGAACTTCAGACAGGACACAATGCTAGCGGGGTTGTGCAATATCTGTTATGACCATGGCCACAGTAACTTTGATAACCTGTGTGCTCTAATTGAGAGATTTGGAAATTTCCCAACATCCCGCGTGTTTCTATCAGAGCACAGAACATGGAAAAGCGTTTTCTAATGCTTAAACACATAATTCATTCAAAAATATATTAAAAGTGAAAAGTAATAATTACACACATAATTATGTTTTTTTTACAGATAATGGGCCCCATTACCACAATACAGGCTTCATCTTATACCTTTCTGAAGTTAATGATGCATTCAACCTTAACTTAGTTGAATACAACAACTTCGAGGCAGGAGAGGGCAAGACAGTTTTAGACACACACTTTGCTCACGTGAGCCATAAAATCGTTCGTTGGATACGAATTGGAAATGATCTGGAGAGTGGGCAGCAGGTTACTGATCTAGTTTGAGGTAAGTGTACATACTCAACTTTGAGAAGCAAACCAATATACGTTTACAATGTACAAATGTACATGTAAACTCAACTTTAAAACATTAACACTGAGGCATGAAGAACAATCTTCATACTTTTCTGTTCACTTTTTATTTGTCAAATGAGTACATGAGGTATAAGTGCTTCCCAGTAAATATCTTTGTTGTGGTTTATATCCTTTTCCCTCTCACTATAGTATCAAGAACACCACCTGCCTAAAAATGATCATTGACAGAGATCGAGCTCCAAACAATATTGGAACACTGAAAGATATATCTCTCTTTGGACATTTTGTGTTCCCAACTGAAGGGGAATATACAGGTGGCATCATAGCAAAGTCGTTGGCAGGCACTGGGAAGATCATGAAAAAAAAACAAATCCCAGCTACAGTCATTGTCTGGACAAAGCACTATAATGGCCGGTGCAACTGGTGCTACAGTTGATTCTACTTCCCCATATCCACGAGCCAGGATGACTGACCAGCATGCCCCTAGAGAAGACTATAGTTTACACTTTATCCAGCACACACCAGAACCACCATTAACACCAAATACAGAGGTAGTTAATGAACACCCCTACAAGAACATGTTACCAAAAGAGGGGTTTGCTATTAAGAAGGGTGGTTCCAAACGGGTGGTCTTCAGTATGGCACAGAAGGAGATAATGATTGAATTTTATGACAGTTTTTTGCCAATGCAAAGGATGCACAAAATGTAATGCGACAACACAACATCGATGTTTTGAGTGAAAACCAGATTCGTAGCTGGTGGTCTAGTTACCACAAAAAGAGAAAGGATGCACTCAATGTCATGACCCACGAAGCTATCAACCATACTATCCAATCCCAAGCACCCGCCACAGCTCCCGTGACACTGCAAGCACCTGCTACAACAACCACAGCTATCGTGACAACGCAAGCATCAACCACGTCAACCACAGCTACCGTGACAACGCAAGCATCAACCACGTCAACCACAGCTACCGTGACAACGCAAGCATCAACCACGTCAACCACGTCAACCACAGCTAGCGTGACACCGCAAGCATCAACCACGTCAACCACAGCTACCGTGACACCACAAGCATCCACCACAGCAACAGTGACACCGCAAGCATCAACCACGTCAACCACAGCTACCGTGACACCGCAAGCATCCACCACAGCAACAATGACACCACAAGCATCAACTACAGCTACCACAACTACACACCACCAAACCACAAGAAAAAGAACACGATCTTCTGCTCCTCTTCATTTAGCCCAAAGTTCTCATACACCATCTGTAGTTGAGTGGCTTTTTCCGAGAGAATTCAGTCAATCCACAATTGATGGCAGGTCAGGAAGCAATGCATGTACTTTTATTGCCCTCTACTTCTGTAATCTCCACAGTTCCAATGGTCTTCAGACACCAAGTGATGGAGTATACCTGCATGAAATCTGGCGACAGACTTTAAGAGAGGCAATAATTAGAGGGAATCTAATCCATGATGACATTTTTGACACTGATGCGGTCAATATTGCTGTGGAAGAAGCTATAGAAATAGCTAGTGAGGAGTGCTTTGTGGACAAAGTAGAACGTCAGTATGACATATTTGGTACCAATGTTTCTCAGCAGCTGTGTGATATCTTCAATGATCTTGCTACAGTGGGGAGGCCCAGCTATAACGTGATAGTTGCAATTGACATGTCAGTAGCCTTGATTACATTGACAGACGGTTCTAGCATCATTGTTGATTAACATCAACACAATAGTAAAGGTGCTGTGATATCGTATGCAAGCCCTGGCCATGCTCATGAACTAACAATGTGGTATATGAGAATGTGCCAATCAACATGGAACTCTAATGTGCGCCTAATATCCATAAGCACTATATCATATTTGTAACTTATTTTCTAATGCTCCATTCACACCAGGCTAAAACATGTTTTAAGTGGTTTAACTAAACAGGTTTTTTAAACTGATGTGTTAATTAATTTTCAGGGGATGAAACAGTCTTTGAGGATCAATGGGTAAGATCTTTCTATTGACAATTTATTCCTTAACATAATATGTCGACAATTCCTTTTTAGAACTATGATAATGAAGCCACTCAAGTACCCTCATGGGTGGCTGTCGCCTTCGACAAATAATTTTTTGTAGGGAAGGTACTAAAGAAGACAAAGAAAGGGGCAAACGTCCAATTCGTAGAACGACAAGGAAGCACTGACCAATTCAAGTGGCCTCATCGAAAAGACAAAGACAACGTTACCATGAATTACATATTCGTATCAAATGTTAACGTGATTGAGAAATCTAACAAACAAGTAAAGGTTGTGGAAATTCACAAATTAGAGAAACTTTTCCAGGGTTTTAAGAAAATATATTTTTTTTAATGATGAGCGTAACATTCTGATGCATGAATTGTTTTCTTTCTTCTTCTTCGTTAGTAAACTTTGTTAATTAAGGCTGACCACACTAATCCGGAGAAATTTGAACTGAACGCATTTTTCCCCCTCAATTTACGCTCTTTACACTGAAACGGCATTTTTTAAGACAAAAGAAAAACGTCGTTCTAGTGTGGATGGAAGGCCTAACCCCTTTGTCTAAGCAAACGGGCCCAACAACACCCTACATTCTTGGCAGTTATTGGGCAGTGTTGGCGCATACGGCGAATAGCGAAGTTCACTATCCCAACGAACCCACCAAGAAAAAAGAAATATTGGAACTTGTTAGCTTGAATGTTTGCAGGGTGTTTAAACGTACATTTTTAGTAAAAGTGACTAGAACATTGACAGAACTCGAAAGTTCAAAGAATAAATCGCTTATCGTTAAAAGTTTACGTTTTAATTTTGTATTAAAGTTACCAAAAGAACTAAAATGGTGCGAAAATAAATGGCGAGGAGGCGGATGTTCTATTCAAAAGGAGCTAAAGATCCTAAAAAGAAGAAACCTAAACAAGATGATCACAACAAGGTATTTAGTTATGTCAAATTCCACCAATAATACTTCATAGTAAAAAATATTCAGACAATTCAAATTTTTATCAAAATATATCATTAATGTATTCACAAAAATGTATGTTATTTCTTTAGGAAATGGAAAATCCTACAGCAATGGAAGAAAATACAGGTGAGCTTTGCTGGCATTTAACGTCAAGTCATAAATCTGATGAATACAAGTACTTGTGCAGAAAAACTTGACAGCAGGTTTTTTAAACTGATGTGTTAATTAATTTTCAGGGGATGAAACAGTCTTTGAGGATCAATGGGTAAGATCTTTCTATTGACAATTTATTCCTTAACATAATATGTCGACAATTCCTTTTTAGAACTATGATAATGAAGCCATTCAAGTACCCTAGGCCTCATGGGTGGCTGTCGCCTTCGACAAATAATTGTTTGTAGGGAAGGTACTACAGAAGACAAAGAAAGGGGCAAACGTCCAATTTGTAGAACGACAAGGAAGCACTGACCAATTCAAGTGGCCTCATCGAAAAGACAAAGACAACGTTACCACGAATTACATATTCGTATCAAATGTTAACGTGATTGAGAAATCTAACAAACAAGTAAAGGTTGTGGAAATTCACAAATTAGAGAAACTTTTCCAGGGTTTTAAGAAATTTTTTTTTTTTAAATGATGAGCGTAACATTCTGATGCATGAATTTTTTTCTTTCTTCATCTTCGTTAGTAAACTTTGTTAATTAAGGCTGACCACACTAATCCGGAGAAATTTGAACTGAACGCAATTTACGCTCTTTACACTGAAACGGCATTTTTTAAGACAAAAGAAAAACGTCGTTCTAGTGTGGATGGAAGGCTAACCCCTTTGTCTGAGCAAATGCACTTGGAATACATAACCAGACTTTGGAGTTTGATAACCGGGCGGTGACTATTAAAACGAAAATTTTAACAAGACTTTTTATTAAACATTATGTCATCATTGAGATCACAACATCCAATCTTGGTTTTCAAGGTCGAAAAGGAACGCGATTCACAAAGAGCTGAAATATCAGAACTAAAAAGCAAGTTAAGGTGGCTCCATATAGTTTAAGCACCGCGCGCGCAAGAGCATGAGCGTGCGCAATACTTTGTAATATAAAGCTACAGTAATTAACATAATATGAAAACAATTGGTACTACAGATTTTTCTTTATTTTGCAAAATCGATATTTTGCAATATTTTGGATTCTGTAGTGCGGAATGTTTCAGTTCTTTGTCAAATGAAAGGTGAAGTGTAGAATTTTCATAATGAAAAGTATTAAAAAGATTCACCGTGTAAATCGTGCGTTTTTTATTGATTTTATGAGAAAAACGACCTTCGTTAAAGCTGGCATGGCGTTGCTATGGTAACCTTTCGAGTGATCATTTTCATAGAAAACGATTCCCCAACTCCTGATCTGTCATATGGTTGGCTGAACGGGTGTCAAATGATACATCTGTATCAGCTATATGACGCTTTTTACATTTGTATAAAGGCCCTTAAAACTATATGGAGCCACCTTAAGGAAGGTAAGTTTTATAGTAGTCCCTTGCATGTGATAGGGTAGTCCCTCGCATTTTCCTGAGACTACAATTTTTAGGGTTAAACAAATTTACTGAAAACGTACGTGCATTCTGATAAAATCATATTATTCATTTTAGGCTATTGAAGATATTTCAGAGCTCAAGCGTGAGAAAAATGATTTGCAAGAAATTGAAAGAAATAAGGATGGAGTAAGCCACATGCAATTCCGTAATTTGTCTTATTTCATTGATATTTATCAACTGAAGTAGATAAAAAACGTATCGTGGAATGCCATTAATGATTCCATCGAAGATATTTTTTTGACAGCTGGGGCAAAAACTTCAAGTTGTTCAAAAGGAGCGAGACAGTTGGAAAAAGCTGTACACTGATGCCACTGTACTCACCCAGGCAACCTGCATCAATATTACGGTAACTCCCTTTAAATTTCTCTCTCTCTCCTCACTAACTCACATTGGTATTTGTATTATAGTTTGTGATTGAAAACCCTTTAGTTTTTAGTTGTTGCTGACATTCAAACAAAGCTACAAACTCAAAGGTTGTACTAATCAGAACACCCTGGGGGTACTCTGGCAATTTTTGGGTAGGGGTGCGCCACCATGATCTCAAACTCTGACCCTATCCCAGACCTAAAAAAGTGGTTTTTCGGTACCCTATCTCAGATCTAAGATCGAAATCAATACCCTATCCCAAACCAAAAGTACAATGAAACTAGAGTGGACTTGACCGCCAAAAAAATCATACCCTAATCCCAGGTCAAAAACGACAAATTGGAAGCCCTATTCCGCTGTCGATTATCACACAAATGTGCCGAATGACTATTCATTTTCCATGAAACCTTCAGCGTTCACTTTCTGATTACAGCAACCAAAAGAAAAAGCC
The DNA here is from genome assembly GCA_033675265.1 of Actinostola sp. cb2023. Taxonomy (NCBI): domain Eukaryota; kingdom Metazoa; phylum Cnidaria; class Anthozoa; order Actiniaria; family Actinostolidae; genus Actinostola; species Actinostola sp. cb2023. The sequence continues at coordinate 385,311 of JAUJYZ010000534.1, forward strand.
AAAAAATTCGTAGCTCAAGAGGAAACACAGGTACGACAGCAAATCATTACACACTTACTTCATATTAGAAACTATCCTTTTCTTAAAACATGTAAATCATTGTTGTCTCAATGGAATAGACAACGGAGAATGATGAGGAAGTGAACGTAGGATCGCAACCTGAAAGGGTCATCGCTGTGGATCTGATAGAAACGTCAAACCAGGTTAGTATGCAAATAAATGTGTGATCGCTTACTGTAGGTAGAAAAGCTGCATGTGTTATTTACACCTATTTCAAAAAACGTTGGCATCTGAAATCTGAATGTGACCGCAATGGATCATGGGAAGAAATAAAAACAGCAAATAAGATTCATGAAAACTGAAAAATTCCTTTCTTAATCTTTGTTAGTATACTAACCAACACAGCTGGTTCGTCATAAGTTATTATAATTAAAACTCACAACTCACACAAGCAATTCCGCTTGGTCTCAGATTTCAGATGTCAGATTTCACATGCCAACGTTTTTTGAAATAGGTGTATACTTGGTAAAAACCTTGGTAAAAACAAAGATTTTTGTTTCCGTGATAAAATATGCATTACAACACTGGGTTACATACAAAGCCAGCTGTGGTTTCTAAATATTTATTGATTATGCAATGTCTCTCAGGGAAGAAACGAAGAACCTATCATGTGTTTGGTAGAAGATTCCCCAGGCCCAATGAATACCTTTTATGAACCGAATTCCGATGATGAGGTAACGTAGTGCATGAATGCTGTTTCATTTGTACAGTTAAATGAGAACTATTATATACACTCATTTGAGGAATACGGTTGTTGTTTTTAAGCGAGACGTTTTTTGAAATGACTGTATACACCTCCTGGAAGTAATGTTGTATTCACTCTTTATCATACACGAATCAACAAAGTTTCTTATGTTAAACTAAACTATTTCAACTCATAGTGCCATTCGTTTTCAAAAAATAACCAGTATTTCTTGTCGGTTCTATAGTTTCCTCAAGTGTTCGACAACATTTTGCTCTCAAGGTAAAACAACTGATTTTTCTAGTTCAAGCTTTCTACCCAAATTGGTTTTTTTTAACTGGGACGTTGGCAGTTCGGCAGTTTATGTAAAATATAGATTAATTGATATTACTGCATACTCTTTGAGTTCAAATGTATAAAATTGTTGATATCAATTACATGATATCTTATAGAGAGAATAAGAATAAGAATAAGAATGAGTGCAGATAGCCAAGCGCCGTCTGGCAATGTCAATGAAGGTGAGCAAATAATAGCTGTAGATCGGCACTAAAGAGTTCAGCCAAAGTTGCATGCGTGAATTCTAAAAAATATAGAAAATAGGATAATTTTTAATTACTGATTTATTTTCGATTGTTGTGAATTTCCTGGTCCGAGGGTGTCCCCTTAATAGAGGTTTCCCTGTATTATGTGCCCATCCACCTCTACTAAACATCCCTTTGCATAATGTTGTTTTATATGAACTACATCTGATGCTTAGAATTACAGGTTAGATTGACCCCCAAAAACCATCCCTAATGGGATACATAGTAGCACCAGAAGTGTTATTAATCGGCTGTGGATACTTGTTTTTCTGTAATATATGTCATTTTAGAAATTTAATTTAAAATGAGCTAACCTATGTTTTTTTTTAAGGACAATCTTCTTACAAATCATGTCCAGGAAAGCAGTAGAATGGGATAAGGAAAGAAAATCAGGATAATAGCCTTGTCTGAGAAAATATTTAACATCTGGAAGCTCTTGTTAAATGTCTATCAAACAGCTGTGGATTGTGTTTTATGTATGGGAGAAAAGAAATGCTGATGAAAAAGGCAGTGCAACCTTTGACTATACCAGCTTACTGGGGTCCGACCAAAAAAAACTTTACTGCAACCATCTACCATCAAGGCCAAATACTAGTGACGCAAGTGACAAAATTATGGAAGGTACATAATATATATTGGATTATTATTTGCAAATACATGTATATATTCTTTTGTAAACTTGAACTTTCAGTACTTTGATGAAAAAATGCATCAATTGCTCAATGAGGAAAACCCTTCATTTTGAGCGAAACCCCT
>JAUJYZ010000832.1:0-47790 GCA_033675265.1 Actinostola sp. cb2023
ATGTAAATTACTGGTACTAAAATAAAGTATATGTTTCCCCATGTCTATGTCAGGGGGATATCATGTTTGAATGGACATTTGAACAAATCCCCCAGCGTCCCCAGGGGTGGCACCCAGGGGTTTGACCGTCAATTATAAACATGTATAACTACGATTGCTTCAAAATTCCAAAAAGCACATACCTGTCTAAGCAGGAATAGGTATGTTGCTCATTAAGCTTACATCATCCGGTTTCCAGGTCGGTTTCCATCATCTTACGTTGTCTACATGTAAGTTATCCAAAGTCAAAGTAGTGCACGATATTAGAGTCGAGTAATACAAAATGTACGTCTTCATGCTTCAAAAGAAGTAATTGCTTCGTTTTTCGTGAAAGACCATTGCTTTGGGGCTCGAGTAGTAGTTGTTTGGTCTGACAACGACATCGATACCATTTACGAACTACAACTTTTATTTCTTGTTCAATGTCGCGTACAAGGTGTCAGCACGAACTAATACAATAATTGTCCCCACTAGGGAGGGGTACTACTCGTAAAGTTTACGGGGGGTCCTGACAGGTCTTCCGCTTCTTGTTCTCTTACAAACAGATTGGGCTGTAACATCTTCCCCACCTTGTCCAACACTCTGTGGGACAATATTAGATTCACACGCGGAACTGCGACTTTGGTCAGGAATACTAACAGATGTTTCCCCACCGTTCAGGGAAAAGTCTCTTTTCTGTCGTTGATGATCAGAACTTGATTCAACTTCTACCTTGTGTAAACGTTGTACTGGTCTGTTGAGGAGGCCTCTCTGAGTACGAACTGTCGCTGTGCGAATTAGACCATCCTTTCCTGGGTGTACTTTTTCAACTTTGGCTAGTAGCCACTTTAACACGAGAAACATTGTCCTCTGATACCATAACAATGTCTCCTACATGAATGGGAATTTCTTCTTTGTGCCACTTGTTTCTGACACTTAGCTGATGAACATACTCTTTTTGCCAGCGTCCCCAATATTGATTCAACAGTCTGTAGAGATACAGATATCTTTCAATGACTTTGTTACTAGACTCTTTCAAGTGATCTTCTTGTGCGTCTGGTACGCTGTGAAGGTGTCTACCTATGGCAAGATGAGCTGGTGTGATAGGTACTGGATCTCTTGGGTCATCGCAGACTGCCGTTAAGGGTCTTGAGTTGATTACACCCTCAATCTTGATAAGCAAAGTGTTCAGTTCTGAAAAGGTAAGAAGGGCTTTACCAAGTACCTTTCGTAGTGGTTCCTTGACCGATCTAACCATTCGCTCCCACCAGCCGCCTCGCCAGGGAGAGCGCTCTGTGATGAACTTCCAATGTATACCTCTAGCTGACATCTCTGCCTTTATGCAGTCTTGACCAACGATATCCCACACGGATTTGCTTTCAATCTTAGGACTATTATACAACTTCTTGACTATATTACTTGAAGGTCATAGCATTGTCAGACCAGATCGTCTGACACAGGCCTCTGCGACTCGTCATGCGGGTAAAGGCTTGAAGGAATTCATCTGTTGTTAAACTGTTGTTAAACTGTTAGTAAGTTCAAGGTGAACCATACGTGATGATGCACATGTGAAGACACAAATGTAGACTTTCTTTGTGTTGGAACCTTCTTTGATGTAAAGAGGGCCGGCATAATCAACACCAACATGTGTGAATGGGAGGGATGGCGTTATTCTTTCAGCTGGTAAGGGTCCCATTTTCTGTACGCAAGATTTGACTTTCTGTTTTTGACAAGCTACACATCTTCTGAGGATACGCTTTACATCTCGTCGTCCTTGAGTGAGCCAGATCTTTTGTCTTAACTCAGACAATACTGCTTCTGGCCCAGCATGTAATAAGTGTTTGTGAATGTCTAGTACTGTCTTCTCTACTACCGGGTGACAATGTGGTAATATTATTGGATGTTTCACATCTTCAGAGACATTAGCAAACTGTAATCGTCCACCTACTCTCACGAGTTGATCTTCACTGTCATAGTAGGGGTCTAACTTAAGTATGCGACTGTTGTTAGGGAGAGCTTTTCCAGCTTTCAATAGCATGACTTCTTCTTGGTAGATTTCCTGTTGTACCCATCTGTAACACTGTAGCTCGGCATTCTTAAGTTCTTCTACTGAGGGTTCAACTTCCGAAGATGAGGACTTTGTCTTGAACATCTGTATTGCCTTTAGAACATAGGCGGTTATACGCTCAACTTTAACCACGTTTCACGACGATTCATGTCAAGTAAAGGCTCTGATACTACAGATGTACAGCTATGAACTGCACGCCTTTCTGTCTCGCACTCTTCGGGTACCTCTTGACTTGTGCCTTTTAGCTCTGAGGGGTGAGATTCAGATGGTAGACTTAACCAGTGAGGACCATTCCACCATAGTTTACTTGTAACCATATCATCACAGGAATTCGAAATTCCTCTTGTTAACAGATCTGCTGGGTTTTCCTTGCTCGCGCAATACTTCCAGCACTGAGGATCACACAGTCCTTGAATTTCTGCTACACTATTTGCTACAAATGGCTTCCATGATGCACTCTGTCGTCTAATCCAATGAAGTACTACCATACTGTCGGTGTAGTATACAATGCGATTCAGTTTGATTGGCAATGTTCCTGCGACATAGTCAATTAGTCGTGCGTTTACTACTGCGGCTAACAACTCGAGTCGTGGCAGTGACACTGTTTTAATAGGAGCTACTCTAGACTTTGACATAACTAGTTGGGTGGTAGTGTGTCCACATTCATCTGTGATGCGAATATATATTGCTGCTCCATAGGCCTTTGGTGATGCGTCTCCGAATCCATGAAGCTCAACTTGAGAGTTGCAGTTGATGCCTTCTCCGAAGCATCGAGGAATAGCAACGTCACTTAACTTTGACAACTCAGATTGCCACGAAGACTATTCTCTTTGAATGTCATCACCCAGTGGGTCATCCCAGTCTAGACCTCTTCGCCAGAGCTCCTGAAAGAGAATCTTTACTCTCACAATGAAGGGTGATATCATTCCCAAAGGGTCAAACACTTTCGAAGCGAGGCTCAGTAGAGTTCTTTTCGTGGCTGAAATACGAGGAATGAGCACTTCTTTGGGTGGGATAAATCTGAAGCAATCTGACTTTAAGTCCCATGACACTCCCAGTGCTTTGAGCGGTTCCTCTGTTGTGAGTTCGATCAGTGGCGACGATGCTCTTTGTTCAGGTTGCATGTTGTTCAACACTTGTTGCGAGTTAGTTGCCCACTTCGTAAGGTTGAATCCTGCAGTTTTCATTATGTCAGTCAGTTCCCGTCTCAGTGTTATTGCAGCTTCATCTGTTTCTGCTCCTGTCAAGCAATCATCTACATACATGTTGTTTAACAGTTCCTTTGCTGCTCTTGGAAGCATTTCAATGTAGCCCGTAGCATGTGCATGAATGGTTGCAATAGCGAGAAATGGACTACAGTTTATACCAAATGTTAATCTTGTCATCCTATATACTCTGGGTTTTTCATCTGAATTTAAGTTCCTCCACAAATAACGGTGAACATCTTGATCCGGTTTTGCGATTTTGATCTGCAAGAACATCTTTTCTACATCGGCCAATAGTCCAATTTTATGAGTGCGAAAGCGAGTTAGGACTGCTGCTAGATTTGGTTGCAACGCGGGACCAGGAAGGATACAGTCATTTAGAGACGTGCCTTGCTTGTCCTTCGCTGAAGCGTCGAACACTATCCTGCACTTTGTTGTCGTTTTATCGTTGCGAAATACTGCATGGTGTGGTAGATATCTTATCTTCGTATTCTGTTCTTCCACGTTGGGCACTTCCTCTGCAAATCCCTTTTGTACATACTGATTGATTGCGTCTGTGTAAGCCTTTGCTTTCTCTGGTTCACGCTTCAACCTCCGCTCGACTCCTTCTAAGCGTTGTACAGCTTGTTGATAATTGTCTCCTAGATTTGCACAGTCTTGCTTCCAGGGTAGTCTCACTTCATAGTTGGATCCATCAAACTTTAATCCAAAATTAAAGTCTTCAATCGCACGCTGTTCTTCCTTTGACAGAACTGGGTTCTTGTTTTCAGTGATTCCGATTGATTCCAACTCTCAGAAACGCTTTAGACTGTCCGTTATTTCGTTGTTCTCTACAACTGCCAAAACAGAAGTCGTGGACTTGCTTGTGTTCTCTACTGGACCTGTAAGTATCCAGCCGAGAATTGACTCTACTGCTGTTGGTGACGTTGGTGAGTTTCCTCTTTTACAATTTCCAGTTGCGAAGCTGTAGTAAAAGTCGGCACCGATTAGTACGTCTACTTCAACCGACTCGCGTGGGTATGAATCTGCAAAGTTCAAGTTCTTTAGATGAGGATTCTCATGAAGATTTAACTTTACTGGTCCTAGTTGATTGCAGATCTTAGGGATGGCGAGGGCTTCCATTGTGACAGCTTTCGTAGGTGAATGTTCTTTCACTGCAGAGAGGGAAAACTGCACTCTTTGAAGTCTCTTAACCTCGGTTGTCTTGCCACCTAACGTTGTGACACTCAATGACTCTGTGGGACCTTTCATGTCAATCGCCTCTGCAACGGCCTTGCGAATGTATGATCTCTGGCTTCCGGAATCCAGCAATACACGCACTACAATGTCTTGACCATTTGCATACAGCCTTGCAACCGCTGTGGGTAGCAATGTTTCTTGTTTTCTCAAGCTGGTTGCAGCCAAGCCATTCATAGTCGTTTGAGATGTTTCTTTTGATGCTTGTGAAGTTTGTTCATGTAGTAGTTTATGATGACGCCGTCCACAATTAGCAATTGAACATGTAGGTTGACGACATACTTTAGAGAAATGTCTTGCATGAGAAGGTTTCAAACAGTTAAAGCAAAGTTTGCTCACTTTAACCGTCTTCCATCTTTCGTCGACTGGCTTTCTATTAAAATCGGGACAGTCCGCTGACTCGTGGTTGGACTGACAAAAAACACATACGAGTTGGGTTCCTTGTGTATCGCTGAATAGGGTGGATGCTGTCGACGTTCTTTCTTGTCTGATGTTAGAGTTGGGTTTCCTGTCTAATTTACCTTTGTTTGGGTTGTAATTGTTTGGGTTGGATGTCCCTTGTTGATTTCTTTCACCTGCTTCCTTGGAGACAACTTGTCTGTTGAGAAACTTGAAAAATAACTCGAGGTCGATCTTTTCGTCTGAGATATCTGCGAGTTCTAACTCCCACTTTTCCAAAAGCTGAGGTGGTAATTTGGTTTCAAATATTGGTAACAAGATACATCCGTGCGTCATTGGTTGTTCTCCTAGGGCCTCTAGGGCTCTAGTTCTGTTCTTTAGTGTATCATGAAGCTCACGTAACGAACGGGCAGATGAGCTTGACTTTGGCTCCAGGTTGATGACTGATTTAATAAGTGATGAAAATAATAACTCGTTTTCTCCCATATCTGTGCTTTAGTGCTTCTATTGCAGATATGTAATTTGCACCAGTAACTTCGAATCCTTCTACTGTTTGCAATGCGTTACCTTTTAGCACTGAGCGCAAGTAAGTGAACTTCTGAATATCTGGTAAGTCATCGTTATTATGCACAGCAGCTTCGAATTGATCCCAGAAGTTCTGGAATTTTAACAGGTCTCCACTGTATGTGGGTAGTTCTAATTTAGGTAATTTCAAGTTTTGGCGGGTTTCTTTAGACGATGCATTTTCAGCTGAATTACAAATTGCTGTTTCGATATACTCTTGAGCGATATCGATAGCTCTGTCTATTTCTTGCAAGACTTCGTTACAATTGCGAAGTTCACTTTCAATTTCGTCTTCACCAGACAGTGTTGCTACAAATTGCTCTCTTAAATCGAGACATGAAATACGAGTCTCGTTTAATCGTTGTAGCCTCATTTGTATTTTTAACTTGTTTTTAGAGCTTTCGCTCAGTTCTTTTATTGCAAGAGTTAGGCACTCGACATCTCCTTGCAATACTTTGATTCTTCGTTTAAGTTGCTCGTTTTCTTCTAAACTTGGCTCTGTTTTCATAGTACGAGCGGTGTCTATGTTATCTCTACTGTCTCGTGTCTCTGAGGACTTTACACTCTCGTCTAGCGGCGAATTCTCTTTGTGATCAAAGGGTTTCGATTCTATTCCAGACAGACAGCTGTTAATTTTAATTCTCAGGCTATATGTACCGACAGTATACATACGATATAGTATATACAATGTACAGTCATTTGCAAAAATTCTGGCCGCTACGAAATATCAATATTGTGATGACTGACGAACCCTCCCCCCCTGAGTTGGGTTGTGAGCGACGTGTGAGAGTTTGTAGTGTTATGAAGAGCAAAACAGTAAAATGTTGAGTTATTACAATATATCGGGTGCATTATGGGTAAATAAAATAATCGAAAATTCCCCTTAAAGCGGGTTAACGCCAGCAAAGTTGGTATAAATATTTAGTATCATGTTTATTTTAGTCTTACGTTTGTTGTTTGTAAATTTTGCTTCATTTAATAAGTTAGGAAACTCAAAATAGTATTATTTAATTACCCATAATGCACTCGATATATTGATAATACGTGGATGCCAGAATTTTTGCAAATTACTGTATAGACAGTATACACCGAATCGAAATAATGGCGACCAATTTGAATAACTATTGTTCTGGTCTGACCAACCTCGTGTTCACGTGGAAAGACAAAAGCGTTTTCACATGAATGAGAGGTTGGTCAGTCAGGAACAAAGTTATTCAAATTGGTCGCCATATTTCAATTCGGTGTATAGCCATGCTATTTCAATTGTATATTACATACATGCCATGGTTCACTTTGCCTATTTACAAATTTGATTTCTTATTTGACACTTTTCTGTTTTTCTTCAATAGAGTGAAGCATAAACAAATCTAACACAATCATGGTGCTTGGACAAATGGATGCAAAAGAGTGATAGCTACAATGTAGCACTAAGTGAACAATCTACAAAATAGTATTGAAATATTTTTATTTAAAGAGCTACTGACACATATTTTTGGTTAATTTGAAGAAATGTTAAAATTGCTCTATATGTTCTATAAAAACCAATATATTTTAGTAATTTGTGTACATTTGATGTTTTTGCCGTGTTTTTGGAATGTTTTGTCGTGATTGCTCCGATCAAAGGTCACGGGATTCCTGTGTCATGTGACGTCACACCGAGAAGACAACAAACAAAGATGGCTGACTCGGATTCCAGTTCAGGAGAAGAATCGTCTTCACAAGCCAGTACTTGTAGTTCTTCTTCGGTACTTGATTTAGAAGGGGAAATAAAGCCATATATGTTTGAGCCTAGGTATAAAAGTGATGAAATCCCAAGCTCAATTAGCAACGACGAAGAAATGCCTTTAATAGAAGAAGAACTTAGCGATCGACTGCATAACTCAGACTGGTACGTAAGCTGATTTAGTTTAGTGTACCGTTGAAAAAATAGACCTGTGTTTTCGGTATTTATGGCTTATTATGGTCGACAATTTTACGTTGCTCACACGAACACATCGTGTACACAGCTTGAAACTGAAGAAAGTTTATAATTAATCAACCCTGTAATGTATTAATAAAACACGTAAGCTTATAAGCTTATGTAAGTTATATTGTACCTGGAACTGTACAACATTTCTAATCGTATTTTGTATGTGCATCTAAAGGTGTACATGCGATCACTGCCAGATTCAGGATACATCGAGTGAATGTCTTTGTTGTCAAGAATGTGAGAAAACCTATTCAAAACTTGATGACAATATTTTGCTGTTCAACAAAGAAAGTAGTTTTCCCTGTATATAACAGACCATCCTGGATTCAAGAGTGTTTGTCTAGATCCTTTTGTTTTAGAAGTTGCCTGGCATGGATATAAACAGCACTATAAGAATGCTTATGTTGGACCTCGACATATGAAATACAGACACATTGCATATAGACAGTACACCGGTGGGTTCACAGGTATTTAGGGAAAAAACATGAGAGTTATTTTTGCCAGCATGTGCTATCAGCTGTATCAGGGCCCATTTCCCTCCACCAGGCTATGAAGAACATTTTCAGTTTGTTGGTTTTAAACTTCCAGAACTGCTATAAACAACATTGTTCACTTGAACAGGTTTTCAAAAAATACAATCCCTTTCTAGACTAAATGATACTAAATATTTCAGGCCATTTCACTGATTTATTTTCACATTGGCTCGGTTTTCTTTGTTCTCGCAGTGGAATATATCGCATAACCCCTCTTTGAACAAAGAGCTCATTTTAATGCGAGGGGAATATACATTAGTATGCAAGGGGGATATGGCATATTACCCTTGCATACTGTACTAATGTATATTCCCCTCGCATTAAAATTGCGAGTGAGGAAACCCACAGTCATTACACGCCTTATACCAAGCTAGGCTAGGCTCTTGCAATGGACCCGGTTTCTAATTGGCTTAGTCACCAACTTTAGATTCAATTAGAAACTGGGTCCATTGCAGAGCCTAGCCTAGCTTGGTATAAGGCTAGTATTAGTATTAGTATTGCATACTAATGTATATTCCCCTCGCATTAAAATGAGCTCTTTGTTCAAAGAGGGGTTATGCGATATATTCCACTGCGAGAACAAAGAAAACCGAGCCAATGTGAAAATAAATCAGTGAAATGGCCTAAAATATTTAGTATCATTTAGTCTAGAAAGGGATTGTATTTTTTGAAAACCTGTTCAAGTGAACAATGTTGTTTATAGCAGTTCTGGAAGTTTAAAACCAACAAACTGAAAATGTTCTTCATAGCCTGGTGGAGGGAAATGGGCCCTGATACAGCTGATAGCACATGCTGGCAAAATAACTCTCATGTTTTTTCCCTAAATACCTGTGAACCCACCGGTGTACTGTCTATATGCAATGTGTCTGTATTTCATATGTCGAGGTCCAACATAAGCATTCTTATAGTGCTGTTTATATCCATGCCAGGCAACTTCTAAAACAAAAGGATCTAGACAAACACTCTTGAATCCAGGATGGTCTGTTATATACAGGGAAAACTACTTTCTTTGTTGAACAGCAAAATATTGTCATCAAGTTTTGAATAGGTTTTCTCACATTCTTGACAACAAAGACATTCACTCGATGTATCCTGAATCTGGCAGTGATCGCATGTACACCTGTAGATGCACATACAAAATACGATTAGAAATGTTGTACAGTTCCAGGTACAATATAACTTACATAAGCTTATAAGCTTACGTGTTTTATTAATACATTACAGGGTTGATTAATTATAAACTTTCTTCAGTTTCAAGCTGTGTACACGATGTGTTCGTTGTGAGCAACGTAAAATTGTCGACCATAATAAGCCATAAATACCGAAAACACAGGTCTATTTTTTCAACGGTACACTAAACTAAATCAGCTTACGTACCAGTCTGAGTTATGCAGTCGATCGCTAAGTTCTTCTTCTATTAAAGGCATTTCTTCGTCGTTGCTAATTGAGCTTGGGATTTCATCACTTTTATACCTAGGCTCAAACATATATGGCTTTATTTCCCCTTCTAAATCAAGTACCGAAGAAGAACTACAAGTACTGGCTTGTGAAGACGATTCTTCTCCTGAACTGGAATCCGAGTCAGCCATCTTTGTTTGTTGTCTTCTCGGTGTGACGTCACATGACACAGGAATCCCGTGACCTTTGATCGGAGCAATCACGACAAAACATTCCAAAAACACGGCAAAAACATCAAATGTACACAAATTACTAAATTATATTGGTTTTATAGAACATATAGAGCAATTTTAACATTTCTTCAAATTAACCAAAAATATGTGTCAGCGTGCAATCGTCATTCAACGTTTTTTGAAATAGCTGTATGTTGCTTACACACATGCATTGTATTTTAAATTCACTCGATATACAATATGCACAGGATTTTTTGTGGACAGATGAGGTTCGAGTGAATGAATACGAGGAAAAAATGACACAAGTGCATAGTACAGTCGAAGCTCTCGTAAGCGACCACTTCGGGAATTCGAAAAAGTGGTAATAACTAGATCAGAGCTGTTGTCGCTTAAATGAGACGGACCGCGCGCTGAAACAACATAGGTTGGTCGCTTACGAGAGCTTAATATTGCTGCGAGCCGCCAGGTGAGCAGCGAAACTAATCTTGACAGAGTTCCTGTGTCATGTTTGGTCGTGTGGGATCTGGGCACTTATGTGGATGCAACGAGAGTCTAATAATAATAATAATAATACATTTTATTTCACGAGGGTACACTACATTTAACAGTTTTCACTGATGAACTCATGGCCCTCAAATAATAATTTAAAATAAATAAAATATTACATACTATAAAACACTATATACTTTGTCAGGAGCCCATAAGTAGGAGCCTCCATCTGGGATGTATTCGTGAGACGACCTGTGACCGGATCAGGCTATTTTTAGAACACCAGTTTTGCCGCGAAATTTTAACACCAGGGATTTTTGATTTCGGCATTGTTACGGAAGTTTCTAGCTTTTGGCTTGGTAGGTTTACTATTTGATGTTTTGTTAGTTCCTTGAGAAACAGAACACGAACTTGAAGACTCTTGGTCACTTTCCGATGAAGTACTAAACTCTGCAAAAGAGTCACTGTAACTATCACTGTCATTTTCGCTCTCTTCACTTTCAGTTTCTTCAATTTCGCCAATTAATTTCTTCGTACGCCACTTTGTTCATATATCACAAATAAACACAAATCATCTACCTCATTGATGCTGATTGGCTCTGTGTAATTCCCATGGGGGATTCCTATTGATTGATGATTAGTTCGCGGGAAAAGGTGTTCTAAAAATAGCCTGATCCGGTCACAGGTCGTCTCACAAACCCAGTACGGTAGATGGAGGCTCCTACTTATGGGCTCCTGACTTTGTATAAATACTACTATAAATACCCAATCCCACTTCACTAAAATTTAGGCCCAAGTTACAATACCCTTAATCTCAAATATTTGTACCCATTCCCACCACTCCAGATCCCATATAACCCAACACCCTTGTATACTTAAACCCCATACTGATTATATACCCACACCCGTTTATATAATGTACAGTCATTTGCAAAAATTCTGGCCGCTAAGAAATATCAATATATCAATATATCGGGTGCATTATGGGTAATTAAATAATCGAAAATTCCCCTTAAAGCGGGTTAACGCCAGCAAAGTTGGTAGAAATAATTATTATAATGTTTATTTTAGTCTTACGTTTGTATTTTGCTTCATTTAATAAGTTAGGAAACTCAAAATAGTATATTTAATTACCCATAATGCACCCGATATATTGATATATCGTGGCGGCCAGAATTTTTGCAAATGACTGTACATCGTAAAATTGTACTGGTCGTAATTAAAATATATCCTAATAAGAATCTATAAATCTATAGCAGCATTCAGCTAGTGCTCATGCAGTGGAATAGAACTACATACTGTACACGGATAAAATAATAATAACTGTATATATTTAAGTAACTGTAGAATAGACTACTACAAATGACCTCGTGTATTATTTTATATTTAATTATTAAAGCTTTTACAATATTTCTACATCTTTTATTGATTATGCAGTGTTTGTCTCTGACTTCCTACATCTTGTTTGAATCTTATCTCAGTGAAAACCGTGAATGCTGGCATTTGCCGAAACCGTGAATCTTGGCATTTGCCGAAATTTTGAATGCTGGCATTTGCCGACATCGTGAATCTTGGCATTTGCCGAAATTTTGAATGCTGGCATTTGCCGACATCGTGAATCTTGGCATTTGCCGAAATTTTGAATGCTTGCATTTGCCGACCGGCATCGTGAATCTTGGCATTTGCCGAAATTTTGAATGCTGGCATGCATTTGCCGACATCGTGAATAGGACTGGCAATATAATAACTATATACCATTGGTGGTCCAAACAGCAGTTTTTATAGTTTAATTTTGAGAACAGAAACAATTTTAGCTGAAAAAAATAGCAAATCGGCAAATCAAATAAGATTTCTTCAATATTTGCTAAAATATATAAAATAACCAGCAAAAAAATTTAAAGTCTCTCGAAAAGTGCTGGGAAATCTAACTTTGGAATATCCGAAGTCATTCTGGAACGTTTTTATAGTTCTGACTGCAAAGATTTGTTGACTAAATGTTAAGACTCTGATAATCATGTGTTGTTGTATACACCCTATGCATGCTGCAAAGAAAAACGAGTTGATGCACTGAAATAAAATGGAGCTGCTGCATGCAAATAAAGAAACGAGTTGCTGCAAATAAAAAAACGAGTTGCTGCAAATAAAAAAAACGAGTTGCTACAAATAAAACGAGTCGCTACAACAACAAAAAAGAGTTGTTGCAAATAAAGAAACGAGGTGCTGCAAATAAAGAAACGAGTTGCTGCAAATAAAGAAACGAGTTGCTGCAAATAAAGAAACGAGTTGCTGCAAATAATAAAACGAGTTGCTGCAAATAAACTGAAACGAGTTGCTGCAAATAAAAGGAGATGCTGCAAATAAAAGGAGTAGCTGTAAATAATTAACAATCAGTATTGGACGAGGTTGTGCAAAATATCGTGATTTGTCATTGGCGAGCAGATTAATTAATATTTGCCAATGCCGAAGGCAGAGGCAAATATGTGCTCTGCGAGACACTGACAAATCACGATATTTTGCAAAATCCGAGTTCAATATAGTTTTATCATCACATTATTTCATAATTTTCTCTCACATAAAGCATCAGTCTGGAAAAAATCGATCTGCCATTTTTGATGAAAGCATTATTATTCGTAGGAAGTGTAGTCGTCTCTCGACCAATGAAAATCCAGGAGAAAATAATGTGAATAATAAAACGAGTTGTTGATCTGAATTTCGAAATCGATAAACATTACGCCCAAGTTGAAAGAGTAAATAACCACAACAACAACCAAACTACAGCCACAAGTCATCATAATCGATCCTCGTCAGCCAGAGATTTAAACCACGAAAACCTAAAGAAAGAAACGAGACAGCAATTTAGTACTGAAGCAGCTCTCTTGCTTATTCAGTCATACAATATGCTAATGAGAAACTTCACCCCAGTGTTGTATGGTTTGACCTTCGATCGAGTTTAGACGTATTCTTTTGGTATAAAAACAAAGTAACACAATTCACTAGAAACATTAAGTATGTCATATCTCTTTCAGACATAATTCTTCATATAACCCATCCATCCAATCTTTTCTTCATTTATTTATTGATTCATGATTTTCGTTACTAATTATATTCCAATGTCAGAGGTGATCGAGTTCTAAACAATAAGATATGAATATAATTATAGTACATGATATAAACAGCTTGGTATCAGCCTGCAGTCTTCACAGTTGACATTATCTAGTCGTTGTTAACAATAATAGCAACCATTTATCGTCTACAACCACTACCATGTCTTGTGGCTATTATCAGTATCTCGCTGTTGCTGGATTGCTTGGTATATCCATGTTACTTCCGCCTGTAGGTCAGTTATACAATCGATAGTCCATTTCATCGTCATTTTGAACACATTAATTGTTTACTTCTAATTTGCTTATTATATTTGATAGCAAAGTATCATTATTATCATATATAAGTACATTTTCTGATTAATTGGGAGACAAATCGAACGATGTATTAGACTGAATTATACTCAGGGTTTGAATTATTATTATAACTTGAGCTAGCTATAATGGAGTTTACTATCGCTACAGGAAAGCGACGACGAGGACAACGGCAGCTAAAAAATGGCACTACTACTGAATTGATATTCAATAAATTCTCGTTACATTGCTTGTAACACACTTACTCGGGCTTCAATATAAATATAAAGCACATTTAGCCCTGTATTGCATATATGAATGTATTCGTATTTTTAACTAAGGTCATGCATGCGATCGTGCAATTTTTCGTCGATGAAATGTTTTTTAAAATTGTATGTTGGCCATAGTCTCTCTTTCCAGCATTATTCTATTCACTCTATGCAATGAAGAAAATTTTGGTGTTACAGACGTTACAGCTTTTGTTACAGACGTTACACTGTACGAAATATAGATGCAATGAAGATAAAATAATATGAACACTAGAAAATGTGTGTGTTATACTGTTGTTCAACTTGTCAACCCATTGCTAATTGAATAGGTTAATTTTCCACCTTATAATTATTTAATATAAAGACACTAACAAGTGGCTATTAGTATATAATCAAACTATAATAATTGAAGGGTTCGACATCAAAATCTAAATTCTCCTCGAGATTCTTGGTATTTCAAAGGAGAATTTGGGTTTGGATCACAAGTCACTTACTCCGTTCTTGCAGGGACCCCTTCAATTTGAAGATCGATCATGTACATGCATGTGTATATCTCGATCCTCTCATTAGCCATCGCACACAATTGCCCAAGAAATTGTGTCATGATCATGATCGTGGTTTTGGTTAAATGGCAAATATAAAACACTCCAATAATTTATAAACATTTTGTAAAATAATCCTGTATTTATTTTCCCCAAAAACAGTGTTTATATATTTTTCCGAAGCAGTTTTCGCAAAATCCCGCGAGAAATTTTAAATTCGGGCCCAGGCCCCAATCGGCCAATTCTCTTGAATTCTCAGCCTTTTTCAGCCAAACTTAAGAGCGATACTCTGTAATTTTCGAGCCAAATCCAAATCTCGCGGACAGGCAGGTTCACCGATTTGGCTATTCTTTTGCATGTAATCTTGGTTGGGGACCCTTATCACGAAATGGGAATTATTAGGTTGAAATTTATTTTCCCTGGGAAATTACGCTCCAGGGCAGTTTTCAGCTATTCTGACACCAAGATAAGGACGCAACAAGAGCGATATTTGGCCGTCTAAGCCGACTTCGAGCTTAAATTTTCAGAAACATGCTTACAATCGGAGACATGTACAGCCTTTCTTCTTTCTGAAGCAATAATAAAACAAGCAAAAAAGTTAAAGAAAGGTGTTAACCTGGGGGATGAATGTCGGCAGAGTTTCGGCTTTTCAAGATTTCCGAAAATACCGTAAATTTAGAAGCCTATATCTGTGATGATACGTCGAATTAAGATCCGTAGAAAGTTTCTACAATACGTTCTAGCTTAGGTTGACAGGTACAGAAAAGATAGAGGTGGCATCTTTTAATGCGCATCGACACGGCTTCGTAGAATACTCTAAGGTGTACCATGATTGTGCTGAATATGCTAATTAGGTAGTTTTGTCCAATTCACGTTAGGTCGTTCAAAATTTGAAAAACACTTGATAAAGCCATAACATTTCGTTTTCTTTTTACAAAGAAATGTAAAATGTGATAATTTTATTTTTCCCTGGTTTTGTTCGCCACTAATATGCCGCGCGAGAATTGCTCATTATGCATATTATGCATCAGTACTGAAATCGACAACTTGAAGTTTGCGTCAGTACGACTAGATCACACTCTAGTTCCATGCTTCAGGTGAGTGCTGGAATATCTATTATGATCATTCTGTTTCTTGTTTTATTCGCTTTATAGCGCAGTGACGGTATTATTGATATCCTACTTTAATACCTAGTAAATACTATACTATCGAATTCACTGACATTGTTTACTCGTCTGATAAATACTGCAGGCTTTCAAAAATGAGAATGATTGTTAGTGCCAAATACGTTGTTTATTTAGTGTCGTTTAATTTCGTTGCATTGTCCCGTGTGCGTCTAGTCTCTTGAGTATCGTAAGTTATATAAGTCTTTAGTATGCGCATATTTGTGACTCTTTATTAAACGCAACCGTCGAGTCATCTCATCGTATTTCACATCGTTTTGTAAGTATTTATTTCGTTCCTTCATTTAATATTTATCTTAGTTTAATCTGTTGTAATTGTACTTATCGCCAGGAACCGTGTAACGTGTAACGAGTAATATGTACCGTACTCCCGCGTTCGACATGTGAATAAAATCGCAACAACAATGATTAAGCCTTATTTTTACTCTATATTTGTTTTCACTTTGAAGCATAAAGTTGGCATTAACTGAAGACTTTGGACTTCAAAAGATTTCATGTAGAAATGTGATCAATCTCTACATCAGTGGAAGTATGCTTCATATATACAACTCAGAACCCGTTACATTTGATATTTTTCTAACAATTTAAACTCACAATTGGAACCACCTGCATGCATATCGCTGCGGCCGAGTCTAATATGCTTCTGAGGGGAAGGCCGTTTATAGTTTTCGCCATTAGAGCAGGTAAATTCAATGTGAAACAGTAAATTATTGAATGCTTGTTATGCTACCAGAGAACAATATGCTGGTGGATTTGACAAAATTGTTCTCAAACTTTCAGTATCGAGTAGTTCATGCCGCCCTTTGCTTACAACGCTATGAAATAATAGTTTTGCTTACTTGTTACATGGATACTATAATCAAACAAGTTAGACTGCCTCTACCTCTGTACACAGGTATTGTGATCACGCTGGCTATGTCGCACAGGAACACGATTTTACCATGCCATCAAGCCCTGCAATGAAGGGTGATTTTCGCCGTTGGGATCCGGTGTCGTGTATACCTGCCACATTTGAAGTAGACTGACCTACCACCAACCTGTCCTTGTATTCTATCTTGGCTTTATCCAAGAGTGTTTCTCTTTCCTCCTTAATTGTACTTGCACTTTCCGTATGATACGTGATTTACCATAGAACTATAACGCTGAAATGATCGGGTACAGCCTTCATTGGGACAGACGAACAAGCTTGGAGGAGGTGATTTCACGGCGGTCTCTCCATTACTGAAACTATCTTCCATATCATTATCTACCTCAACCACATCCTCAGCCGAAATAGAAGCATCGGTACCATCAGACGCACCAACATCCCTCTTAGTACCACCACTTGAGTCAGAGCTGCTGGATGAGGTCGACAGTTTCTTTGGTTTGGTTTGAATCCCCCATCAGAGAACCTTCCCTCTGGGTTACTCGTATTGAGAACCTGAAAGCCTGACAGGGTAAATTTGGTAAGAATATTTGCGCACCCTAAAGAATAGCCTCCTATATTAGTGCTTGTAAATGGTCTGACTGGCAAAGTTATAAAATACGCGCCAGTTTTCGTCTGTGCTTGCAATGTTCGTCTAAAAATCCGTGTGTCCGCGAAATGTATGTTTTCGAGTTATTCGCTTGCTCGGAATTGTGATGAAGTCATGTAGCAGCAGTGTTCGAAAAAAAATGCTCGTGCTGGTGTCGTAAAACTGCTTCTCGACTGCTCACCAATGCTCGACTGACCATTTGTATGCACTTATGCGGCGATTTTAAGGTTATATAATATATACCTTCTTCCTGTGTTAAATCGATCGTCTCATAACCTCGCCAACTCCGTAGGCCCTCCACACCTTCACTGACTTGTCATCGATGAACAGAAAATTATTCAGTTTGCTAATCCCTGAGATTTTTTTGTCCACTTTACTGGCATGCGGATTGGTCAGCATAGCAACTCTGACATGCGGTATCCCTCCGTGGGCCAGCAGAGCATCTTTAGCTCTTGGACAGAGCAGACGTTGCGACCTTCATTTATATATGCACGTACGTGGTTCTTGAGTGTAGCGGCAGGTCTGTCACAAGGGCCCCTGCCCCCCTGAAGATCAGAAAAAGCCATCCGTTCAACTCTAACACCAATTATGTTACTGATGATTGGTAGTGTAAGAATTGTATTTACAGAATTATAACAACCGGCGTTATCTTGTCTATAAAAGACACGGGTGATCTCCGGGTTGTGACTGCAATCATCTACAACGTGCACGAATGACTGTGTCTGTAAGGAGTTCTCCTTCTTGGTGGTTGCCATGGTGATATGCCAGGACATGCCTCTTTTGGCGAACCATTCCCCCTGTGATTCTCGATATTGTCGGGGTAAAACTTCCATAGCCCAATTCTGCACTAGTAGGGCGCTATCCTCCTCAAGGCGCTCGATTACATATATTCGCGCTCTGTCAGGTCTTGGTTAACCATTAACAATAATATTATTAATATGCGAATATATAAGATGCGAATATCAATATTCGCAGCAGGTGTGACTTCCAGTTCTGGATACAAGCCGTGGCCTCCTGGCAAGCGAATAGAGCTAGTGTCATCTTTGTCGCTTACTGACTGGAAGTCCGTCGCAGTTATTGCTGTTTCGATGTCACTCAGCACAGCCTTTAGATCACCACAGCGTTTACAGCGCATGTCATGAGTGTGGCTACATTTAACTGTAAAGGATAGGAGGTCTCTGAGGAATTACTCAGTGTGAACTGGCTACAGTGATCAGGCACTTGTGAGGATGTTGCAGGAGGGGTTAATGGTATCTGTTCTGTGAAATAACTGTTCTTCCAGTACTTTCCTGGGAAATCTAAAATGATTTTCGCATTTGACTATATTTGTATATTATATGGAACAATGAACTATTATCCCATAAAAATAAGAAATATACAGAATATATATTAGGTTATATGGATAGGAAATGTTTTTGTTCCTGGGAATTGTTTTATTTTATAAATAGTACCTTATTTAAGTACTTTATTTTTTTTTGTGTGTGTGTTTTTTTTGGTTAGAAAATATTCTCTTTCCTGGGAAAAAATGTCTGATATTTTCTCTCCTGGGAAAATATTTTCTGGGAAGACTTCTGGCAGGGTGAATAGAACAGATGTTATTGTCCCAGGGGACCACTAACCCCTCCTGATGTTGTGATGTGTACCTATTGGTAAAGAGATAACATGTATGGCGTTATCATATAACAATGATATTCTTCATATATGAGCATAATGACAGTTTTAAATCATCTTTCCAAAACGCCATCTTCGCAAAGTCTGTCAGAGTTCCTGATTGCCTTCCAGAGCTCTCCTGGGTTAGATGGTGATAACGTTTGCAGCACCCGCGCAGTGACAACGTCACATGCAAAGCAATATACCTCGTTTGCGTTCGTTCCGTTGTACTGCAGACATTGAGATCCGTTGTCACGGGCGGCATATTACTAAACTGTAAGAAACTATTGAGTTTCTCTCTTTTGTGGCCTCCTCGCTTGGGGTGGATAAACCGACCTTTAGCACATACATACATAAATAATAATAATAATAATAATAATAATAATAATAATAATAATAATAATAATAATAATAATAATAATAATAATAATAAAGCGCAACTTTAACATATGTATATAATCAAATGCGCATCATTGATACCTAAAATATAAATATATAAAAGCTAAATTACAAAGAATATACTATAGATAAAAGTCACGAATTGGTCCATTAACGTTGGGGGAGGTATGCCTGATAACTGCTGAACATCAAATAGATAAGGGTGCAGATATCAGTGTTGACTAACTTTCACTACCGACGTAAATCCCAACTCTTCTCTGCCATTTGAAAGCGAAATGATATGTAACCTTTTAGCATCATAAGACTGATGCAGAATAAATGATAAAGTTGTTATCGTACCGGAATGTCATCCGGTGCTTTGTCAGACGTCTCGGGACGGGGGCGCAACCTGGACAGATGTTCAGGGGTGATCAATTTCCATTCTGCATGCCCTCCCTTCTCTTTTTCTTCTTCCTTATGATCGCTTTCATCACAATTCTTCGTCTCCTTGGCATGAGGTTCCAAAACAATGCCGCTAAGTCTTTCTCTACAAGTCGGGCAAATAGCTGGAACAAGGGGACATACAGTTACAGTGAACACTGAACATTGCCATTTTGTACCGTAACATGCATCTCCAAAGATCACAACCCCCTTAATATGGCTAAATACTGCAGTCAACATCGTAAACGTTTTTTAAGGGCTTGATAAGGGGGGGGGGCATCTAGTGCCAGGCTGGTTAGTTTTTCACATGCAAAGATATCGGTTCGACAAAAATTTGCGCCCGAAGCCACACAAGTATCCGCAGTATAGGACAGTTAGCTAGTACTGCGAGCCTTAGCTAACAATATTTTCATTTTGTTATATTTAATACTTATACGCGATCCTATTGGAATGGTAATTCCTGTTCTCTCGTGTACTATTTTGGAATGCATTACAGTCACGCCCCTTGTTCCTTTGGGTGGGGCACCACCTGTATGTCCACTGAGGGAGGGTGGGATAGTACATCTTGTTTTACCGGATCTCCATCTTATGTCATAATCACCTCTATGACGAGGACAAATGGTTATGCTATCATAATCATCACTCCATTCAAAGATGCCTAAAACAAAAGTCATGGGTTTACTGTTTAATAGCTTTTATGACGAAATTGTAAGAAAATATATATATATAAAAAGAATAAAACACTTAGCAAGTTGCTGAAAGCCGCGGCGACACAAGCAATGCGCGATGAAAATCGCCCATGTAACACGAGTCATATATATTCTTGAAACCAATTGAAACTTTCGCGACAAAAGTCCTAAGTGCGAGTTTACTTCCTTTTGACAGCTCTGAATCGACACACATTGAGAGTCTTCTGGGTAATAAGTTCCACACGGATTTCCCACAATCTTCCCAAAGCCGCACTTTGCCATCGTTTAATGTACTACAACTGAACGATTTAGAGTAAATAAGGCTTAATCATTCTCATTTTTGAAAGCCTGCAGTATTTATCAGACGAGTAAACAATGTCAGTGAATTCGATAGTATAGTATTTAGGTAAGTAGGATATCAATAATACCGTCACTACAGATTTCAATGCTTTATTTGAAGTATGCATCGAACAACATATAAAACGAATAAAACAAGAAACAGAATGATCATAATAGATATTCCAGCACTCACCTGAAGCATGGAACTCGTGTGCGATCTAGTCGTACTGACGCAAACTTCAAGTTGTCGATTTCAGTACTGATGCATAATATGCATAATGAGCAATTCTCGCGCGGCATATTAGTGGCGAACAAAACCAGGGAAAAATAAAATTATCACATTTTACATTTCTTTGTAAAAAGAAAACGAAATGTTATGGCTTTATCAAGTGTTTTTCAAATTTTGAACGACCTAACGTGAATTGGACAAAACTACCTAATTAGCATATTCAGCACAACCATGGTACACCTTAGAGTATTCTACGAAGCCGTGTCGACGCGCATTAAAAGATGCCACCTCTATCTTTTCTGTACCTGTCAATCTAAGCTAGAACATATTGTAGAAACTTTCTACGGATCTTAATTCGACGTATTATCACAGATATAGGCTTCGGAATTTACGGTATTTTCGGAAATCTTGAAAAGCCGAAAATCTACCGACATTCATCCCCCAGGTTAACACCTTTCTTTAACTTTTTTAATTGTTTTATTATTGCATCCGAAAGAAGAAAGGCTTTACATTTCTCGGATTGTAAGCATGTTTCTGAAAATTTAAGCTCGAAGTCGGCTTAGACGGCCAAATATCGCCCTTAATGCGTCCTTGTCTTGGTGTCAGAATAGCTGAAAACTGCCCTGGAGCGTAATTTCCCAGGGAAAATAAATTTCAACCTAATAATACCCATTTCGTGATAAGGGTCCCCAACCAAGATTACATGCAAAAGATTAGCCAAATCGGTGTACCTGCTTGTCCGCGCTATGTCCGATAATTACAGAGTATCGCTCTTAATCGATCATCTAAGGGAGTCTGGGACCAGAAAACTTGGTTTCCCTGTGGAACAGAGGCTTGGGTACTAATGTTTTCAAAATGGCTACCAGAATTACTGTTTTTGTCGAGGAAAAGCTTGGCGAATTATCGGCATTTGCCTCGAGTCACGGCACTACGGACAAATGTCAACAACTCCAAAAAGGTGGTTCTTGGAATTGTATAAACACAAGAACAAGTTGTGGATTAGAAAGACCAATATAAATACAAGAAATTCCCGATGTACAATTTTTTCTCATGGACACTGGCGAGCAACAAGAAGACGATTTACTTCGTACGCTGACATTTACCGTACATCGGGAGGCCATTTTAGCACGAGTTCACATGAGAAAAGCTGGTTGATAAACACTACTTGTTGTGAAAATAAATGTAAGTCAAGAAACCTTATTCATTGAACTTTTATTTCCAGATGTACAAATGTTTCCTAAGTGTTTCGTATTTACAGCATGTTTCTACAAACCTGAGGACTTTACCGAATTTACTGTAAATTTGCCTGACCGGGAGGTCAAAATTCGACACGGTAGACTGAAAACTAGATGCTAATTAGATAATATCCCGGATATGACATCGAATTGTGTGCGATGCTTCGTTTGTGGTAAAAATCCTTCCATGGGAAAGGTTTGAAAAGTGCTCTGTTGACGAAATTACCAATGTACCAAGGTTAGGTGACTTTAATAATAATAATAATGATTTATTGATGACATATCTATAATCTAGTAAAAATCTTATAATATAAATGACAATAACAATATAAGCTTAGAACTATGTGTGAATAAGCCTAGTGTCCCCCCCCCCATTGCCCAGGTCTAACACTCCCTTTACACACTCACCCAAACACAACACTCACACTGGAACACACACTGTTCTATAACTAGTGGTCTATCATAATAAGCCAACAGTGATATAATATGTATTTATAATATTCATTAATAATTCATTAGGCAGCTGTCCAATCTGTGCTCAGCATTCTGGTCACGTGGCTACCTTGTAACTCCCATACAATTTCCAAGAAACTAAAAGCACGGGGAGGGTTTGAATAGTTGGCAGGGAATAGGTGGGGTTGATTAATTACTGCAATTGTTCATAAGTATGATACAGAATAGTAATAAAGCTTATTAGTATTCTGTATCTGATACAGAATACTAATAGACCTTATTAGTATTCTGTATCAGATACAGAATACTAATAAGCTCTATAAGTATTCTGTATCGATCAATGCATTATATGAGAGGAACAATACATTATCCTAAAAGCTAATTAAGAAAAATCAGTACACGTTAGATTTTGCTCCGCAGTTTCTTTAATCAGTGTAACTCTCTTCCTCTATTACTTACTAATGATACAATAATTGGATTTCTAGCTTTGTGCGGCAATTCTTTCACAATCTCAAATAAATTATAACAAACTTTGAAAGACACGAGATTACTTCAAATTAAGGACTTCGCACAGTTCTCGCTAAATATTGCGTTACTTGCCACATTATTATTTTCAAGAACCTCGAATTAGAAGATGGTAAAGTAATGTTAGTCGAACTAGAACTTCATACGGAATTTATGTGTCAAAAGAAAGTCAATAGACTCTTTCCTTGCTACCTTGTTTTTACGAGACATCTGCCAGACTTCAGAAATCTTTACACTCCACTTCGGTGCTAGTTTGGGCACATTCCCTCAACAACTGACTCTCTTGTGATGCACTTTTGGCAGTTTACGAAATTTGTCAGCCATCGTCTCAAACTGATGCCCGTCTTAGCTCTATGACCTTCCTGTGAGAACTGTTCTTGATTTGATTGAAAAGAATCAAAACTCCGTTCGCATTCACAATTAAAGCGCCCTTTGAAAACCAAACAAAAGTGTAAATGTATTCTAAATGAAAAAGCAGGCATATTACATATTTGCCGTATTTGTTCTTTGTTATGTCTTAATGAGCAATCAACTCTATTCAAAAACTACCAAGTATGAAAAGGAATAAAACATTTATTAAACAATCGATATCTTAATATAATACGAAACTGCTTTCATTGTTTAGTGCGGTCAAGCAATCGGAATGAGAATTGAATGCTAAAAGAACAGTTATTTAATTATTATATTATTTTCATCTCAATCAGATATTGACTACAATTCTGGTTGAAACGCCTACCTGGTTCAAACAATGATTAAACAATATCATAAGTAATTTACAATATTCGTGACAATGTTGTATCTTATTTACAATCTCTCGCCTTCGGCTCGAGATTGTAAATAAGATACAACATTGCCACTCATATTGTAAATAATACATAGTTTACTCTAAGTCTGTTGTATTCTGTTACTCGCGTTCCTGCTTAGTAAGTGTTTTGCTTCGGTCATGAAAATTCGAACCATATTAGTGAACACTTCTTCATGGTAGCCATATTAATATATACAAAACTGTACCCTAAGCTGAGGTTTGTTGTTGCCCTTGGCAGTCTTTCTAACAGTGGCCATGGAAGGCTAAAACCCACAATGAAATTAGCTCTGGAAACGTGCATGGGTGTGGCATACGTACAAGCTTTCGGTACCAAACTACAGCACTAACTGCTTTTATAGCTCATGTTCTACAACAAGGGAACAAAAACTGTGGTGTTTTTGTGTGTTTACATGTATGCAAGGGCACTACATGTAGCTCTTGGTGATCCTCTTATTGAGCCGTACAGTGTGCCAGGATTCCATGAAGAAATGATGATTGAGTTGCATGAGCAGAATCCAAACTCTGCAGTCCCAGCTTACATTGTACATAGGACCTAAGCCAGAGTCTAAACTATGTAGTTGATTATTATATTAAACAAGTATTACATCGGTAGGTTTTTGTCAATTTAGTCTGGGCTGTTAAGGTTAAGTTTCTGCATTCATCACAAAGGGTCTACAACCTATTACTGGCCCAGGCGATATGATAATAGTGTTACACACTTCTAGATCTACTGTCTTAAACATTACTTTGTCTCTTGAAAGTATCCACTGCTTTAGTACCTTTTACAGTAAATGGGTCACAGCCTTCTACTGTAGCTGAACTGGACCATAAACCAAATAAAATGGATTTACTATATTAATAGTAGGATGGCAAGTATATATATTAATAATAATAATGAGCAATTATTGGACGAGGTTGAGCAAAATATCAGTGGCGAGCAGATTAATTACTGATTTGTCGATGCTGAAGGCAGAGGCAAATAATTAATCTGCGAGACACTGACAAAATCACGATATTTTGCGAAAACCGAGTTCAATAATTGTTTTAACATTCACATTATTTTCTCTCAACTAAGCAACGACTGAAGCACGTACATATTTCTAGTAAACTAACAATGAAATCTTCATATCGTAAACAAGAAAAAAAAAGTCATTTTCTTCTCAACTGCAAACTTTATTGTTTTATAAAACGATATTGCTCAATATGCATAAAATATAATACAGCGATAAATAAGATGACAAATTCAGTGATAAAAGTCAGTCAAAACTTCATAGTTCACTTGTTAATGAAAGTGCAATTATAATAATTAATGGTTTGCTGAGAACTTGAAGACTGATGAATGCTCATTTCGTTCATAATATATTCCTCTTGGGATGCTGTGAGTAGTGGTTCAGACCAATGTGTCTGTGGTGGTGCCGAGACTTGTACAGCAATTTCTCCATGGTCAGTTGAAGAATATGGAGAATCGGCCACCGACATCAGTGCTCTCTGCTTGTTGTTGTTGTTGTTGTTGTTGTTGTCGAGCGTACTCGAAATTGTCTCCGACATCTTCCTCTTTGTGTTCAAACTTGTTCGTGATGCATAGATGGATACTTCGTTCGCTTCGGTGACCAGAAACAGCCATGATATTTCTCAAAGGAAAGAACAGGACACAAAGGTCCGCCGGTTTCAAACATATGGTTTGTGTTTCTTGTGCTTCGTCATTTTCTCTACGATTCTTGGTTACTTAATTCATCCTTCACTTTGCACACATATCTCATCCCAGACGAGTCAGTCTCGATGCAGAAATCTTCCTTCTTCAATTCTCTTAAAATTTGTCGTCCTCGTCTGCAGAAGAAAAGCATAACTTCAAAAAATACTTTGTTTTGAAGTGTTTCTGGCTGGGCTATACTAAACAGTCCGCTTTGGTACAGTTTCTTTATGTCCTCTTTGTTTATAGCTGGTTTGTGTTGAGTTTGTGCTTTTCCTTCGCGTTTGAGCTCTGAGATTTCGGCTTGAAATACAATGTTGGCATCAAAGAACTCGGGGTCTTTGATGATATCTATCTTCTGTGAACTGAAAAACCGTTGTAGACCAAAACGGATTCCAATGAGTGACGATTTCGTATAGAGTTAAAATTCACCATTTTTCTTTCTCGGTTCTGCGTAAAATGTTCTTAGTAGAGCTGCTAGCTTGACTTTCGATGACAACAACTCTTTTTCTTCAACTTTTCTGTCTTCTAAGTATTGTCTAAAGACGTTTATAGAAACTTGTGTCGCTTTTTTAGTGTTTTCACTGTTCTTTGACAACTCTGGGAACCGTGCTGCCATTGTCGAGGAGAACGAAAACACTGGAAAACACTTATTCGTAGGAAGTTATCTGCAGTGACGTCATCGTCTCTCGACCAATGAAAAACACGGAGAAAATAATGTGAATGATAATAATAATAATAATTATTATTATTATTATTGCAATCGGATAATTTGTAAATGCAGAATTTATATTTTTGAATGTTCTATTGAAGATAAATATTGAAGATTTTTGCATGAAAATCTTGTGATGCTTTTCACAACATGCATTTAAATAAGAGTTGAGAAAAACAATATGAAAACAGTGAAGAAAGCATGTACTTTTTACTACGTAACATATCTGCATAACGTCTGTAGCACACAATGTGTAACGTCTGTAACACACAATGTGTAACGTCTGTAACACACAATGTGTAACGTCTGTATGTATGCAGGGATTTACAAACTCGAGCCGTAGGCGATTTTAATAATTAAAATTATTCATGAATCAACGTACTTCGACAGGAAAATCGCTGGTTTCTTTTGTTCTTGTTTCTATTGTAGGAGGTATGTAAGCTAACTCGTAGTCACATAACAACGGCAGAATACATAACTTAATTGTAGCAATGACTAATGTTATGTTGCCATCTTTTGTAGTCGTCTGCATTGTCAACGGCCCCAATAAATACCTTGTAGGCACGATCAATGGAAACGCGACTTTTTTGTGGACCACAACAGGAACTAAGATTCTAGAAGCTAAATGGGGATTGTATGATAATTTGAAGGGCCCAGTCTGGCCCCGATTTATCATTGTAAAATCTTCAGGAGTTTCATTCCATTCTGACTTGGACAATGTTGCATCTCGCTACAAAAACCGCGTTCACTTCACTGGGAACATCGCACAAGGCCACGCTTGGTTCGTTATAACAAACCTATCACTCAATGACGGCAACACATACGCTGCAAGAATAAGAGAAGATGGTGCCGGGGATTTTGTATATTTCCATGTGAATTTGACAGTAGCAGGTGAGAGCAACTGACTGCATCACTACAAAATGTACAGTGTATGTCAATGCATGTGCATGATGGAGGTCAGGGTTCAGGGAATGTCATAATAATAATAATAATAATAATAATAATAATAATAATAATAATAATAATAATAATAATAATAATAATAATAATAATATATTTATTTATACTGCTGGATGTATCAGTTAACACTGACGTGAAAACTGGTATTAACACATGAGCAGGAATAATAAAACTACTATAATATGCATAACTCATAAGCCGTACAGTACATGTAAAAGTGATAGGGATGCTCATCATTCCTTTTAGGAGTTAAATTCTTTATGTACATGTAGTTTGGGTGTTTACAGAGGGTTTCAATATTCCCAGTCAATATTACATGGACTCAGAAGTTCAAAGGCCATTAATATGGCTGCTATGCACCAATCAAACTTCTGAACACACTGCATGTTGAACCAGACGGCAGACGTAAATGTACATGTAATAATAATACTAACTAGTCATTAATTAGCACTGGCAAACAAGGAAGTTATAACGCTAACCCCTGGGCTTAGGTGTATACACCTACAGTTTGTAGGTTGTTGTAGACATCAGATAGGTCGTCCCAAGACCGAACTGCATTGTGGTAACAGCTTGATCTGGGCTTATACACCTACTGTATTTCAAAAAAGGTTGTCGAGGACATCAGTCCATAGGCGATAGGTTATAGGTCGTTCCAAGACCGAACTGCATTATGGTAACAGCTTGAATGTCGTGGATGCAAGAGAAAATCCGATTCAAAATTTGTCTTGGAATATGATTGAATTCAAATAGTATTCTATTACATAACACTCTCATTCATGCTCAGCTGAATTAAGGTATGGGATAAAATATTGATCAGCCGCCCTTGCACCTGTCTGTTACAACTTTGTTGCTGTGAGTTCCACAAACCCTCAATTATCATATCAGTTCCTTCTTCCAAACCTTATTTAACTAGAAATAATACCCCAATCCTCATAACTCCCCAAACCTCACCCAAAACTAAAACCACAAATATCGGGGTAAAAATGCCTTAGCTGTATACTTTATGATACTCATCCTGGCTGGCGAGTTTACGCCAGATTGGCATTAGGAAACACACACACAAAGCGTTTCAGTTCATTGGTATCCTGTCAGGGATTAGTAACATGACAGGGGCGTGTTCAGGGGGTGTCCCACGGATACCCCCCTTCGGCTGAGGTTTTTCTTTTCACTTCCAAATGTTTTCACCTCCACCCCTCAAAAGAAGAAAGAAAACGAAGAGACGGGAAAATAATAATATAACTAGATGCTCTACTAGCGTAGAGTCGGGCTTCTAACTGATATGTAGCCTATTTCAGAACTAAATATATATATCTTAGTGCGATTAAAACAGCGTTTGGTCGCTCGTTGCGTGACTCGATAGAACATGCTTTCGAATTCCTTGCAATTTCAGTACTACGATTTCACAAACTCAGCGAATCATGAATGACAATGACATAGAATAATTGGTACCATAAATATATCCATACAAATTATACAAATACCGTATACATAAACTAGGCATCGCAGAGTGATTAACAATGTTTAGACTGAAGTGTAAATATGGGTTTACCTCTGCTCGCATTGCTTTTATTTTCAGTTTTTCACTGCGTGTATCAACTCACTTTATTCTAAGTTCTAAGGATCTCTAAACCCTTTGAAGTACTAGTATTGGATTGATATATCCATATCTCTATGAATTATTGTGGTTATTTTGAAAACAAGACGACATAACCTTCCTCCAACAATGTTTGTGAATTCAGAAGCAATGTCTCGTGTTGATAAATCATGTTGTTAGAGCCTTCGCCCTTCGGTGATTATCTTTAAGATCCAATACGTAAAAAAAAAACGAGATGGAAATTAGGCTAGACAAACAAGCCAATTCTGCGTTACAATAATTAACTGTCTGATATGCCGAGCTTTTGACACGCTGCTGTATCGTTCAGTCTTCAGTTCTTTTGACGAGAATTAAATAATTCAACCTATATCATAAAAAAGAGCTCGTGCTCCAACACAGCGTTCCATTCTGGAAACTTTTAACAGGTACGTTCATCGTAGCGTGAACACTAATTGAGTTGCTCAACTGAATGGATTTTAAATATCAGATTAGTTAGTGTTCCAAGCAACGGTTGCCGTTAGAAACATGGTGGACACATCCGAGAAAGTTGTGCTATCAGCTTCAACATTCACCAAAAAGAAACAAGAACCTGCAGGAGTGGATAAAGGAGGTCCTGTCAGATGCAGAAAGGAAACGCCTTCTTGACACGCGTCATACCAGGTCTGTAGAGGCACGACAGTTTCGAAGTATTTATATGCGAGCTATACCCTGCGATTGAACGATCTCTTGGAGAAATGGCAGCTGACAGGAGCTACAACAAAGATACTAATCAAATAAGCCATTAAAAAAATATCGTCACTTTAGTTCTTGTAATAAAAATCTAATGTCATACACGCATATACAACCGGCTTATAAACGACGTCGTAAGTTCCCTCAAGCAAGTGAGAACAAACGTGGACGATAAATTCAGGGAGTGGTACCAGGAAGCATCTGAAATGTCCCGATCTGTAGAGGTAGGTACAGCCTTCTATTCCGCGAACCTGCGGGCGCTAGCAACACCGACTGAGAACACTCCGGCCACTACACACGAGGATGACTACAAGAGGACACTGGGATACTTAGAAGAGCTTATCTAAGTTTTGGGCAGAAGGCCTTCACTTTATTCCAACTGTTAGTTCTGGAAGCCGTGAGCGGTTACAAAATCACGTGGTACAGTTTTGTAACAAGTACGAGAGCGATCTTCCTAGCCCACTGGCCATGATTGAACGGTCGAACTCGAACTGCGGGAACTGAAATGGCGAAAAGCCGACACTCTTGATAGTCTCGATCGCCGCGATAGCGAGCGAAGCTTTGAAGGCATGCAGAATGAGCGACGTAACGATCTAGCGTTAACGCATGTCCATTATGACATGCCCATTGACATTAAAACCATAATAACGAACTTTGCCAGGAAGCATCCAAGACGTCTTACGCTGGTGGACATGCTCTTCTAAGCGCCAATCGGTGGCGTGGTGGTACGCTTCAAAATTAGTAAACTCGAATTAGCCTCGAAGACAATAGCTACCTCGAGAAAACAGGAATCGTGTAAACTGATAAAAACAGTTTCCGATTTTTATTTTTATTTGGACACCCCCTCACAAATTTCTGGATCCGGCCCTGACATGTGTCATCTATCTGCCGACATCGACGGGGTTTGGCACATGATCATTTTCCGTTATTTGTGCTTGCGCGGTGATCCGTATGTGAAAATTGAACATCACGTTCCCAAGGCCAGGATATACGCTCCTGGAATAAAAGATCAAGAAACGGGATCACGTGTTACGAGAACAAACCCCGACACGTTAGCAGAGAGATAACAGCCAAGACCCAGTATTACCGGGGGGTTGATTTAGATACCCCTTTTTCAAAGCTATCAAAACTGTGAGACTTAATTCGTTTTATTGTATATAAATATGTTGAAGCTATTAAATCTTACACGTATATACACTGTTTATTATTAGGTCAAACTCATTTTCATGATCCGTGCACCAACAGTCGAACTTTATTATTTTTTGCGCCGAGAGTGATCAAACCGCTCTTGTACTGTTTGAAAGTAGAAACAGGGACTGATTGAAAGTACAAGCAGCAAACACCCGTGCCCTGTGATATACATTCCCCTCAGTAACTTTATCCTCTCATAGGTAATTCGGTAGTAGTTACTCTTTCCATTATTAGCATCATGAGCTGCGTTCTTTCACGAAACCACCAACTCCAACGCTTCATATTTGTTAAACTCGGTATGTAAACTCGGGCCCGGGATGTCCGGAAGCCGGCTTCATAATTATTCTCAGAAAGCTCTCAACCGATGGCTTTGTCAAATCATAGTTAATAGAGGGGACTGGTTATGAAACCCGGCAAACTTCAAAGGACGGTCCTATTGTTTCGCGTTTGAGGTTGAACTGCACCATCACGTGACCTTGACCGTGCACAAGCGAACAGCTCAGTCTAAAACAATATGGCGGACATGAACGATTTGTTTCTCTTCGGGGACGATTTCGATGCTATTCTCGATATTTTAGAGAACGAAGAAGAACTAGAAGAAGACTTCACAGAAGCAGTTAATGGAGTAAGTATAAGAATCTTTGCTAAAACCGTAAAATGGATCTAAAAGACTGACTAACTGTGTTTACATTATAGATCCAGCATGATGACAACGGCATCATATGTGAACTTTGCCAGAAGAAGTGTAAGAGCAAGACCGGATTAAAACGACACAAGACTGCCAAGCACAAAGATGTTAGTGTAGAGGAACAAAGGAGCGATTTTACTGTTCAGGATTTGGAAAGGATGGTTGTGAAAGCAAAAGCTAAGATAATCGACAACAAAATATATCCTAAAAGTGTTAGAGACGAGCTCGGATCATATACTTTGAACACTAGCAATACAACAACGGAATTCTATGAAATTGAAAACATTTATAAACGATTGATCAAGTCTGGAAATGCAGAAAAGTTTTATTCGAGTTTCTACTCAAGAATAGTTTTAAATGCTGCAAGTACTTTTGATGGACTGTCAAGGAATGCAGCTACACTGCTGTCCACCAAGATTGCTGACAGTATGTTGGCACATAGCAAAGAGAAGGTACATGTAGCTGACAATGTCATTCCTGACTTGCAAACAAAACTGTCTGACGAAGAAATAGCTGGTTTGCAATATATCGGTGGTTATGTGCTCCACAAGCTTTACAACAGGCAGATCAAGATTGGTAAACCAGAGAGTGAGCAATCAACATCAGTACTTAAGGCTGGAAAAGTAGAAGATCATAATGCTATTGAAAATCAAAAGCTTACTTCATCCTTGAACCGTGGTGGACTATGGGCTATTTCAAAGAATGCTCAATTAATTTTTGAGAGGACTGAACATCATTTCAGGGTTGTAACCTCAAAGCCTAGCTTACAAAGGATTGATATCTCAACTATTGTATCAATATCTGTTTGTGATATTCAAGTGGTATCAGCATATGAAGCAATGCTGTCTGATTCTGAATTGATTATTGATAATAATATTGGCAAAGATGTATTACATAACATTATTAACTTATATGTAAGAGTACGTTCATTTTCATTTGCTAAGGACATCATCCAGAAACATAAAATTAAATCAAAACAGATGAAAGCAAAAGCACTTCGTAAGGATATAAGTAGAGCGAGCACAGAATGTAAACAACAAAGGCAGCCTTAGGCATTAAATAAATTTTAAACATAATTTATTGTGAAACTTCATTCAAACATGTAATTTCTTACTGTAATAGTTACTGTTTTATTTTATAAAGTTAATAAATAATTAATAATAAAAATGTTATAAATTGAAATGGGATTGAAATATTTGATAATATTTACAAATGGTCTATTATATTAACTACCAATTGAAACTATTACTCAATAATATTATTGTCATTAATAGCACAAACTATATGTAGACATAGGTAAACTACATATTGTAGAAATATATATTTTTTTGATTTCCCCAGAGTACAGTACATGTATGTGGTTCTAATTGTGAATGGTTCTAATTGTGAACACTGTTCAGTTAATATTTTATCTCTCTCTAAACTCTACGAGAGCCCCTAAGGATCGAGAGAGAAATAAATATTAGAACCGTTCACAATTAGAACCACATACTGTACAGTCAACTATGGTCAAATTCACTAGAAATTGAAATTTTGGAAATTGAAATTTAACTACCACAATTATTTTCATATTCAAATGTTAAAACTCCTTTGAGAATTCCAAGACAAAAGTCTAAATTATCATGGTAGCTATGGTATCAAACATACCGTAAAGGCAAAGGTAAATTAAGGCCAGCCAAACATTTTAAATATAATTTCCCAATCACCTTTCTGATACTGAACAACAGTGTAAACAAGGCTTGATCATGTTCATGTACATATAAAGTAGAAATGAACTGTAATGCATGCATTTAGAGGGAATGATTAATTTGTATTGTGGTATTGATTGCTGTCATAGCAATGTAATATAGAATGAATTTTATAAACCTGTGAAACATGCACTCACCAGTGTATTTAGCACTGATATACCGCTATACCCTAATATACAGTCAATTGCAAAAATTGTGGCCGCCACGATATATCAATATATCGGGTGCATTATGGGTAATTAAATAATACTATTTTGAGTTTCCTAACTTAATAAATGAATCAAAGCTTACAATTACAAACAACAAACTTAAGACCAAAATAAGCATTATACTAAATATTTCTACCAATTTGCTGATGTTAACCGCTTTAAGGGCAATTTTCGATTATTTTTATTACCCATAATGCACCCGATATATTGATATACTGATATTTCGTAGCGGCCAGAATTTTTGCAATTGACTGTATTGCATTCTCTAGTTTTTCTGTTTCATGGGTTTATAAAAACCACTCTACTACTAGGGATATTATTATTATTTCATCTTTCTTTTGGATACTGGATCATTGGATACATTAACCCATGCTCTGTCCTTGTCTTTCCTTCCACGTGTGTTTCCACTTTGGCAGGAGACAGCGCGTTGCACTCTGATGGTATTGTTGTTATACCCAAACATTCTGATGTCTGGGTTATCACTTCTCCTTCCCAGCTTTCTTTGGTTTCCAAAATACTCTTCCACTGAATCCTGACAGAATCTCTCTGTTAGTACATACTCCATCCCTTCATTTAGGAGAAACTTTGTTGCTTCAACAGCTGAATGGGCAGTTATCTGCAACCCTTCGTAAGTCTGCCAGGATAGGAACATTCGGCTGCAGGCATTCTTGGAAAAATTGCCAGGGCGATTAGCAATGCTATCTTTCCATTCCCTCAGATAACCAAGGAAGTCATTCTCTAACCAGATAAATCTTTGATCATTGACTGTGGAATATGGAGCTAGAAATGGTTTCCTCTTCTTTTGATGCTCAGTTGTACTGCGCACATTGAGGCAATCAAAATATGAGTCAACCATTTCACATAACTTGGATGTTGCAGCTGTATCTGGGGGACCAAATGACCTCATAACTGCTGCCATGGTAGCGCTTAATACCTGGGCTGCCAGATTGACTCGCATGGTGGAATAGGAATTGAGCTTGATGTGGTCATAGGTTATTCTGGGCAACAGCTTCAAACCATTTTCTGCATCTTGGTAAAAAAGCTGAGCTATGTGCTGCCACAAAATATAATTGCCATCATTCCACATGTACCTACAAAGAGCAATATTATTGTTAAACATACAACAATAAATAACACAACAATACTGTATATTCTGAGGTGTGAGGGAGATGGAGTATTGATACACAATCAGTATCAACAATGTGACATAATTACAATGTAGTAGGTTATTATAGTAGGTTGGGATTTTCCTTTCTTAATCACTTAGGGTTGGGTTGGGTAGGGTTCCTACATGTATTGTTGTAATACCTGACTCTGGGAAATTTGTATATAAATAAATAATAATAGAGTGATAGCACTTAACCCATGAATCAAACCATAGTTAATATTAACTATGATCAAACAAAAACACTCTATTATTAGATCAGTAATATAACAAAAACATACCTAGTGCATGATCCATGTCCAGAACTGTACAAACAGTTTCTTGTGGTCTTCACAAGATGAGGAGCATCCGAGAAGAAGTATATGTACCGGTGTGGTGCATACAAATTGATTGTACGGTAGCATACATCACCATCAGCATTGTTGTCCAGGGGCTTGTGCATACGATACAACCTTCTGTTAGGAGATGCTCCATCTGAGGTTGCAGCAATCACCCAAAGGTTACATGACATCTCCAACACACACACGGCCTCCCAGAATATTGGCATTAGCTGGTAGGAGGTGGCACCCTTTGTAGCAAAATATGCTAGACTGAATTTAAGTTCAGTACAAACACCTCTGACAAAGAATACCAGAGCATGGCTGGCAATCTCGTTGACTTTTTCAAGTGTCCCAAAGTTTATGTCTGGGTCTCCAAGGTCAATATAGCCAATTAACTCTCCAGTGACTTTGTCAAACACAAGGTTTGAAGTAACTTTCATTTCGTCAAACAGCAGTACTACATATCTTTGGACGTCGAAGTATCTATCTGTCAATCCTTTCAACTCTCCGATGACTTCTTCTTGAAATCCAGGGCTGGGACGGATACTGTTCCTGTAATCCTTGAGTGTTCTTTGACTTGGCAGTACAAGGATCTTACTTTTGCGCAGCTCTTCGTAACAGGCTGGCGATTTTGTAGCAAGAGATAAACAATAACGTATGACCATTGGATGATACCTTACACCAGTAGAGCTACTAGAGAATAACTTTTTCTGTTGCTGCCAAAACAGATTCATGAATGGTGTAATGTTTTCATCAGATTTACCAAGAATGGTAGTAAAGTCATGGCTCAACTGATGGTCTACTTCAATGCTAGATTTCTGGATCTCAAACTTCATCTCTTCAAGTTGTTGCTCCAGTTGAGCACATTTTAGTCTGTGCATTTGTAATGTCAGTTTAATTCTTTCTGGTGCTGTTTGTGAGACTGGTGAAAATATGTGCGCTGGCTCAGCCAGTTTCTTCTCTTTGGCTTTGTTGGTTAGTTCACATTTATGAGAATACTTATAGCAACTAGTACATTGGTCACCATGTTCAAACAAAACTGCACATCCACAAGTTCTCCAATATTCTTTGTGTGGAAATGACTTGGTATCTTCGTTGTCATTAAACAAGGGATCAACACACTTAGGAATGACATGATGAGCTATATCACTTGACAACGCAGATGGCTTCACACCAGGGCAAATCGACATTGTAGTAATATTCTTTATAAGGTCAGATACAGTGATGTTAGTAATAGACCTTAAGTTCATAGAGTACAGTTCATGGTCTTCAGGCAGGAGCCATCCATACACAGATATAGTAAAACCCAGACTATCATCAAGCATTATTTCGAACTCTGGCAGCATTAGGGAGGTTGTTTTTCGTAGTACAAGTCTATCTTGTAGTTCCTGGATATCCCATTCGTCTAAGGTTTTCAATGAATTGACTCTTTTACACAAGTCGATGAAGCTTCTGTAATACTTGTGGTTCTCTGAATTAGTGTCTGCAGTACTGTTCTCTGTCACAACAGATCGTGGTGGACGTGCAACTGGCTTTACAGTATCGTGGCTTCTCTTTGGCATGTTCAAAGTCGGTAATGCCCCAAACTTTGGCTTCTTCTTCACCATCTTTGCTGAGTGAACTAAAATAAGAGCAAACATGCAGTCATTGTAAGATAACGAATGACGGAGACGGTATAGTTTGGTGTTAAACAGCTGAACTACATTTTACATGTATAAACGAACGGTCGTATAAACAACGAATCCTAAACAACAATACTTACATATTTCTATATCCTTGGAATCGAAATGTTTCTCACAAGTAAACACTTTGTCATTGTCAATCTGAGTTTGGAAATCTTTATCAACATTCCTTGTTTTTGTTAGCTCGTTCAGCCAATCTTTTCTCCACCGCTTGTACTCGTCATTTCGTGGAGATGGTAGCTTCCAAATGCCGATTCCTTTCGTTCTCCTACACGTCCCACAGCCAAAAACTGAACAGCTATCACCGGGCATTCTAACCGTTTAAAATAACGAACTTCTGCAACAGATCCAAGTGAATATGACTACATGATTCCGTTTTAAAAGCTCAAGACTTCACATTTGTTTACACTAACGACGCCATCTTGAAGTTGTGTGTGCACGGTCATTGTCACGTGACTTCGGAAAACTCGAACAATAACCTATCCCTTTGAAGTTTGCCGGGCTTCATAACCAGTCCCCTCTATTAACTATGGTCAAATTAAGTATCCATCGCCTTGTAAGGTTTTAACAGCTTGTTATTCCGTGTCTGAATCCATAAATGACAAGCCGAAGAGCTACTAGAAATTCAAATTTGCTTCATTACAATTGCAATCTCTTCTCGATCGGACACCCCGCCCGGACAGTCATTTAGCCAATCAAGCGACGGCATATAGTACCCGATTACACAGAACAGCTATTCCCAATAACTCATTTGCAGTCTTCTCTGAGCCAACCCGACGAGAAGGTCATTTAACAAATTACCCACTGGTATTGTCAAGCCTGTTTACAAAGAACAATAGCTATTCACAAGAACTCATTTGCAATATTCTCTGAAGCAACCCGACGAGAAGGTCATTTTACAAATTACCCACTGGTATTGTCAAGCCTGTTTACAAAGAACAATAGCTATTCACAAGAACTCATTTGCAATATTCTCTGAACCAACCCGACGAGAAGGTCATTTTACAAATCAAACACTGGCATTTTCATGCCTATTCCCACAGAACTCATTTGCAATCTTTCCTCGAACTCCCGCCGAGAAAGTCATTTTACAAATCAAACACTGGCAATTTCATTCCTGTTCACACCAAACTCCGATTTGCAATCATTCCTCGAACCCTCGCCGAGAAAGTCATTTTTCATGCCTGTTCACACCTAATTGCGATTTGCAATCTTTCCTCGAACCCCCGCCGTGAAAGTCATTTTACAAATCAATCACTGGCAATTTCATGCCTATTCATACAGAACTCATTTGCAATCGTATCTTTCCTCGAACCTCCGCCGAGAAAGTCATTTTACAAATCAAACACTGGCAATTTCCATGCCTGTTCACACCTAACTCCGATTTGCAATCAT
Source organism: Actinostola sp. cb2023 (assembly GCA_033675265.1). Taxonomy (NCBI): domain Eukaryota; kingdom Metazoa; phylum Cnidaria; class Anthozoa; order Actiniaria; family Actinostolidae; genus Actinostola; species Actinostola sp. cb2023. The sequence goes on from JAUJYZ010000832.1 coordinate 37,844, forward strand.
TCCTCGAACCCTCGCCGAGAAAGTCATTTTTCATGCCTGTTCACACCTAATTGCGATTTGCAATCTTTCCTCGAACCCCCGCCGTGAAAGTCATTTTACAAATCAATCACTGGCAATTTCATGCCTATTCATACAGAACTCATTTGCAATCGTATCTTTCCTCGAACCTCCGCCGAGAAAGTCATTTTACAAATCAAACACTGGCAATTTCCATGCCTGTTCACACCTAACTCCGATTTGCAATCATTCCTCGAACCCCCGCCGAGAAAGTCATTTTACAAATCAATCACTGGCAATTTCATTCCTGTTCACACTTAACTCCGATTTGCAATCATTCCTCGAACCTCCGCCGAGAAAGTCATTTTACAAATCAAACACTGGCAATTTCATTCCTGTTCACACCAAACTCCGATTTGCAATCATTCCTCGAACCTCCGCCGAGAAAGTCATTTTACAAATCAAACACTGGCAATTTTCCTTCCTGTTCACACCTAATTCCGATTTGCAATCTTTCCTCAAACCTCCGCCGAGAAAGTCATTTTACAAATCAAACACTGGCAATTTCATTCCTGTTCACACTTAACTCCGATTCCCCCGCCGAGAAAGTCATTTTACAAATCAAACACTGGCAATTTCATTCCTGTTCACACCAAACTCCGATTTGCAATCATTCCTCGAACCTCCGCCGAGAAAGTCATTTTACAAATCAAACACTGGCAATTTTCCTTCCTGTTCACACCTAATTCCGATTTGCAATCTTTCCTCGAACCCCCGCCGAGAAAGTCATTTCACAAATCAAACACTGGCAATTTCATTCCTGTTCACACTTAACTCCGATTTGCAATCATTCCTCGAACCCCCGCCGAGAAAGTCATTTTACAAATCAAACACTGGCAATTTTCATGCCTGTTCACACCTAACTCCGATTTGCAATCATTCCTCGAACCCCCGCCGAGAGAGTCATTTTACAAATCAATCACTGGTAATTTCACGCCTATTCACACAGAACTCATTTGCAATCATTCCTCGAACCTCCGCCGAGAAAGTCATTTTACAAATCAATCACTGTCAATTCCCTGCCTGTTCACACTTAACTCCGATTTGCAATCATTCCTCGAACCTCCGCCGAGAAAGTCATTTTACAAATCAAACACTGGCAATTTCATTCCTGTTCACCCCAAACATTCCTCGAACCTCCGCCGAGAAAGTCATTTTTACAACTGAAACACTGGCAATGTCAAGCCTGTTCACACAGAACTTGGTTGTTCGTGTTCGGCGGCTGTTGCTGTTCAGGCTGTTCAGCTTGCGGGTCTTGTTGAGCTGGCAATTCAGGGAATTGTACATCATAACCTTCGGCCATCATCAGATATAAATTTGTGCGGTATTCATCAAAGCACCCACGTTGCTGCTGACTTGAAATGAATAATAAAACGTAAAACTTTATACCTCAAGTTCTCTTTCTTCTACCAGAGGAGCAGGTTCTATCGGCATTCGTACTTCAGCCATGAATTCAGAATGATTCGCGTGAGTCGTATCAAGAAAAAACAAAGAAGAGTTCATCTGACCACTGTTCCGCTGGAACTGAGCAAGAAGGGAGTGTCCTGCATTTGATGCCGTATATATTGCCACTGTGCACGTGCACACGTGCACGTAGGTGTTAACGAGGCATTATTATACCGTATTTCATCTTTGCATCTCATTAGAGTGTTATGAATAGTAAACTTATTTTAACTGATTGTTGAAATAAATATGTTTGTTTGTCATTTTGTTTATAAGCACTGATAGCAAACATGCGTTGCACAGTACTAAATAGAGACTATTCTACATTTATAAAACACAATGCCTCAATTTTAAAGCATTTTAATCGATAAAAATCAAAACACAAAACAAATACTTTATAAAAATCAAAATAGAAAACAAATAAAGTATATTGTAGATCTTTTGGTTTGACAAAAATATGGAAGCAAAAACGTATGTCACGTGACCGAGTTTCATACCTTGATTCAATATACACATGTACTGCGGGACGCGCGGGACGAGCACAGGGATCCCAACATCATTCATTTCTATGCACAGGGATCCCAACATCATACATTTCTATGCACAGGGATCCCAACATCATACATTTCTATGCACAGGGATCCCAACATCATACATTTCTATGCACAGGGAACCAGCACATGGGCATTTTGTCTGCGCATGCGTGAAATGCCAACATGAACACAAAGACACTCTGACACGCGCATATATCCCGCGCCATTCCGCGCTAATTTAAATACCAGGAAGTAACAAACAAGATGGCGAAGTCAGTTCTTTCTCATATATTTATTTATTAACTTGTCTATATGAACATATGCAGCTCTAAAATGATGGATTCTATTTTATCAATGCTGAAGGCATGCTGCAGTTATCATAACCAGTATTTACGATGTATTATGAGTTGCATATTGCAAGGTGAGGGAGGTCCAGACATGACAAGCTAAACTGACAATGGCTGCCGTCTTCGCCGTATACATGCACTTTGAACATTCATAGCAGGAGCTATACATTTTTTGAAAGTCATTTATTGTGATGAATGGAATGACTATTGAATAATCTTCGTCTCCGTAACATTAAGCAGCTTGGGGGTCGGTAGAAATCGTAAGATAATTTGACTTGAATGCTTGGAGTCCACATTTCTGCTCGTCGCGAGTCCCGTAAATGGTAAGCAAAACTATTGCAATGCAAAACAGTGGAAACAAGTTTTAATTTTCTTAACAACTAATTTTTCTGCAAAGTCTGTTCTCTCATTTATACTTTCAAAGACTTAGAATAAGGAAATAGACGAAGATATGATAGAACCATGGCTTCGAGAAGTAACACAAAACATCAATTCCGCCATTACACCGAGTATAGGGTGAGAAGAATCTATTAAATCTGACAGCTATTCATTTTTTGAAGCCCCATTCTCTATAAAAACTGAAATTATATAAAGGAATGAATGCTGTGGTAATTATCTCCAACTTGGGGGTCGGTAAAAATTTCAAGAAATATCTCGTTAAAGTTCGACCTAAATTGAACACTTCTACATATTCACCGCGCCATAGCTCGAAATCGCGTCCACCTGAAAGACCATTTCATTAAAATTCTAAAAGTTTACTTTCATCACAATTACCAAGCGTTAATCCAGTGCTGTAGAATACTTGATTGTAGAAATAATCAACGCTGAACATCCAACTCCAAACACCACAGTCGCATTTCAATGTAAAATATCTCGCCATCGAAAGAAATAACAGTGGCCAAAGATATACCCAGGGGAAGAAGTGTTTGTTGTCTTTAAAAATGAGTAAATTTTCATGACGTTTAAACTTTAGAAACGCGTAGATCTCCTACAAAATATCCTTAAAATGAGCTATCCAGCTGTAAAATGGTTCAGACGTCACTGGTCAATGCTGTGTTGGCGCATGCGCAGACAAAATACCCATATGCTCAGGGAACCGAATATAATACGTATCGGGCGTGCGCTCTACCACAGGGAACCCATCAAAAAAAGACGCACCAATATAAATGTATTTATATTTATTATTAAATAGCCTCAAAAGCAATGGTTGGGCTGCCTGTGAAAAAACATGGCATTTCATTGCTGCCAGCCATGTTTCGGTCAAGGACATTTGTTTCAAAACACAAACTAATTAGCATATTGCTGGTAATCGGTCCACGTGAGTTTGAAAAGTGGCGGGGAAAAATCAATTGTTCGCAGTTATTTTCGAAACGTTCATTTATCTTTTGAATGAAACACATGTATGCAGAAGTAATATAAAAATACAATGGTTATTTATTTAGAAGCACATTTTAACCAACTGTTCTAAATATCATGGGATATAAGGACAGAAGAGTTTCCTGATATGGAAAAATGATCACTTGTGATTGGCTTACCGGTAATAATAATAACTACATGTAACTACAGTACATGTGTACAACTTATATTGGGATGAATAAATAGAGAATACGTCATGAAAAATGCGAGCAAACAGTTTTTATTCATGAGTTATGAAGTGTCATCGATCAAGCTGAAATTGACGTCATACTAATTTTCCATCTTTACCCGATAACTGGTTTAAAATTTGTTTTGATCAGTCTAGGATAAGTCTATCAGTTCGCCAAATGAAAAGTAGAAATGTTTTCTCTTCTCAAACTCATTAACAATTCATTAGCTCAATAACCAATCAGCTCTCACGATTCGGGTCAGGTGGATGTATCTTGATACCGGAGGAAGAACTGATCAAGATGCTGATCAAGACACTGAAATGATTGTATGTTTACCATTATGTTACTTACCTTTAACTTAGTAGACTTACTACCTCTTACTTATCATGAAAAACAATCTAGTGATAAATCATCAACCAGCTGAGTTGAATCACTGACCCCGGCCTCGCACATTACGCTCACTACTTATCCATTAGACTACCTTACTGCTTGTTCGATTTTGAAGCTATTTTAATTTTAACAAACGTAATACTTGCGAGGTGACTCATTAGGCCAAGACATAAAAGCAATTATTATGTTATTTTCTCAGGAGAATCGAGAACAATTCAGATAATCATTCATTATTAATTCATTTGAGAAGCCATATCAAAAACTCGTGCTTCGTGTTTCATCAGGGGATTCAAAACACCTCGAAACAATAAAAGCACGAGGCCATATGCTTTCATTAGTTTCTCGGTGTTTTGAACCCCTGATGAAACACTCGCACTCGTTGTTGATATATTACATCAAGATTGTATTTTTGATTATACTGTACATAGTCATATTTTGAGAAATAACACAATACTTAATTTTAGTTTTTTGTATTATACATGTTTCGGCAATAATATCATCTTCAGTTACAGTGAAGCATAGTGAAGCACTGACGTACAGTCATCCAAATTATATAAAATAAAGAGCAAAAAAGTTTAATATGACCTTGCCAATATATTCAAATGACTGACAAATCCGCAGAAACGAAATGTCAGGATTTGATTCAACTCATTGAACTTCTTCACTAAACATGTTCCACAAATGTGGGGCGAAATTGCGTCAGTCAGCACAGGTTTCCTTTCTTTCCTGGATGTCAAAGAGAGGGAAGCAAAAGGAATATATTCTAAGAGACACCACTTTTTTGACAAAATGATTCTCATAAAACAAATAATTGTCTGTCAGTTTCTTTACCATGCACTCCTCTGAGACTACAATTTTAGATGGCTTACAGTACCTTGTTTTTTTTTTGGTGCTCAGCTACCAATGTTTGATTGGCTACAGCTCTCGTTCCAGAACTATCTTCAACTATTGCTATACACCTTATTCACGCGTGCTGGTTTTCGAGATCAGAATACTAGGATCTTTCACATACAAATGACCACTGCCATCTGAAAAAGCATTTATTCATCAATATTTTTGGAGAATTTCAAAAGTATTGGATAAAATCCCAAGAAGATATCGTAAATGACATTTATAGGGTTTAGTATGGGATTTTGCCGTCATGCGTACCAAGCCTCGTTCTGATGTATTTTCAGAATTAAAAACGTTCATAACTCCGCAAGGACATGTCATTTTTCTCTAAAACTTTTACACTTATCTTATATCAATATCTTCTTTTAGTGGAAAGTGTTAAACCTTGAAATTAAGCAATTTCGAAAATTTTGGTACGCATGACTGCAAAATCCCATACTAACCCTATAAATGTCATTTACGATATCTTCTCGAGATTTTATCCAATACTTTTGAAATTTTCCAAACATATTGATGAATAATTGCTTTTTCAGATGGCAGTGGTCATTTGTATGTGAAAGATCCTACTATTCTGATCTCGAAAACCAGCACGCGTGAATAAGGCCTATTCCTACAGTCATCTAGGCATTGATTGAAATTTCTAACATATTGTAAGTTTGGTTGACATCAATATTTATTTATTATTACAACGGAATTATGACCTATTTTCTCAGCATATAATGTATATTGATCTAAACTTTAAAAATGACATACATTATGTACATGTACCATACGGCCTGCATTGTATGTACAAGATGATGAAATTTAAAGTAAATCGTTGTACATAATAAACCAATGTCAACCAAGCTTACAAATAATTATTGATCTCCTCCTCAAAATCTCTTGAGGCTGCCTTCAAAGCTATATATAAACTACAAATTAATACCCAAACATGTCCAATGTACCTTGCGGATAGAACACTACATAACTTGCGAGGCAAAACTTGTTTGGCATAATGTCAAGATCTTGGCATACTAGTTCACAAGTTCTTCAAGCTGATGTCTTGGGTAACTTGAACAAGGTCTTGAACCACAGTAGTCAACTTCTTATCAATTAGACGACCACTTTCTAATGGCAGCCGTTGAATATTTGGCAACGAGATCATCAAACACTGACTTGGAGTTGGCTGCAGAAGTGTAATCTAAAACACTGAATTGAGTCACAAACATTCGTAGGGCTGTGATTTCCTCACCCTCAGGTTCATCATTCTCATCATCTTCCATTTTATGTACAATGTATCTTGTCAATACATACTGTATGCCCACCTTTGTTAATTACATCCCTGGAATTATTGTTTTGTGTGCAAGTCTATAAATTAGGATTTGGGGTCTTTTACAGAGATATTGATAGATACATGTAGTTCATGACTCATCAATCCGAGCAGAAATAATTTTGTAACATGACTTTATTGCTGACGCAGCGAGCGAGCCTGAAGCGAGCGAGCAAGGAAGCAATTCTAATTCATTCACATAGACAGAAAAAATCTCGATTTTTACCCGGCATGCAGTTTCCAATAACCATCATGCAATTCTCAATAACCATCATGCAATTCTCAATTACCACAATGCTTTTCGCGCCAACTCCTACATACGCTGAGCTGAACACATTCGGCTTCTATTCGTTGGAAGTTGAGGGAAGTTGAAGCGAGTTGTTTTCCTAGTCAAGCTTTCGCGTTTCTGATCGGTAAATGTCGTGCCAAAGATCTGTGGCCCTAATTAATTTGTACATGTGTATGTTTCTTTAGCCGGTATATCCTGACTCGTAAGCCCATCAGATACCGTATCTCAGTTGTGCTTTTCGTGGGAATTGTGTAGTTGATGATCGTATTCAGTGAAATTGCTGACCGTGTGTCAGTTTCAAGTGTGAATTCGCATTGAAATCTCAATTATTAGCAATACATTAGTTATTCATAAGCTATCCAGTTTTTCAAATACAGGGTATAATACTATTCAAAACAAAGAAAGGTAGACTCGCCTAATAATTTGCATACTTGTCACTTACATAAAACAAAACATTTCATAACAACTACAGTATCTCCCTAGCTCTCGCCAACTTTTATCCACAACTACTAACAATGCATTCACCGTCAGCATTCACTGCTGTTAGGTAGCCTAGTTATTAGTTATTATATTAGTTTATTTAACATTAAACTAAATTTAAATATTTCATTAAATATATACAGAAACGCCAACTTTCACAGTTCGTCCAAATCCATCAACAACAATCAATGAACACTCAGACTTGAGGATCAACTGTTCAGCGGTTGGTCCCCCAAAACCAAAAGTCACGTGGGTACAAGTACAAGGTGTTACCAAGGTTACCATAATTCAAGGAGTAGGGAGTGCTACACTAAGTATACCAAACATTAAAAGAGATCAGAATGGGACGTACGAGTATCAGGCAGTCAACAACCCAAACCAGAATCCAGTTACTGCGCAAACAAATGTTATCGTATATTGTGAGTATGATACTGAATAGCCTGCGTAGCTTGGCTTTCCGAGGGAAAGGGGACTGGGGCAAGGAGGGAAAGGAGGGGGGAGGGGAGAAGGAAAGGAGGTGGGGAGGGGGAGGCACAGGGCATGAAAGCCTGCCACAATCCCATTGAATGTCGCGTATTTACCGAACCAAAGCTCGGTAAAGTCTCTGATTGGCTGAAGTTCCTATTACTGGCATCGCTATGGCAACTATCTTTTAGATCGCTGCATCTGGGTTTTGTTCCAGCATAATGAATACGGTAATGAAATTGTATGTGATTTATCCGCTCGTTGGGGCCATGAAATGAAACTAAAAGACGAACAAAAATAGGCCATTGAGCTCCTTTTGTGTGGTCTAGATATTCTTGCAGTTTTAATTTGCCCACTGGTTTCGGCAAAGAGAGAGTCCGAAGGATTGACAGAATATAAATATTACGTTAGTTGTCGCGACCGTTTGACCTCTCCACACGGGTAATTATTGGACTTATTATTACTCTCTTTCCAGCATGTTTTGGATCATATTTTCGTGCCTTAGTGGGAGTGTGTGAAGTGACCCAACGTGAACAGTCTGTGTACCGTTTTGTTTACTGCATGTTTCTTGCTCTATGGACGATCTGTTACATTCATGATCATCATCTCAAAGCATCTTCGACTTCGCGGAAACACTTTTCAGTTTTGACAGCAGTCGATCTTAACTTCCGGTCAAGGCTGCCGGCGATGTTCTGATGTGATTTGTTTATTTATCAATGGGGCGGAACGCGACATTCAATTGCCCATTACAAAAAAGAGCAGGGGACTGGGAACGAGTTTATTATAATTAATGTAATTACGAAATTAAGTTTATATCATGAAACAACATGTTGAAATTATCATATGTGCAAAGTTTGATGTGATTTGAGTGAATTCTGTCGGATTTATAAACTTTTGACATTTTGAAATTTTACAGTGAATGTATGGTTTGGGTAGACAACGCAAAAAAATACAGAGTTTGTATGGGAAAATGTACATCTTTGATGCCCTCTAGCATTGTCAATATTAAGCCAAAGTTCACCAAACTTTCCAGATTAGCTAAGTTTGATCTGCTCTGTCAGAAAAATTATGCTAGTTTCTTATTGAATTAGTTTTATGGACTTGGTCCCAGTCCCCTGCTCTTTTTTTGTAATGGCCAATGGGATTGTGGCAGGCTTTCATTCCCTCCAACTCCCCTTCCCCCTCCCCCTTCCTCCTCCCCCTTCCCCCTCCCCCCTCCTTTCCCTCCTTGCCCCAGTCCCCTTTCCCTCGGAAAGCCAAGCTCCAAGCTACGCAGGCTAGATACTGAATGGGTTACTTTAATGTATGTCTTATACCGTGGTTACTGTATATTGTAAGTATGACACTGAATGGGTTAGTTTTATGGTCTGTAGGTCTTATGTAAGGGTTAGAGAATAACGCGAGTGCTTTATGGGATTTAGAGCTCCGAGCAGCAGATAGCATACTATTCGCGGCAGTCCCTTTCACGCTCGCTTAATAAGAGATGGAGAAATGCAACCGCGCTTGAGTGAGTTGGAAGTGCAAAGGGATAGGGTCAGGGAGGGGAGAGGAAAGAGCACGGTAGCTTTGGGAGGCAAGCGCGAAAGAGAGTGTCAAGCCAGTAGCCAATAGCCGAAGGGTTCTTACGCGAACCGGGCAGTAATTAGATGCAGAGCTCTTATTTATACTCGCGCTGCAAGGGACTGGCGCGAATAGCATACTATTCGCGGCAGTCCCTTTCACGCTCGCTTAATAAGAGATGGAGAAATGCGCCCGCGCCCAGAAGCTAGCGTTTGATGCGGTCTAATACCAAGTCACTCGAGACCTTTGCCAATACTCAAAAAGCCAAGTCCAAAACTTAACTAGGCAGGACCCTCCAGCCACCCAAAACTTAGGATGAGTGGCTTACGTGGAAGGCATAGTGAAACGCGCGAGACTGTTTTAGCTAGTGTATGACACTATATATGGAGGCAGCTGCAGCCACAGAAAGGTGGGCGTGAATCAATAATCTACAGGCTGCCAGCCCTTGGGTGGTAAAAGGAGATGGAAATATAAGGTAAAGCGTTTCTGCGCGGGAGTAACCCACCCAAGGGATGACAGCCTGAGCGTCAGTAATCCGACTAGGGCATTAGACACCCTTTCAGGCTACCATAGGAGATAGGGAAAAAATAGCGCGGG